>OY730193.1:37265823-37865823 GCA_963422505.1 Pseudognaphalium luteoalbum
GCAGGTGGTGGGCAGCAGCCGGCGGCTGGCTGCCAGCCGGCGGCGGCTGGCTGCCAGCTGCACCAGTCTGCTGCCAGTTGTTTCGTTTCTCGATTCGTGCGTGTTTTCTTTGTTACGCATCCGTTTGCGTTGATTCTTTTTGCGTTGGATTCGTAATTCAAGAATGAAGCTTTTGATGAAAAGAAATCCCAAAAATATGTCTCTGAACTTTAGATGTGTCGTGCGAATCGTTTGGATCTTCCGGAGTGCGTAGAATCTTCATTCTCCGTCCGTTTTAGTTGATTCTTTTTCTGTTGGATTCGTAATTTGAAAACGAACATCTTGGGTCAAATAGATGTTGGTGATGGGCTCTTTTATCTTGAAATCTCGTTTTGATGTCTTGAATCTTCAAACGTGCGTGGAATCTTCGTTTTTCATCCGTTTCGCTTGGTTTTTATCGTGCGACCTTGTTTTAACCATCTTGGCATAATGCTATTGATTTGTAATGTTTTTGAGTTAAAATGCCAAGAATCGTTCCATAATGAGAGAGATATCGGTAGTAAAAACGTGACTTTTTACGCGATATCAGTAACCAAGCCTTAATGCATAAAACAAGACTTAGGAATAAGGATAACATCCTCATGATTTAACTACCTTAAAGCACTAAGTCTTACACAATCAGCGGTCAAAACCTACAAAGTTATTAATCTGCATGCTAATAAAATACTAAACTATTTTAGGGGTTAAGAAAGGTCGGACCTATGAGACGATACGTTACTGATTCATGTACCTCGGCGTCAAGCCAAAATAGGTTGTTTATCTTTCAACTAGATAAGTATTGGAAGTTTACGTATTGCTCCGATCAGAATCACGATAACCTAGTTCCTAGTGACATGCCAATGGAAAATTTAGTTGGTAGGGTTCTAGAGTTTACACCTGATAGTTTAGACCATTACATTTAGCATTATCCCTGTTTAATCTGTCATCCTGAAACATTAATTATCGAATCTCAGCAATCACATGTTTATCCTTATCTGCTTTCCTGTAATTTACTTTTCTGCATTTTAATTACCTGTCTTTAGTTTAAAACCCCCAAACCTACCTACTTTATTCCATACTAAATATCTCCTACCGAAAGCACGAACTTTAATCGCCTACACGTTTGGATTCATAGAACGATCTTAGGTCATACTTACCGCTTACTAACCAGAGTAGGTAGTACGTATAATTTAAGCCCAGCGAAATATAAATTTTAAAACCCCTGCTGCGCCCGCATCACCATCAGGAATTGCAACGACACTGAACCGACGGTTACGGGCCCAACAGTCACCATATGTGGCACTAATCGTTCTAACTCTTGAAACTCAGTGGTGTACCCAGTGACATCAGCACCAACCATTTTAATGTCCCATAATTCCGTTTCAACTTTCTGCATCTCGCTACGGGGACAGAACTCCTCCAACATCATTTTCTTCAGTACTTCCCATGACATGGAGTAGGCAGCTGGTCGGCCAAGTGATTGGACTTGACTGTTCCACCATGTAAGAGCTTTGTCAGCAAGGGTGCAGGTGGGATACTTCACCATACAGTCAGGTGAACAGTCACTAATGTCCAATACCAACTCTATCTTCTCTATCCAGTGTATAATACCAATAGCACCCTCGGTGCCACGAAAAGTAACTGGCTTACAAGCCTGGAATGTCTTGTATGAACACCCTCGACGGGTATTCGCAGGTGTCTCAGTGTTAACAGGGGTAGATCCGTTGTTATTTATCCCATTCTCGCAATTTCGGCTTGCTTCATACGCAGCAATACCTTTAGCTATTCGACACGCGATCATTTATTCAGTAGTTTCCTCGTTGTTGGGTGGTGGAGTGGTTTCAGGGGCTGGAGGTGTAGTCGTCCGTCGATTGTTCCTAGTAATTCGTTGTTTTGGTGGCATGATTATGTTCTGCGATGAATAAAATGCAGAAGTCAATGCCAAGATAATGAATGTGATGAACAAGTTTTCACATTGTTTAACAAAGGAACAGTATGAAGGATTGAAGAACAAGATTTCACATTACATGTCTCACGACTTTGAAATGCCCATATGTACTTAGTACAATTTAATCACGTTGGCCAGACGTCATTATATAATGCCAAATACATATTTCTTTTCATCATCATTTAACACAATCAGGTTTAAAGGGATTCGCAACAAGAATCAATTGTTAAGATAGTATATGTTCAATGATTTACAAGAATGTGATCATACAAGATCATAAGTTTGTTGTCGTTGTATCACACTCGTATGTAACTGTGAGTATAATTAAGTCGCACTAGTCAACACTAGTTTTAAGGAACACACGATATAAACCAAACATATATTATATTATATCAAAATTATAACGTTGATACATTCGTTTCGTACAAAACAAGATGGGACCCTTAATATGCCCATCGGCAGTTAGCTTTATACAAAAGATAATGAGTTTTCCTATACATACACCCATTCTAACAACAGTTTCCATCTAGTACATATTTGTACAATACGTGATGGACCTACTAATATATCCATCATCCAAAAGTAATCGGTCTAACCCTACGTAGGCACAACCCGCCATACGTGGGTCTAATGGAAATAAGGTAGAAACAATCCCACAGCTGTCCTCAGCATAGCCATCAGCACACAAGCTCCAATCACCAACCCTGCTGTCCTCGCACGTCGCTCCAGTACCCTAACACGTGCACGAGCAGACTCAGCTATCTCGCTAGCGGCAACCAAGTTGCCCAACAGGAAGTGGCAACGCTCATGCATGTCTATCATGTCTCCATCCAGACGAGAGACATCGCTCTGTAGCTCTGCAAGGTGAATACCCCTGCCACCAGAAATACGAAACAAGGTACGAATCACAACAATAATGGTAGGGAGGGTCAACTCTACAGGCTCTCCAGTAGTAGGCAGTGGAGCTGGGGATCGCGAGGACTCCCCGGCCTCAAATGTAGAGGGAAAACCCTCCAATGACCTCCATCGCCCTAACATAGGAGTCATCCACTCCAGGTGAGCAAACCTAGGTACCCCCTGTGGCAGCTCATCACAATGTATCTCTCTATCCTCTGTCATCGGTGCCTTATCGCGGGGCGCAAGTGGTCCTCTAGGTAAATCTCGGACACACATCCGGGTGTCCTCCTAGGTACCGGTCCTCTAGAAGGTCCAGCAGTCATATGGTGTGTCGCCATAAAGGTAGACCCTAGCATACGAGTGGTAGGATCACTGGAAGCAGTAGTAGGTGGGACCACAGGTGCAGTCGGTGGTGGGGTGATGTAGGCATCACCGGTGTCATCAGATAGAGCTCTCGGGTGAACTGATGGAATCATAACTCCGGTGCTAGCGTCGCTATGGTAGGAACCCTTGGTCGGCTCCTCATCAGAAGCATACAAGTAGATCGGATTTTTCCTCGACATGCTTAGACAAAAGAAGTCGTGGGTGACATGTCAGTCGTATGTTAGATGTATGCAAAGTATGTATGTGTGAATGCATAAATGTTTCTAGCCAAGGCTATAGTCTAGGTCTCTAAGATTTTCGGTCACTTAAAGACTTCTAGTTCGCTATAACCAATGGCTCTGATACCAATTCTGTCACACCCCGCCAAACAGTGATTACAATCAGTACTAATTAAATATGCGAAAGCTTTGGTGACGTGGTGGGGCTGCGATAAGTAAATCAACCAAATAGTACATTCATACTCAGAGCATATGGTTATTGCACAACATAATAAGTTAGGATGCCAAGTTTAACGGTTATTACAAAAGTAACAGTAGTAGTAGTGTTTAAAACATTAAGTTTCACAATACATATAGATAACGTAAGATTTCATGGGTATGACTGAAATGTCTGCAGTCATACAGAGGAAATCTCCAAAAGCGTCCCAAAATATGTGGCATCCTATTAGTCCAGGGTTGTCCATCCTGAATGCATGCGATTCTTACTTACACAGCTAATTTCCTGAAAAACATAGATAAATCGTCAACAAAATTGTTGAGTGAATATACAGATTTATATGAGTATGTGGTTTGTTTAACCAAGTTTGTTTGTATTAATGAAATGTTATTCATTTACAAAATATAAGTTTTGTAGGGCTGTTACCCTAAATTATCAAGCTTTATATGGGATGTTATCCCAAAGTATATTACTAGTTGTCTGCCAGCATAAAATAAGTAACCGGTGTGTTTTCCGGTAAGAAACAGTTGTAGGATTCGTTCTTCCTAAAAATATGTGGGAATTTCTTAAACTATGATCCCCTGCAAGGTGAGCTAAATCTTACAAGTTAAAGTAACGCAACCTAACCCTATAACCAAACCACGACCAGCACTTATGTTGTTTGCCTGAAGGACATGTAAGTATACACTCCTATCCGTAGGAGGGTCGTCACGGTGATAGTACTATCCGTATACTAAGTAGCTAGAGTCACCTAGCTAATGGTTACAGTATGTATGTCATAAGGTCTTTTTATGCATACATTGCAAGTGTGGGTCCGTACTAGAATGCGTTGTCTAATTCCCAAAACAGTTTGTGAAAATGTAATTTCATCAATCAACAGTTGTATAAAAGCAATAAAGCAATTTATAATTTGATTGCATGTGTTGGCATGCAATTTCTATGTTTAACACCCCTGTGTTTGAAATCAGAAAACATTTAAAAATAAGGGCTGTAAACTCACAGTAGATGCGATGTGAAAGCTAGCAAGTGTGAGTAGTGTCGCCCAAGGTATGTTGACCTATACGCAATAATTGTATTAACATAAGTACTTTGATTTGTTCATCAAATTATGTTAATGGTTCGTTTATTTGAAGAAATTGTTAATTTCTTAAATTTGTACAAGTCGTTGGTGATGATGTTTTGAATAATAAATATTATTCTTCGAAGTATGTTCATTGTTTAAACCTTTATCGCATGTAAGTATTTACATATACATATACTTATTAGTTGAATATATATATATACATATATATATATATATATATATATTACTTGTCGTCGTCGTATATATATATAATTAGTTCGTTACATATATATATTAATGTCATTTGTTTTGAAAATAGATTTCATTTTGTTCCATAGCATATATATATATATATATATATATATATATATACTTGTTGTGATTTCGTATAAGTATGAATATAGAATTGTTTATCGTTCGTGTACATATACATATATATTATTAGTTGACGCTAATATATATATATATATATATATATATATATATATATATATACACCAAATGAAAGTTTGTACCCAAAACTTTATCTCGTTCATTTTTAGTTATAATTACTCGTTTCCAAAGGTTACTCGAGTCGTTTTATATTTTATTGTTTAACGGTTCGTTGGGCTCGACCCAACACTTGGCTCATTTACAAACCAACTCAATCTGGCCCAATAACATTAAACCCATTCAGCCCATTCATAAAATATAACCCATTTATTCAATTAACCATTTTTGCCCAATCACTTTACACTCGGTCAGCCCATTAAAATATCACAAGTCCGGCCCGTTTAATAAGTCCATCGTCCGGCCCAACTGTTTTTTTATATAACCCGTTCGGGTTGGGGGCTAACCCGTCTGGGTCCAGGACACTACCCGTACGGGTGGGTCTTGTGACCCGTTCGAGTCCTTTGTGTTTTTGGTTAGTTTAATCCAAGTCCAACAACATACAGCCCATGTTTGCAGTCCTAGCCCAATAATAATTCGGCCCAAAATACAAGCAACCAGTCCGGCCCACTAGGGAGTGACCCGTCCAGGTTGGGTAAGCCACCCGTCTGGGTTGAGCAACTCACCCGTCCGGGTTGAGAAGCTCACCCGTTCGGGTTGGGCTCCAGCCCAGCAACTCTGTCGTCTGTCTCAGTTCTAGCTCTGTTCAAATCCGAAATCAACATATGTTTTTTCTATTGTTTTGAGTGGTAAATGTTTACATATGTTTGTACACAACGTTACTTAAGTTTTATCTTTCGATTTTACATTTTTTCACAAGAATTTTTACACTAAAAATTTGTACAGGGGTTTTATTTTTTTTGCTAATACTTCATTTTAAAAGTTAGGTTCATTAATCCATCAAAATTTTCAATTATCAAGTTATATATGTAATTTGTGTTGTGTTTACACCATAAATCATCAAAATTATGTAAGAATTTAAAGAATGGAAAGTCTCCTTACAATGAGCTTGATAATGATGATAAACCGAGATGATGATGATGGTGATGATCCGGTGGTGTTGATGATGAAGAAGAAGATGATGATGATGAAGGTGATGTTGCTCCTGCTTTTCTTCTTCTTCTTCTTCTTGCTCCTGCTTGTGTCGATGGGAGTTCACTGAGGAGGAAAAAGGTTGGTGTAGAATTATTGGTGTTTGGTGGTTTGAACCAAGTGAGGGAGTATATAAAAACATATTACGGGTTTAATATTTAAAAGGGGAGTATGGTTCGCATAGAGGAGTGTTCTCCTCAATTATTTGAGGTTGGTTGGGTTATTTTGCCCGTTAATTTCGCATACGGGTCTAATTAAGTGTGCCAATTTTCATTTAAATTTCGAAATCATATTTTGAGGTAATTCCCCAAATACTTTATAATGAAGGGGAAAAATAATACGTTTATTATTTTTGACCTTTGGATACGTTTTGTATTTGTTTTTGTTCGTGTGTGACACGTTTTATATAAACGGGTAATTGTTTTCGTTTCATTTTCATTTCTAACTGTTCGTATAGTATTTTCAAATAAAAATACTTAAAAATATTCTCGAGTTCATTTCTGAACTTTTGTATCACCAACGATTGTATCCGTTTTGTCGAATTTATTTCGATATTGTTTCGTACTGTTTAATTTATAATTATAAATAATTATAAATTTTCGTAATGCTTTTTGTCCAAAAGTTTTAGGCTCTCTAGACTTATTTCACATCAAAACCTTTGTTTTAAACTTTTGTCAAGAAATTAGCGTAAGAATGCACTGTTACCAAATTGGAGAGTTGTCACACAAACTGTATGCAAATTCAAAATGGATACTTTTACTGAGACGGGGAAAGTATAATCGAATAAATATTGTCATGATTCTTTTAAGAGAGCAACAAACCTATTTGGATGCAACTTATTTTGGTGGTCATGGACTCTGTCTCGTGTCATTCACTTGTAGAGAATGGTAAACGAAATCTTTTACAGTCGCAACCAAAAATTTACTTGTTATGTTTGTAATAGACATACACATGACAAACAAGTGCTCTCACCGTATCTCAATTTCTCAATATTTATATTTTGTATCATTTCCCTTGTTTAACCTTTGTATATAAAAAGTGTTCTCACTTTATATAACCTTCCAAAATATAACCACCAGGATAAAGATAGTGTTGTAAAAGTCCCGACTAATAGGGCTACTCCAACCCGACTAGCTTTAATCCGACTTAAATCGGTCACCCTCGATCGATATATTTATTAGTTTAACTCGTATAAATGACTGAAATATGAGGCTTAGTGATATAAAAATAAGTAAATTCAGTGCTAAATGTAATCAGATACGGAGTAATTTAAATTAAAAAATCTCTAAAAATACAAAGCAGAGTGTTAAGTGTTAAGTGTTAACGGTTAATGTTACAACTTTCTAAAAAGTAATACGTAGTCAATTAGTAACTAGTACTAAAACATATACTCCTATGATTTTTTATAAACATAACCAACTTCGATCATCTCACTTAAAATCGTCTCTTGATCAGACTCGAGGAAGAACTAGGAAGCCCAGGCTAATTCCATACCGCAACGCTCATCGTGTACTAGAAAATCAAAGGTTTACTTCGATGATTACAACTCCACCAACTGAAACACATTCATCAACAAAATTTCTAACCGATTCACATTCACCAATAATTTTTCTTTAATTTAGTAAAATTGTACTTGGACTTGAGCTGAGTATCCTCGTATTTTTATTAAATAATGTACGTTATATTAGTTATGCTTAGTTGTTGAGCCTATCATGTCGAATTGACTTGTATGCATTTAAATGTTGATTGATCATATTATGTTGATGTGCATTTGTAGGGTGTGTTTGGCAACACCATTACAGGGGATTATGAGTGATTCTAAAAGATTGAGCTTCTAATTTTAAGAATCTCAATCTCTTACAAAATTAAAATCCTTGTTTGGCATCAAATAAAAAGTAGGGATTTTTTAAAAAATAATCCATTGAAAGAAAATCCCTTAAAACTAGCTTGTTTTAGAATCTCCATCTCCTACTTGTTATATTACTATATTACCCTTATTTTAATTAATAATACCTAGAATAATAAAATCTCTTGTTCTTTTGTGTCATTTTACATTCATAAGGTCCAACCCTAGCTAGTTTGCCAAACACCTTTAAAAAAAAAAGCTCCAACTCCAGCCCGAAGTAAAAGCTCCATCTCCAGCTTCTAACTTCCAGCTCCATCTCCATCTCCAGCTCCATCTCCAACTAGTTTTGCCAAACACACCCATATATTAATGATAAATTATAATCTTTATGATTATAAATATTATTGTGTAACAGATCTATTACAAAAGTTTTTGGTTTCAATTCTAGTACGAGTGAAGTTTATATCATAGATTGATTGATTCACTTAATTAATTAAGTATGTCAAGTTCATAACACAATAATCGGGATTCCTATATTAATAAATTATGTTCAATCATTAATTGATCATGCTAATCCATTATTGTGTGTAATATTTTTGTGAAAAAACACACGAGCTCACTAAGCCTTTAGGTTTGCAAATTACATACATTCTCAAGTTCACATCGGTAGGAGCAAATGAAAGTAAGATAAATAAAGTTGGACCAAGATTTTATGACATCCGGCATTACATGAAGATTTAGTTATACTACTTGAAGCTTTTGTGAGTTCGGATGTAAGAGAATTTGTATTCCATATTAAGTTTTTCGACTAAACCGCCCTTTTAAATCGGGGTCGTTAAATCATGAAAGACGTACGAAACATACATACTAAGACTACGATGATTGATATTTGCCTAGAATATAAAACCAACAAAACTATTGATATAATGGTTCAAAAACTATCAAAGAAAGATATGATTTCTTCTAATAAAATTATGTTAATTGTTAATTGTTAATTTAGAATCATTGGAGAAATCAAATTTGTTACTAAACTTTGAAATCAGATTAGAATGCATCTACACTTTCTTAGAATGCAAATACACATACTCATACCTAAAATATGTATGTTAACCTACGAATATATTTATTTGTTCATTTTAAGACTTAGAACCCTAACTTCGTATTGAAATTGAATCAATACCAAGGTATCGCTAGTCCAAACATTTTAAGTAAATACCAAATAGACGTTTTTGTACATGAAATAGTGAAGTCTCTATCCACCCCAAATTGAGCCACATCATACCAAAATCTTGCAAGACACTTTCTCATCCATAAACCGTGTAAAACCAGATAAGATGATAAGCCCCCCATATCAAACCAAAACCAAACATCCATCTAATTCCATCACATACTCACCAACCAACAATCCCACCTTCACTCTCCACCACCACAAACCACCATGTCATCTCCGGCGTTAATCACTCCCACCACCTCCACACCTAAACCCCTCCTTCCCTATATCCGTTGCAAACACTCCACACCAGTATCCCCATCCACCACCACCACTCACCGCCGTAACTTCTTATCACTAACCGCTGTAATCGCCGTATCGTCCCCACTACTCTTTACCTCGGATGCCGCATTGGCAGCATCCGATGAAGAGTACGCCAAAGAGACACAAGAAGTGATCAAAAAGGTAAGGGACACAATTAACATGGACAAAACTGATCCTAACATAGCAACTGCAGTTGCTGAATTAAGAGAAACATCGAATACATGGGTGGCTAAGTACCGGAGAGAAAAAGCCTTATTGGGACGCTTGTCGTTCAGAGACATGTATTCAGCACTTAATGCTGTTTCTGGTCATTATGTTAGTTTTGGTCCCACTTCTCCGATTCCGGCTAAACGAAAGACTAGAATACTAGAGGAAATGGACTCTGTGGAAAAGGCCTTGTTGAGGGGACGATAGATACCGATTCGAACATCAACTTATTGTAATTTTTATTATTATTAAGTGGTACCTTTTTTGTATACTCTTATCATATGATTGATTGTTATGTATATGTTATCATGAGGTTTGTGATACAATTTAACACAATGAGGTTTGTGTTTTCTGAATGCAAATTAATTTTATCACCATATTAATGACATTTCGTCCAGCACTATCCAAAGCAGTCCATCAATCAAGTGGTTGTGGGTTCTCGTCTCGATGGAAACAAGTGTGCGAAAGTATTTACGATATACAAAGAAAAGACGAAAAAAGGTAATTTCATAGGTATATGCCCATTGGCATGTTTTTGTTTCCTTTGATTGATCAGATCAGCCTGCTGAACAGTGTCACATGGGCTAAATAATGTGGTCTGTTTGGAATGAAATATAATATATATAAAAACGTGACAGGAAGAATGTTATCAAAATCATAATAATAGATAAAATGTGGGAATTACAAGTCATATATGATTAAGAAAAAATAATTGGGCATGATCCTTGTCTAGTTTCTTCTGATGGTTTTCATGCTTATGGTATTGCATCTCATGTACAATGTTTATTTCCAACTCATCTATCTTATCTTATCTGCATTTTATGATTAATTGAGTAACTTTAGTAAACACAGAACCATTAGAGCTAAGGTATGTATAACACAACCCAATTCATGGTAAGTAGTTTGATTTGTGATCTCCAAATTCCATCCTTAAACTGATAATCACATTGTATGTAAGAGAATGAATTGAAGTCCCTGCCTCTATAATCTCAACTGCAATTTCCAGAACAAGCTACTCAACTGTATTATAAAGCTTGGCTTCCACGTTTTCAAGAACATCGGTAGAATATTAATTGAGTTCTGTTATTCTAAAAAAAATGTTTTTGTTGGGAAACCATATCGTACTAATGATAAAAAAACTACATGTCTCAAGGATATTGTATGAGAAAAAGGCCTATACAGAGAAACATAACTAAGTTTGATACGGTTTGGTGATTACATTACGACCCGTTCATGGTTAAAATTGGGCGCCTTTTTTGCTATAAGAGAAAGGAAAATTCAGTTATAGGGAAGAACTAGTTAGTTCAAGATTTATAATCAACGATGTAGCTGATCAGTTACGGCTGCTGATTCATTCCATCTTAAGTGCAAGTGCATTATGCATATATGGAGTGCTACGAAATTTTTCTTGAGGATGTGATGTTGTCTTACTACATTCAAGAAAACAAGAGCAATTAGCAAAAATGTACATTGTTATTATTCATTAACATTATAACGTAGGTAACTATTCGTGCACCACCAATTTTCATCCATATACTCCTAAATATGGATTAAGATATTGTACTATATATACCATCTTAAAGCAGAATGTTTGATAGTGCATGAATCATCGGCTTATCATCGCTATACATTACAGTAGTTGTCAAGAATCAGGTCAGGTCTTGTTGGGTCAGATGTGTAGGAATTTGACTAGGTAAATAACTCAAGGTGATAACCTGAACAAAAATGTTTTCACTTTCCAGCCATTTCGAACAACTCAATGTGATCGATAATCCCTAATTATATCGGCTCAATGGCTAGTGTAATTAAGGATTGAATGACCTCTTTAGATGGTTAGGACATGACAGTTGGGTGGTGTGGTTTGCATTGAAGGATAATGTTAGGATTTGGTCAACATCTCTGGACATTTATTAACAGGGTGCGATGATTAGAGATAGAAAATGAGGTGTACAAGTTATTATAAGATAATATCCCATTTATATTTATTAATAACTTACATTAATCAAGATAGCTAATTAGCGCAATCAGTGTTAAATGATAGGGTAATGTCTGATGTTCTGTGTTAACTGACGTGAAACGATTTTTATGGAATTAACAGATTATTTAACAGGTACTATAAAAATAGTCCGGAAACAGTTTTTTGACCGTTTTTATTTAATTTTTTTTTTTTTTTAAGAAAGTCAATCATACGAGCTGATCGTGGGTAAGGTTTTAAGGGTAAGTCTTCAAATGAGAAAAATGAGGGGCATGTTGAATTCCATGCATTTTAGAACGAATTGTCATTCGGATTCACAGCATTTACCAACGGAACACTGCATTCTAACGAACACCGCATTTTACACCTATGAAATTTTACTGCATTTTAACAACATTACATTTTAGACCTATAAATTTGTTCCTAAAAAGCAGTAATTTTGCTAGCTCCTCCTTCTCCTCATTTAAGGCATCCTCATATGATCCTTCACAACTGAGGATAAGACTTAAGAGTGTTGAATATTTGGTTCGAAACCGTTTAATCCGAATATCGAACCGAATTTAAATTCGGTTTTCCAGTTTTACATTTCGAATTCGTTTAAACCGAAAATCAAATTTAAATTTGATTTTCAGTTTTGCGTTTTTCGAATTCAATTAAACCGGAAATTGAATTGGATTTATTACATAAAGATATTTTATATTTTGTATATTAATATATGTGTGATTTTTCAAATTTTGTTGAAGACTTGAATAGTTTAAAATTTTAAAAAACTTAAATATTTTTAGCTACCGTGTGTTTGTGTAAAATAAATGTTTTATTTGGACATTGAAATTCACGTACATTGACAGTTTTATGCTTTATAAACTCGAATTTCGTTAACAAGTACCACTTACTAATAGTTAGATTTATATAATTTCTAGCGTATAGTCAAGCGTATTTTGTAGCTTTGTATGTTGAAGTGTGTTTTTGAAAAATGATATTTTTTCGGTTTTAATTGAAACCTAACCGAATTCAAATTCGGTTTTCGGTTTAGACATACGAAATCTTTTTTCGATTTTGCTCTCAAAAACTTCAAAACCGAACCGATTAAACCGAAGAGATTGAAAACCAAATCAATAAACACCCATGGTTGAGGGTTCTCCAACATACCACCGGGGAAAAGGCGTGTCTGAAAACTATCTGATTGATATCTTGATGTTTTTTAGACTTTTTAATTTTTTATTTGATTCCTATAATTTTGCTCTTGATAAAGTTTAATAGGAAGCTCTGATGATGTACTTTATAACAATGTCAAAGTGACCGGGTAAAACATACGGAGTAAATGTTTCTAACATGTGCACACGTACTGTGTTAGACAAATCTGTTCACACAAGTACAACATTCTTTTGGTTTAAATCAATACGTACCGGTAAGTTTGATTTTGATGCATAAGTAGCTCATTTTGTTTTTACTAATATGGTAATAATGGTACAATCATTAAGGTTTAGTGTCTATTAAGATTATTCAACTACTTACTATTAACTACTGAGTTCACCACTTATTTAAAATCACTTCCATTGCATTGTGTATGATAAAGGCTATGTTTGACATGCTCGTTTTAAGAGCTTATGAGAGCTTGTAGCTTGTAGCTTATGATTTTCATAAGCTCTGTTTGGCTTCCAAAATTTTGAGTAGCTTATGGTTTCCATAAGCTCCAAAACCATAAGCTACTTGAAGTAGCTTATGAAAAATGAAATTACATAAATACCCTCTATGTAATTATATATCATCTTTTAAAATTAATATATTTGTTCTTTTATTTCATTTTACATTCATAAGCTACAAGCTCCAACTACTCTGTCAAACACAAATATTACCAAAAGCTACCAGCTCTAGCTACCAACCACAAGCTACCAGCTCCAACTACCAGCCACAAGCTACCAGCTCCAACTACCAGCTACAAGCTTCAGCTACCAGCTTCAACTACAAGCTCCAGCTACAAGCTCCAGCTACCAGCTAGTTGTGCCAAACATACCCAAACTATCGGTTATCGTTATTCTATGTCTCTTAATCCTAATTACCTCTTGTAACTAGCAGATTGTTGACACGTTTACGACTTTGATGAGTAATGATGATGTGGTGACGTGACAACGTATTTTGTCTGTCATACCAACCAAAAAAATACCGGATATATGATGAAATAGTCATTAAATACAAATTATTTTTTTTGTAGTAATTGAAAGTTATATTACACGAAGTATAAGTTTCTGATGTGGTTATTGTAGGTATTTGGTGGTTGTTAGTATCATGTAGCTAACCGTTCAGCCCCTTATACCACAGTTTGTTAAGATCATGATCTTAAGATCTTATGATTTTACGATCCATGTGAATAAAAACGATCCCGATCTTACATAAGGTCTTAAATTCATAGAATCTGCTTGGATCTTGATCTTATGTCAATTTTGAGCTAGGATCTTACGATCTCGATCCAATTAGATCTTACTTAACATGAATTTATGAGTTAACAATATATAAATCATTGGATTGTGTCTAGTAAAAGGTTAATGGGTTTATCACTTAATCAATAACTACACGTACAAATAATCAGTTTTTCAACTAAAATAGTTTAATACGTGAAAATTCATATCTTTAAAAACAAATATGATCATCTACGTCCCTATGATAAGCATTACTTTAATGTTATGGTGTTTAAACTATAAAAGTTTAATTGATTTGTCATCCATTTGATCTTTTAGATGTATTATACTACACATTTATGAGATCATAGTGTAAGGGTAGGATCTTACGATCCGGATCTGAACTTACAATTCCGATCTCGTAAAGACGAAAACGATCCTAAGTAAAATCCCAATCTTTAACAACCTTGCCTTATACACCATGTCGCCATATATGATTCATTTTTATTAGTGATGTAAGAAAATGGCAATTGATATTTTCACCATTCAAAATGATAAATTCACTATATGGATGCATTAATAGGTTGTACAGTACGACTTGTTAATGCATATATGTGATGAATTTATCATTTTAGATGATGGAAATATCACCACCCTTAAAAATAGTTCATGAAGACAACTATATTATAATAGTTAGTTATTTCTTTTTTTAGATATTTAGATTTGTAATATTTTTAAATGTAAAGTTGAATGCTAAGGGCGTGTTTAGTAACCTCATTTTAGGGGATTGTTGTGGATTCTAGTAGATTGAGATTCTAATTTTAAGAAACTCAATCCCTTATAATATTACACTCCTTGTTTGGCACAAAAATAAAAGTAGGGATTCTTCAAAAACAAAATCTCTTCAAACTAGCTTCTCATTAAAATCCTCATCTCCTACATATTGAATTACTATATTACCCTTCTTTGAAGTATTAAACACTTAAATTCATAAAATGTCAGGTCTATTTATGTCATTTTACATTTATAATCTTCAGCCATAACTAATTTGCCAAACTTTTCTAAAAACTAAAATCTCCAGCTCCAACTTCAAGATTCTATCTCCGTCTGCATTTCCAACTCCATGTAATTTTGCCAAACACACCCTAAGGCTCCTATTGACTTCTAATTTTAACAATGGATTTTTTTCCTCCCTACAAGTCAAAGTCTATTTTAATTATGCAAATAGTTTTGAAATTCTTTGTAAACTACATTATATTTTACTAATTAAATAAAATATTACCTCACCAAAGTCTATTTTGATTGGTGATCTCATGAAAGTAGATATATATTTGAGACAATCCAATATGATAATGTGAACACTTATAGCAGGACGGATGTAATATCTATTTTAGTTATTTTAATTTTTCTTGGCAACGAGCAAACATGAATTGTTCATATGGTTTACACACATTCTCACCGTAGATCCCCGTGCTTTGTTTGTTGCACGGACAATTCTAAGTTTGTTGCACGCTCAGCGGATTAGTCCATCCTCTATTTAAAATGACTAAAATACCATCCTCTTGTCGAGCAAATTTGATCTATTTGGTGTGCATCACCAAGGGTATTTTAATAATTTTAAGTAGAGGAGAGACTAGACGTGTAACAACTTTTGATTCTTTAAATCGTAAATGCAACAAACAAAATACATGAACTAATAGTCAAAACGTATAAACTAGAAGGACCATTCATTCAATTTACTCTTTTGCAATTAAGTGAACAATATTTAACTTTGAATGTATTCTTTAACTTGCTACAACATTCAATAAACGTGTACGAAATGTTGATATTACGGGTTCAAGCAAATATATAGATTATTGTTATTAATAATCTTTCTATTACACAGTTTTAGAATTCTTCATTTACTACATTTTTCACCAATTGAATAATATATCTACCTGTTAAAGTCTCTTTTGATTGGCGGTCTCGATAAAATGGACATTTATTTTAGAGAACTGAAAATAGTAATGTGGCCAGCGGACACTTATATCGGGACGCGAGAAGTAACATTTTGTGAAAAAAATAAAAATAAAAATAAATAAATAAGAAGAAGTAAAAACATGTGTATTGTGTGTTAGCTTCTAAATCAAATTTCATACTTTTCATGTACGAAGTATTTCAGCCTTGGAATCTTCTGTGAGACTTTTATGTAAAAAGTTTAGTATGTATGTTAAGAGTTCACTAATTATATACTTTTGATGTGACCTCTATACCATGCCAAGGGGCTTCTTGTTAGAAACTCTTTTTATTTCATTTTTTTCCAAAAGACACTACATAATTGAGATAATTTTAAGAAGAAGTTGAAATTCGATCAAAAGCCTACTGACTTTATGAATCGAGGTTACGTTTTTACTACGAGGTTGTAAGTTTAAATTCTAAAAGTAAAATTATTCGTAAATAAATGTATACATTTTCGATTGTTTTGTGTGTGAGTATCCTTTCTCAAAAAAGTCCAAGAATGGTATTTAAAATGTGATTATTAGAAAAGGAGCATAAACATTATGATTGGTAAGATTTTTACCATTGATTTTTTTGATATATACATCATGTGCAGTAAGTACGGATTCTCTTACACACAAAATAATACTTCCCTTGTATTAGTTTTATTATCCATTTTTGACTTTTGTAGTTTTTTTTCCTTTCAATTTTGACCTTTAATAATTTTATTTATATTATATAATATTTGATGCAAAATATATAAATGAATGGAGTTTTAGATGTATTTTCGTTGATATAAGTTGCATGAAGTATAATATAACACAAACAAGAATATTCTAGGTCAATAATGTCAAAGAAACATTTCAAAAGTCAAAATTGAACAATAAAACTGTGACGGAGGGAGTATACAATTATGGTGAATTTATCAAAATAAGACCTACACGTTATAGATGTGTATATATTATTATTAGAATAATAAATTACAAATAAGACACTTATGTCTTAAAATAAAATAATGTAGATTGTTTGACTAGTTCCCCGTAACAAACACTCCCTTGTCACTAAATTAACAAAACTATGAACAAATAAGACGTGATTCTCATACATAAAATAAAATAAAAATTGTTTTTAATTTGGTTGTTGATATATCACAACTATTTTTGATAAACCCATCATCAATGTACATTATATACTTATACTGTACAATACTGTACTGCACATTATTGGTGGATCTACAAACATATAAATAAAAAAATGTTAATATTTTTGGTGAATATTCATATCCGGTATTGACACCTCTTATATTAACTCTGCAAACGGTCTCTGTTAAATACACGCACCCAATTCCATTTCTCTTCCTCTTCTTCTACACATCTTTTCCTCCATCAATTCCCGCCTTAATTCCGGCCTGTCATTTTCGTTTTTTAGGGCTTTTGATTAGCTTTTAATTCTCGCCTCTTATATCTCCCATTTTATTCCCTTTTCTTGGAGTAAAAGTTGGGGCTCTTATTAATATCTCGCCGGAGTCCGTAAGTTCCGGTGACATTCAGTCACCGACATATAAACCTTATTTTCTCCTTAGTTTCGACAATATTTTTATTTTATTTAAGTCAATTAAAGCCTAATTAAATACAAGGTAAAATAAATATACATATATATATTTCATTAAATTATTTTAAAGTCTTACCATTTTCCCCCTCCTTTAATTATACACATTATTAATCCAATCCAATCCAATCAATCAAATAAATATACGTTTTCTCTCTCTAAAATCAATTTTATTTTCTCTAGAGAAATGGTTTCCTCATCAGTTAAAAAATCATCAAACCTTGAATGCTTTCTGGAATCCACTACCCCTGTTGTCCCTGCTCAATTCCTCTCCAAGGTTAGTTTAATCAATTCCATTAATTAAATGCGAATTTTACAGTATAGTTTTTGATTAATTTTAATTTTAAATTGTTTTGTTTGTTTATGTTTTTTTGTAGAGTGAGATAATGAAGTTAAACAGATTATGGCATCCATGGGGAAAAGAGAATGTGGAATACTTTACATTAAGTGATGTTTGGAATTGTTTTGATGAATGGAGTGCTTACGGCGCCGGAGTTCCGATCACCGTCGACGGCGACGATGATGAAACTATTATTCAGTATTATGTTCCTTATCTATCTGCCATTCAAATCTTTACTAGCAATTCTTCATTCAACTATTTAAGGTAACTATTGTATTTTTTAATATTTAATTTATTTTAATTCAATTCAATTATTTGTTTTAATTCCAAGGGTACAAATGCCATTTCATTAAATTCATCCCAATCTACAATACTAGTTGCTATTACTTATTAGCTGGTGTTTGGCTAGTTCTAAATTTTATTGACTTACTATAAAAATTTGAAAAAAAATATATGTTATTAGCTAGCTTTTTTCGGCTTACGAGATTATTGAATTGAGCTAAGTTGATTATCGTTTAAGCCGCTAGAAATGAGCTTATTAGGGTTTGTTCGGGATGTCGCTTTTAATAGCTTTAGCTTTTAGTTTTGACAAAAAGGTTATGTGGAAAAATGTCAATAAGCTAAGAAATAGTTGATCAAAACACCCAGCCCATAGTTTTCATGTTGTTTGTGAAATGTCCAAAACAGCCATAACAACTTAAAGTAGATGAGAAAAAGTTAAATCTAATGTAATGTTTTGAATGTGTAAAAATAAAGTAGTGTAATTTTGACTAGGTAGACTTTTGATGATATTAGGTAGATTTGGTACTTTTTAAAATTTAACGGTATTACTATTTGATTGTGTACGGCTCCCTGGTACGTACAATTCAATAATAGGTGAATTATGATTTTTATTTGACAGGGAAGAAACGGATTCTGAAACGAGGGATTCGTTTAGTGATACGTTTAGTGACGAGAGCGAGTGTGAGAAGGTTTCAAGATGGGACGGATGTTCATCGGATGAAGGTGTGTTTGATCAAGAGACACCATTTCACTTGAACGATCGATTGGGTCACCTTTACTTTCAATACATCGATAGATCAACTCCTTACGGACGAGTTCCTCTTGTGGATAAGGTAATAACTTATATATTTGTATTAAGTTTTAAATAATGTACGCCTTATTTTTACTAATTACCTACTAATACTAGTTCTTTTTTATAAAATCGCAACTTCTCATCCTCCAATTGACCTTTTTAGGCTATTTTATTTGTAAAACATTGATCTTTTTAGTACTTGTTCAAGAAGCGTCACTAACAAAAGACGCAACCTTATTATTTAAGCCTACAAACAACTTGTGTGTGGGTAACGACCTCCACGAGCATTCATTGTGTGGGGAAAATATTGTTCTTACGTTTTCGACATGTATTTCTTGATTGTTATGGTCTCATATGAACAGTGCATCATGTAAGTGTACCTTCACATTCAAATTTCGGTACTTTCGAAAACCAAACTGTTGATATGGCAACTAAGGTACAAAGTGACTTTGTTTTCACCGGTATTTGATCATGCTATCCTCATCTTATTAGGCCAAGATTTCTATGATATTTCATATTTGGGTAGATTTTTAGAAATATATAATATTTGTGAAATACACGACTCTATGTAAAAGTGGTTATATTATCTATTTTGGGAAGGTATATTGTTATGATAAATGACATAAGTTGATATAATAAGAACAGAGAAACTGTATAAAATTCAAAACCAAATCTTTATTATGTCATGCTATTACGTTATCAAAAATAATAAAGTTTGATCAATATTTTCTTTCTGTTTTTAGGTTTTCCTTTTTTTCTTAATATCTAATTTGTTATTATAAGAAAATTGACTATTTTGCCCTCTTATACAAATATGCCCATGCTTTCTAGTGCACACGTTTCTGTTTTGACATGGTCAGTTGATGGTTGCTTGTAGTGTTTGATGAAGTTTCCGCGTGAATTATGCTGACGTGGCTGATTTTATCAAACACCCCTTATCGTATTCCTAAAATGTCATTTTACCTCCTTACTCTTTTCCTAATTTTCCATTTTATCTTATCTTTGTGTTTTCTTTTCTATAGGTATGCACATTGTCTAAAAAGTACCCCGGACTGATGTCGTTAAGAAGTGTCGATCTTTCACCAGCTACTTGGATGGCAGTTGCTTGGTATGTCTCTTGTACTTTGCAAAATATAACATGATATTATTTAACATTGGCGAATAGTCAATAATGTAGAAGCGTTGTTATCGTTGGCTTAAACATGTTTTAGGTACCCAATATATCACATTCCAATGGGAAGGACGATAAAAGACTTGTCTACATGTTTCTTGACGTACCATACCCTATCGTCATCATTTCAAGGTACACAATGTTTAATTGTGATATTTACTTTTTCATTATTTATTTTAAATGGAGCTTAATTACCAATACTTTATTGGTATAGATATGGATATTGAAGATGGCGAAAATGGTTTTTCAAAGACAAAGAGAAAAGGAGAAGGAATCCGTCTTCCACCATTTGGTTTAGCCACTTACAAGATGCAAGGGGACATTTGGGTCTCGGGTAGTAATACAAAGGATCAAGAGAAGCTAGTTTCGCTTGTCAGTGTTGCCGATTCTTGGTTGAGACAGTTAGGTGTTCAACACCACGATTTCAACTATTTTATGGGCAATCGCCGTGGTTGAGAACTAACTACATTTGACATCTAAAGAATGGAAACAGAGTCAAACCCATCAGTTAGTGTGGTTTGGTTTCAACACCCATTTGGGATAGAAGAAGTTATGTTTAGATGGTACATGGTTTTGGCTCAGAGTGTTGACATCCTCTTTTCTAGTTTTGGTCTTGCTTATTATTAGGTCAACCTCACCCTTTTTTTATGGTTTATACAAGACATGTTTTAGTTTTTTGAAAAGTTTTTTTTAATAGAAGGTGGATTGTGTACATTGAGGAATTTAATGAATGGGATAGAAAAAGCTTGTTAGATTTAACCTTTTGTATTATTATAATTAGATAATAATAATATAATATGTTATGAGTCTGCTAAATAAAATACTAAATCACGGGTATTGATATTGATGTTGATATTGATAATATGAGCAAGACAGTAAGTTGGTAGGCATTGAATATGGAGGATCAGCTGCAGATCAGATCTTCTTAAGACTATATGAGTCTATGATGGTTAATATGTCAATAAATAGATTTTATATAAACAAATAATATAATAATAATCCTATATTTATTTATAAGAAAAATATTGACTTTATCTTGCGACAAAGGAGAAAATTTCACTTACCAACTCGACAATTAATGTATTGTTGATGCATGTGGTTAACTATGCGAGCCACCAAATCGGGAGGCTTAATTCATTACAAAATACAATTGTGATAAACTCATCGGATGTGTTTGGGTGGTCTATTATTGTAAGTTTATTAACTTATGTGTTTATTTCAATACAATAAGTTAACATTTTCATGTTTGAATGAATTTAGTTGCTTGAGCTTATTCGGTTATCATGAGAGGAGCTTTATAGGTTCTAAATAAACTCCACTTTTCCAGTTTATTTGCTTATAAGCAATAAGCTAATAAGTTTTGATATAAGGCCACCCATACACCCACTAAATATAACGGCCGAGAATTGTGAAATATCTCATATAAAATAAAAAGGGGGCAAACGAATTTGTTGTCTTTTAAGACAAATTTGTTGATGATTTACATCAAAATTTACTCCATGTTACCAACAAGGGCACCAATGAATTTTGACTGCATTTTGACAACGATACGAGTCACCTCGACAAATTTATTATAAAAATGTAGCAAATCCGGACTGTCTCTTATTCCCCTCATTTGAAGTGGTACCCTCAAAACTTTACCCATAATATAAATAGTCGAATTTGTCAAATAATCAAATTTGAACGAGTCAAGGTCGATTTCAAAAGGGTGATGACTCGTACACCACCTTTTTTTAACTGTACACCACAAATGTGTTTCAGCATATTATACTATACAAAACTGTAAAGCACGTTAGAAATGCATGTATGGCTAAAAAAGGTGATTCATGAATCACCAACCATTTAAAAAATAGATTGAATGTCGTTTAATAGAGCTAAAGCTCAAACCGGAGCTCCATACATTGAATTTAAATAGTTACGAGCATCAACGAGGCAACTATTGTTTACATGATAATATGTATATATACGCCTAACGATATAAAATTATATGTACATAATAATAATAATAATAATAATAATAATAATAATAACAATAACAACAACAATAATAATAATAACAAGTTTATTTAGCCCGTGCGTTACGACGGGGGTTAAAAAGTACATTTTTAAACTCCGATATGAAATATAAAATTTTCACTTGAATAAGATATGATCTCTTGATGGTTTATTCTTTTGATTATACCAACATGTATGTCTATAATTGAAAAAAACTTAAATTATTACAAAGTTGATTTTGCATCTAAGTGTATAGTGTATATGCACTTAAGTTATTTATTGATAATGCAATCAGTTACATGCACTTAAGTTATTTATTGCTCTTCTACTAGAACTATTAAGATTTTCATCTTACTCAATTGTACAAATTAAATAAATTGCTTTGAATATTTTTAACCTTGATTGGAAGACCATTAAAGTTTTATAGTGTCATTGTGTTTATAATTTCATGATCATAAGCTTCAATATTAATTGTATTAAGAATTTTGTGTCCATTTTGTTATTCTAGCTAATCTCGTTAACTTAATGATATAAGAATATCAATAACCAATAAGACAAACATTTATTTATTAAACTGATCATACCATGTAAATTTAAAATTATTGAAACACCCCATAAACTCATCTAGAATTCATTTTTTAAATGTTGACTACGAGTATTTGATATAGAAAATCGATATCACCTTAAAATAAAACAACAATTAAAAATTAAAACGTATAAACTACGCAAATTTCAAAGATGTTAAAGATAAATTAGACCAACTAATTAACCTCAGTTAAAAGACTCTGAAAAATTCAATTTCTCAACACCAAGTCTCCAAATTAAATGATGAGCTCCTCTCAAACTATGATCTAACAGTTGACTCTTATTTATTGATACTTACGTATATCCACAAGTGCGTTATTTGGAACTTTATTTAGTGCATAATTTCACTGATGTAACTACATGTAGTCCCCCATAAAATATTTAATTTATGCAAAAGATGTTTTAAAAACTAAAAAACATACCAAAGCAAAATCTATAAATTTGCGTATACTCTCAAACTATAAACCTTGAAAATTATGCTCGAAAAATATAATATAATTATAGGAAAAAAAATTATACAAATGTTAGTAATCGAAAACATATGAATAGTAAAAAAAAGTAAATAAAATTAGCAAATGCTAAAAAATAAAAATTAAAAAAATAGCAAAATGTACTATTCATATGAATAGTACATTTTGCCTTGCAAAATGTATATATACTCAATAACAACAACAATAATAACAATAACAATAACAATAACAATAATAATAATAATAATAATAATAATAATAATAATAATAAATTTCTTTCGTCTCAATTTGACTGTGTAAGGACTAAGGATGCACATTTACAAATTTACGTGTATTTTCAAATTGTATAGTTAATTTGGAACGTTTGAATATAGGGTTTAGTGCACGCAAATGTATTAAATTATAGTGTGACATTCGTTGTATGTAGTGAACAACTCGGGCTTTCATTGTATGTAAAGAACTTGTATTTTCTTTACATTGTATGTAATTTTTGGTAATTTTTCCACGTGTCAGCTATATTTGATAGTACGTGGCGTGTCTTACAATGTCAACTATATATGCTACATGTGGCGTATCTTACAACTGTCGATTTGACCAAAATACATACAATTTAAATAAATTACAATTTCGTTACATACAATAAATTTTGAATAGTTTGATGGATATATGAATACCATACTATAATTTCATACATTTGCGCGTACTTAACCCTTGAATATATACATTGTTGTAAGTGCCCTCGCATTTGCGAGAGAATGATTTTAAAAATTATCGAGATAGTAGTAGTTAACATAGCAATTGATGTATATTATTCTAACCAAGTTAGTAATATTCTGTGGTGTATAAATAGTCCATGTACATAAAATTGAGTTGACTGCGCAAAAATGTATTAAATTATCATCTTGCACAAACGTATTGAACTATAATCTGACAATATTTATATGAAGTGAATAACTTAGACTTTCATTGTATGTAGCGAACTTGTAATTTATTTACATTGTGCGTATTGGTCAAATTAACGTTTTTAAGGGTAGCCACGTGACAACTTATATTGTAGTCAAGTGAAAGAAGCATTGTAAATTACATACAATGTAAGAAAATTACAAGTTCGTTACATGCAATGGAAGCACGAGTAGTTCGTTACATACAATGAATATCAGACCTATAGTTTGATACATTTGTGCATATTTAACCCAATAAAATAACTTTTTCCAGTAACTCAAATTGTATCTTTTTTTATTGTAGGAAAAAACTTGTAGAGAAAAGAAAACGCATATATTATACTTTTTATATCAATTTGCATAGTAAACATACAATGAAATTGATAGAAATATCTAAACGGATCCAGGTCAAATGGATCTTGGGTCGGATCAGGTTGACCTATCGGGTTATCACCAAACTTTTTTTATTTGAGTGAAAAATGAAAAAATTTAAATAAGGTGGTATTTTTTTTATACCTAAGTGAAGGTTATATTGAAAAACCTAATTAGACCCATCCAAAAAATGGGGAGAAAACTTAACAAACTCATCCCCTCCTAAATATTAACCAAATTGACCCATAATTAATCAATGAGCCTAAAATTGTAACCTTTAGGAATTAGGACGGTTTATCATAAAATCGATAGCGGTAGTTGTAACGATAAAATCGATCTTTTATATTATTAATCTTATCATATGTATACTTAACAAGATAAAATCCAAAATTATTTTCCTTAATATGAAATTGATATTTTTATATATAAATTAAAATATATATGTATATGTATGATACATAATTTAAATTTGTGATATACAACTTTTTTTGTGTGATACACACTATTAATTTGATGGTGTTATCACAAAAAGTTAGTTGCATCACATATTATTTGTAAAAAAAATATCTTGTATTAAAAAGCATATAAATTTTAATAATTTTGATATAATTTTAGTATAAAAAAATCTTAAATTATATATAGAAAACATCATTGTGACATCATCATTTAAAATTAAAGTTCAATTGAACAATTATCTTAAATTATACGAGTATATAGGAAACATCATTGTGAGTTTGTGACATCATCATTTAAAATTATGATAAAATATCTATTATTGAGAGCTACTTCTGAATAGTATTTTTTTGTTTTTTTGTGATTTCAAAAAGTTTAGTATAAATGATAATAGTAACTGCTCTGTCTTTTATTCTTAACCAATTTTAAAGATGCAATAAATATATTAGTGAGCTAAAAACTACTAGAATATGTACGTAGCTTAGTGGTTAAAAGATGTATGTTAGGTGGTTTGGTATGTCATATGTTCGATCATTCTCACTACCTCCCCCCATACCGAAAGCTACTTATAAAGTCAAATTATATGTACATCAATAAATATAAATATAAATTTTTTCGAAATGTAAATATCAAACAAGAGTTATAAGGTTATTAATTTGATAAAGACTTATTATACAAGACAATTTGAAATTCACTTAAATTGTAGTATAATTAAACTTATAAAAATTTGGCAAGTTAAAAAAAGTTTCATCGAACCCTTACTACAAGAAGCAATCGAACGAGTTTTTAAAAGTTATGTTGAATTTTCGAACTGATGAATGAATATAACTGTAAGGTTAAATAAATTTATTATAAACTACATTATAGCTTCACTCGATGCGAAGTGCACAGATTGCACACATATAATATAAATTTATGAGTAATAACGAAGAAATGTATTGTAAAAAGATTAGAAATCAAATACTAACATAAGTGATTATTCGATACTTCATATCTAGGTTGAAAATTATTATTTTTTAAATCTCATCGCAATGCGTGGGCATATCATCTAGTTAAAGTTCAATTGAACAATTAAGTCCCTATAAATTAATTAATTTTGAAAACCCCAATTTAGTATTTATAATCCAAACTTAAGTTATATAAAATAATCTACGTTATCATATAGGTAATATCTATGAAATACTATTATAACTTAAAACTCTAATTATTCAGATATTTTTATAACCTATGCATATTTCTTTATTTTGATTTTAAAATTAAAGATGTCAATTATTATGTGATATTTCTTTATTTTGATTTTGAAATTAAAGATGTCAATTATTATGTGATTACATTTGTTATTTTCACATCCCAATTAGCTAATGTTTCAACACGATTACATGTTTAACAACTTTAAGATTAAAAACTTAGATGGTCTGTGTGTATACACGTGTCTAAGTATAGTTAGTTAATATATAAATTACAATTAAAAATACTTGTTCATACCGTAACAAGTATTCCTATTTAACCTTATCAATATTACAACTCTTTGTAAATTTGCGGGATAGAGGGTTGCTTTTGGATTCAGTTTTGTGCCTATGTTGTAACGAGATTGAGGAAAGTTTAGAACATTGTTTGCTTGATTGTCAGAAATGCAAACACATGGATGAAAGTATTCGGTTGGTGGGAGTTATCAAGACCTCATAACTGGTCTCTTGATGAAATAATTGATGGTAAAGTGGTTCATTTAAGAGACAAATGGTTGAAAAAGGTATTTAAATGGTGTGTGTCTTGTATCTCTTTGGACGATATGGAGATGGAGAAATAAGATGATGTATGCAATTGAGAAAGAAAAAAAGTAAGGTTTTAGAAGATATTTTTTCCGAGCATTCAAAATACCTCCCTATTATGGCTTCGAATAGATTTCAGGATGCAAGTTTGTCTTGAAAAGCGTGGATCTGAAATCCAAAAGGTCTAAAAATGGCAACACGAGGAATAGACTCATCTCATTTTAGACGTTTGGTGCTCTAACTTGGAGCCCAACTAGATATTTTGATGTACTAATACTGTATGTTATACTAATCATGTGTGGTTAATAAAGCTTTTACTTCCTAAAAATAATACACATGTTCATATTTTAGTCTAATATACTTAAATTTTCAAGATTCGAGCATGAAAAATAACAACTCATATTATAGTTCTATCGACCTATTCCGTTGAGGTTGCCTAGCCATATGAGTGGCATGATCGATCAACATCGTATTAATGTTTGGTTATTACTCAGTATGATTATGATTAATGAGTGTTAATAATTTCAGCTTCTACTAATTCCATGATCAGACAAATAATCGTATTCCTCCCGTCCTATCATAAGTGTCCACATTACTATTTTGAATTATCCTAAATAAGTGCTCATTTTAATGTTTCAACCAATGGAAAGAGACTTTAGTGGGTAGATATGTAATTTGATTGGTGATGAATATAGTTAGTGGAGAATTTTAAAACTGTATGTAAAGTCAAAGTGGTTGTTGTGGGTAAATTTTTATCTAACTTTGCAGGATCCTTATTAGCATCATAATATCAACGCACATGTATGGAAAGTATTTGCATTTTATATTCGTGTCTCAGGATAATGATAGTTTGTAAGTCCGTTTTCAGGATCACAGATATAGTTAAGGATCCTGGAAATATCCTTATTATTTATCTTGCGGGATCCTATTCGGGATATGTTTATCTAACGTAATTATGCAGGATACTGGACCAAGGATTCATTGACGTGAGGATCCTATGTTTATTCTGGATTATGCATAGCTCAGGATCCTGAACCTGTATTAGTTCAGGATCATGTGCTGTTTAACATATTTGTTTTCCTCGAGTATTGACCAGGTCATAAGAGGAACGCGTCAAGTGAGATATGCTCTGGATTGCATGGCAAGCTCTTGATACGATTTTATGAAGACGAAGTCAGCTGCACGTGTTAAACGAAGTCAAAAGAGACATTGGGAGTCTTCACCCTTCATCGGAGGATCCCTGAAATCTCGAAAATATTGTTATACGCTCTTAGTATTTAAACGAGGCATGGATGATCGATTAGGATAACGAATACTTACTATTTTTCACCTGAAAAACACTTATACTCCGCTCTCATTCACTCTCAAACACATTCATCAACACTTAGTCAATTTCGTAGATAATCACATAGCCGATCATCCTTGTGCTCTTAGTTTGTAATCAATTACTTTCATTTTTATAAGATTAACAAAGGCAAGGATCGTTTGATCCTTCCCGAGGTTTTGTGCCGGCGATCAACCTTGATCAAGGGCTTTCCTCGTATATCATTGTTTCATTTTTATTTATTTATCATTGATATTGCTTCAATCGCATTCTCTTTACATTTTCATTGTCAAAATAGCATTATCCTCAATCTGTTCTTGAGCTTTTATATTAAACATTTGTTCAACAAGGATTAACATATTTAATCTATCTTTTTCATACGAAATATTGGCTTACTAATATAGATAATCGTGATTCTACGTAATTATCTTGAGAGTAATTTTAAGCAACCAAGCTCACTTTTCTAAATTTGATCACTTAATTGCTTATAGTAATTTTTGACCAAAACAATTTGGCGCCCACTATGGGTTAAGTGGTGTTTTACTTAATCAAACTTTTGTTAAAATCCTTGTTGAGTCATTTTTTCCAAAAATTTCTGTCAAAAATGTCGAGCCAAGGACGATCTACATCATCTACCATGCCATCATCATCGTCTGTGCCAGCCACCCTTCCTCTTGTTCCACCTCTCACATCATCTCAATCACGTCCACAAAGCGTCTATGCAAGGATCTCGTCGGTCGGATCCACTTCTTTAGTGGCTGGATTCCTATCAGATCCGGACCCCGTTATGATTTCTAACCAGGATATTGTTGTTGGAATAGTGTCCAAGATCATAACTAAATTGGTAAGACTATCATTAAAAGTAGAGTCCTTTTTGGGTCGCCCTCAATGAACAGTAAGAGAAATAAACGAGAGATAACTGATTATTGGATTAATTAGTGGAACATTCTGGAAAGTGGATCCAACCGCCGGTTGGAAGGTTCAACCGGCGGCTGGAGTCTAAAGGGTAAAGGCGGTGGAACGAACCAATAGAATATTCTGGAAACAGATCCAACCGCCGGTTGGAATTCCTGGTGGTTTGTCCCACATCGGCCAAGGGATAAAACCCTAGGCCTCCTCCTTCACTATAAATAGGGACCTCCCCTATGCTTTCAGATCCATCCCAGAATTGAATAGAGTTCAATTCTTTCTCTCTTTCTCATTCCTACTCCTTGTAAGAGTTTACACGACTTAGAGTCGGGACCCTAGGAGTTTGGGAATTTCTCTTGGTTCGTAGGTGTGAAGCATTAGAGGTGTTCTGGTTTGGGCACTCGCCTCCAAAGCAAGAAGGTTCTGCAAGGTGGTCTACGCGTGAGAAATCGTTTTCTCAAAGGTTAGTAATTTCTTATTTGTCTTGTTTATTTTACTGCTTTTATTTATTCAAGTTAAGATCCCTTAGGGTTTAGTTTCCTAATTGCATTAGATTAATTTTGTTATATTCCGCTGCGTATATTAATCTAGTTAGGGAATAGAAAACCCAACAGTGGTATCAGAGCCTTAGCTTGATAAATACTAGCATTTAATTATCTGCAATAGTATGTAGGTAAAGATAAATTGGAAATAGATTATCTAAATTGGTAAACAGAATTTACACTTTAGACTCTATATTTTGAATTGTTTAAAATATACCCTCAAATTTTAAAATGTTTTAAAATAGAACCGTAGACTTTAAGAGTTTAAAGAGAGACATTACATATATTATGAGCTATAGTTATATGTATCATTAAATGTAAATATATCGCCAGTCAATTGATAAATCAGCTCACCCATAGTGAACAAACTATAAGAGAGGTATAAGGCGGGTAGCTCAGCTTCCCTAAAGAAGTCAAGTTTTTAATAGGCTTCGTGCTGACCTGCTTCTCCGCTTCTTTGTGTGTTCAATGGAGCTACCGAGGACTTTTGATAGGATGATGTCAAGATCAAAAGTATGACCTAAAAGTACTAAAAACAAAATCCCGTTCTAGATACTAAAATGTGAATAGTATGCTAATCCTTGAAAACCGCACATCTTTCGTATGGTCTGTTAATGGAGCGTGTGTGGTTTATCGGCACATTAATATGAGAACATATTGAGAGGTGATGTGGAACTCGCGATTCTCGAGCGTACTCGGGCCGGGGACCACGCGGGTTTTGCATGGTTAAGTTCACCATCTTGTTTATGATCCTCGGCATACCAGTCATGAATGGTAGATGAGCATATCGGAGATTAACATGCCGTTGATAAGAATTAATGAATCTCAAAAGAACTAGGAGTTTCATAGAGAATGAAATTGACAAAGGCATTGTCTACCTAAAATAAATTCGCAATATGATTACGGCAAACCTTTTCATAAAACGAATCTAAAATATGGATCATATCCTTAATTTTGTAATTGGGTAATTAATTAAGGAATATTCAAAGTAACTAAAATTGTTTATCTTATAGATGTCTTCTACAAATGGTAATAATCCTCCCGTCCCCAATTCCGCACACAACTCGAACTTCTCACTTCTCTCAGTTCTTGGAAGGGAAAGACTGACTGGTCCAAACTATATGGATTGGATGCGTAACCTAAGGTTTACCTTGAGGTACGAGAACAAGGAGTATGTTCTCGATGAGCAGATTCCCGTGATTGATGAAGATTCAACCCAAGAGGAGATTGTGGCACACAGGAAACATTATGATGATGCGAATAAAGTATCTTGTATCATGGCATCCTCCATGAGCCCCGAGTTGCAAAAGACTTTTGAGAATACTTGGGCTTATGAAATGAACCAACAGCTTAAGGAAATGTTCCAGGCAAAGGCGAGCAAAGAATGCCTTGATGTGGTTAAGTCACTCATGGCTTGCAAACCCAAACCTGGAGCATCTATCTGTGCTTTCGTCTTGGAGATGAAAGGGTACTTTGATAGGTTGGAATCATTGAATATGATGTTTGACACAGAGTTTTCCATTGCCATAATTTTATCTTGTCTGCCAGCTGTCTACAATCAGTTTGCAATATCATACCAGATGAATATGAATGAGAGAGAATGCTCAATAATGGAACTCCATAATTTGCTGCAAATTGCTGAGTAAGGAATCAAAAAGGATGATGTGTCCTCTAACTCAGCAGCTCCTATGTTGGCAATTGGTCAAACTGCAAAGAAAAGAAAGAGGTCAAATTGGAAAGCAAAGACTACGAATGGAAAGTCCAATCGTGGGTCCAAAAGAAAGACTGATTCTGATATTGCACCAGTGAATGATCCGAAGGAAGCAGTGTGCTTTTACTGCAACACTAAGGGGCACTGGAAACGTAGCTGCCCGAAATACCTGAAAGACCTTGAAGATGGCAAGGTTTAAAAGAGTGTTCACTCAGGTATGTTCATGATCGAACTCCATAATACTACAACTTCTAATTTGTGGGTTCTGGATATGGGGTGTGGTACTCACATTTGCACTGTATTGCAGGGTCTAAAGGAAAGTAGAAAGTTGAAGCATGGGGAGCTTAATCTAGTCATGGGAAACAGAGAAATCACGCCTGTTACCGAGATTGGAAAGTATGATCTCGTGCTGAATTCTGGAGTTAGGATAGATTTGAATAATTGCTGTGGTATTCGTTAGAAATGACTAGAAATATTATTTCATTTTATATTTTGTTTAAGGATGGTTATCGATTTTCATTTGATAATGAGAATGATGATATTTTGGTTTATTTAAATGGTTGTTTTATTTTCAAAGTTTCTCCTTACAATGGCATATATGAAAATGTTGAATATGTTAGCAATTTGATTTTAAATGTTGATTTGTCTAATGAGCTTGATAAATCCAAATTGTGGCATTATCGTCTTGGGCACGTAAACAAGAAACGCATCGGCCAACTCCAAAAGGATGGAGTGTTGGAATCATTCGACCTCAAATCGGATGATGTATGCGAATCTTGTTTATTGGGCAAGATGACTAAATCACCATTCACCAAGTCGTGTGAAAGAGGTGAAGGACTGTTGGACTTGGTACACACAGATGTTTGTGGACCATTTCGATGCGCCATAAAAGATGGAAATCGATATTATGTTACATTTACTGATGACTACAGTAGATTTGGACATGTTTATCTGATTAAGCATAAGTCAGATACTTTTGAGATATTCAAAAGATATCAAAGCGAAGTAGAGAATCAATTGGGCAGAAAGATAAAGGTACTCCGATCCGATAGGGGAGGAGAATACCTTAGTATCGAGTTTCTCGATCATCTTAGAGATTGTGGAATAGTTTCACAATTAACGCCTCCTAGAATACCACAACTTAATGGAGTTGCTGAGAGGAAAAATAGAACCTTGTTGGACATGGTTCGGTCTATGATGAGTCGGGCTACACTTCCGATAAGTTTTTGGGGTTATGCATTAGAAACAGCCGCTCGCATCTTAAATCTTTTACCCACCAAGAAGGTTTCAAAGACACCTTATGAGATATGGAAGAGAAGACGTCCTTCTCTTGGTCACATCAAAATCTGGGGTTGTGAAGTTTTCGTTAGACGAGAAACTCAGGACAAACTAGACTCCAGATCTGAAAAGTGTTTTTTCATCGGTTATCTACAAGAGTCATTTGGATATCTGTTCTACAGACCCGCGGATAATGTGGTCTTTGTAGCTCGAAGAGGAGTGTTCCTTGAGAGAGAAATGATATCTAAAGAGGACAGTGGGAGTAAGATAGATCTTGAAGAAATTCAAGAGTCGACCGATGAAAAACCTACAGTAAACACTGACGTTCAACAAGAGGTGGAAACACTTGTTGAACCTGAAGACATATCCTTACCCATTCGCAAATCTTGTAGAGTTAGCAAGCCTCCTCAGTTCTATTATGGTTACCATGTAGAAGAAGAGGATAAAATTAGTGATGGTACACTAAATGACTTAGATGAACCTGCTAACTACAAGGAAGCAATGGCAGGCCCTGAGGCTGCCAAGTGGAAGGAAGCTATGAAAAGCGAAATTCAGTCCATGTATGACAACCAAGTTTAGAATTTGGTTGACACTACACCCGGTCTTAAGACGGTGGGTTGTAAGTGGATCTTCAAGAAGAAGACCAACATGGATGGGAAAGTAGACACTTATAAAGCTAGGTTGGTAGTGAAGGGCTATACTCAAACTCACGGGATTGATTATGAGAAAACCTTCTCGCCAGTAGCTAAGATAAAGTCAATTAGGATTATGCTAGCCATAGCTGCATTTCATGATTATGAAATTTGGCAGATGGATGTCAAAACCGCCTTCCTTAACGGGAAACTGACAGAGGATGTGTTCATGGCACAACCGGAGGGTTTTGAAAATGAAAAGTATCCTAATAAAGTGTGCAAGCTTCAAAAGGCTATTTATGGGCTTAAACAAGCCTCTCGTAGCTGGAATCTCTGCTTCAATGAAAAAGTCACAGAGTTTGGATTTTCTAGAAGCGAAGATGAGTCCTGTATATATGTCAAGTTCAGTGGGAGTGTCGTAGTCTTCCTAGTATTATATGTGGATGATATACTACTCATAGGAAACGATGTCCCAACATTACAAAGTGTAAAGGATTGGTTGGGAAAATGTTTCGCTATGAAAGACTTGGGAGATGTAGCATATATTCTTGGTATAAAGATTTATAGAGATAGGTTGAGACGTCTCATAAGACTTAGCCAGGACACATACTTAGATAAAATTTTGAAAATATTTAAAATGGAGAACTCTAAGAAAGGGAATCTACCCTTACATCATGACATTAAGATCAGTAAGGATCTTTGTCCGAAATCTAAGGAAGAATCCGATAGAATGAGTCGAGTCCCATATGCTTCAACTATAGGATCGATCATGTATGCCATGACGTGTACGAGACCTGATGTCTCATTTGCTTTGAGCTTAGTGAGTCAACATCAGCAGAATCCTGGTGAAGGTCATTGGACAGCTGTAAAGAATATTCTTAAGTATCTGAGAAATACTAAGGACAGGTTCTTGGTTTATGGTGGAGAAGAAGAACTCAGAGTAACGGGTTATAGTGATGCAAGTTTCCAAACAGATAGAAATGATAGCCGTTCACAGTCTGGTTGGGTATACTTACTGAATGGGGGAGCGGTGACATGGAAAAGTTCCAAGCAAGATACGGTGGCAGACTCAATGTGCGAGTCTGAGTACATAGCGGCTTGCGAGGCTTCAAAGGAAGCCATCTGGATTAAGAATTTTATTGGAGATCTTGGAGTTGTTCCAACGGTTCAAGACCCCATTGAAATATTCTGTGATAACGAAAGTGCGGTCGCCTTGAGTAGAGAACCCAAGGATCACGGAAAGTCAAAGCACATTGAGAGAAAACACCATTTTGTTCGAAGGAAAGTAGAAGAAGGACACGTGATTGTGAAGAGTATAAGATCAGAAGATAATCCGGCTGATCCGTTCACAAAGCCACTTGGAAAGTCCAAACATGATGAGCATGCTAGGAGCATAGGCTTAAGAGATAATGTAAAGTTTTAGTTGATAGTTTGATTTTGAAACATTGTAAACAATGATGGAAATTGATATAGACTTGGTGATTAAATAATGGAGATTTATTTATTGGAAGGAGTTCTGCCATTTACTATTGTTTGTCATTGTGTTTCAGTTTTGCTTGTTTAGACACCACTTCCCGAGTAAAACAGTTTTTTATTCAACCTCCTCAGTCGTTCACACTCCTGGAAGTAAGTGGTGAATCAAGACTGTCATGGAGTGTTAGTAGATTGTCTATGGAGATTAGACATGGCATAGAGAATGCTGCAACACTCATGGGTACTTGATGGGGATTTAAGTATAGGAGAGACCCGCACTCATGGAAGTTACTTCATGGATTGAAATCACGAGTAACTCTGAGATGATAATATCCTCTATTCTTAAAATGAAGATACATTGAGTTTCTAGTTTTTCAAGTCTGTTATACTTTAGTCTATTCAAACGCTGTGCGTAACTACCAGTCATAAAGGGTATGCTAGGTATGACATGATGAGTTGACTAGTACTATGTAGTCAAAATTTATTTGTTCCTTTTTACCTAAATGGGAAAAGCGATATCTTGGGCCCTCTGATGATTAAAGATTGACTTCAAAGTGCTAGGCCTGGCCAAGACTAAGTTGATGGTTCAATAGTCTCATAAAGTCAATGTAATCGGAAATCCGAAAAACTAATCATGAATCTTGAGATTGCTTAAAATCCATGTCTCGATTCATACGATATCAGTAGAACAATGGAATAGTTGATCACTTATCTAAAGGGCTAACTCTAAGATAAGAATTAGAGTTCGGCAGTTGCGTTGGATGGCACTCTCTAATTAGTTAATGGAATAGGCTTAGACCAATGGTAGTTGATGACTTATTCAAGTGGGAGACTGTTGGAATAGTGTTCAAGATTATAACTAAATTGGTAAGACTATCATTAAAAGTAGAGTCCTTTTTGGGTCGCCCTCAATGAACAGTAAGAGAAATAAACGAGAGATAACTGATTATTGGATTAATTAGTGGAACATTCTGAAAAGTGGATCCAACCGCCGGTTGGAAGGTTCAACCGGCGGCTGGAGTCTAAAGGGTAAAGGCGGTGGAACGAACCAATAGAATATTCTGGAAACAGATCCAACCGCCGGTTGGAATTCCTGGTGGTTTGTCCCACATCGGCCAAGGGATAAAACCCTAGGCCTCCTCCTTCACTATAAATAGGGACCTCCCCTATGCTTTCAGATCCATCCCAGAATTGAATAGAGTTCAATTCTTTCTCTCTTTCTCATTCCTACTCCTTGTAAGAGTTTACACGACTTAGAGTCGGGACCCTAGGAGTTTGGGAATTTCTCTTGGTTCGTAGGTGTGAAGCATTAGAGGTGTTCTGGTTTGGGCACTCGCCTCCAAAGCAAGAAGGTTCTGCAAGGTGGTCTACGCGTGAGAAATCGTTTTCTCAAAGGTTAGTAATTTCTTATTTGTCTTGTTTATTTTACTGCTTTTATTTATTCAAGTTAAGATCCCTTAGGGTTTAGTTTCCTAATTGCATTAGATTAATTTTGTTATATTCCGCTGCGTATATTAATCTAGTTAGGGAATAGAAAACCCAACAATTATGTCTTTGTTTACGCAGGTGAGGGAGCAGCTTCAACGAGTGGAAAGAAGCATTGAAATCCTGAAGAAGGATATGGAGAACCTGAGGACAAGGAGTAATGCTCCTGCTACTCAAGTCACTACTCCTATCCGAAGTAGGATCCTTGACTTTTATACCACCCAATCTTCGGGTTATCAAGGAGACTTCATATCCATGCAGTGGAGTGCTAGGATCCCAGATCCAATCTATGCTACAGGAATTTCAACGTCAAGGGGTCAAAAATTAGATCCAGGATCCTCATACAGGACTCCTGACGGTGGTAACATGTTCAATAATTATACTTCTAATAATACTGTTGGGACTAACAATTTTCAGGATCCTGGAGTTAGCCCTGTGATGGCGAGGGAAATACAAAAATTGAAGGATATGATATCGAGCGTTCCTGGAGTTGTACAACCAATTCCTGAGGTCGCCCTAATGGCACATAGGATCTCAAGATTTGCATCACCCATCTGTGATGCTGAGATCCCAAAAAGATTCCAAACTCCAAATATGAAGCTGTATGATGGAACAACGGATCATGAGGAGCATATCGCGCAATACAGTGAAAGGATGGAGATCATTCCAATTCCTTCCGATCTTAAAGAAGCATGCCTGTGCAAGGGTTTCGGCTCTACTCTCACAGGATCCGCACTAAAGTGGCTATTGAATGTTCCCCCTTACTCTATTACTTCATTTGCTCATTTAGTCAATTTATTTAATAATCAATGCTCTTGCAGTAGAACATTTGAAAAGCTAACTACTGATTTGTACAGAGTTGTCCAAAAAGCTAATGAGTCTCTTCGAGATTTTGTAGGGAGGTTCGGGAGAGAATCCTTGAATATACCTAATTTAGATATGCCAACTGCTGTACAAGCCTTTAAGATGGGGATCAAAAGAGATTCCCCATTCTACGAGGATCTTGTTATGAATCCTTGCAAGAACCTAGATGAAGTCAGAAATAGGGCTCTAAGGTTCATTAGATTAGAAGAAGATGCTGAGATACAGAAAATAGTGGACGCTTCATCAACATATGACAGGCCTAACAGGAAATCAAAATCATCCTCGTCCTGATCAAACAGAAACAAACCTTATGCTAGAAATGAAGATCGTCGTGTGAACACTATCAATGAGGACGATGAAGAATATCCTAAATTAACTGATTATAATTTTTTTGTAGATACAATAGGTCTACTATGTGCCATGGAGGATCTTGGAGACAAAGCAAGATGGCCAAAGAAAAGTGACAAATCCTTCGCATGGAAAGACAAGTCTAAATGGTGTGCATACCATGGAGATTTTGGTCATTTAACTGAGAATTGCATAGCCCTCCGGAAAGAGATAAGCCATCTGCTTAACAAAGGATATTTGAAGGATTTACTTAGAAAAGTGAAGGATCACGGGAAGGATCATGACATGGTCAAGGATCCAGAAGTTCAGGATAACCGAAGGATCCCTATCAGAGCAGGATCCCCACCTTCAGATGCCAAGGTAATCAATTTTATTTCTGGTGGCTCTGATATATGTGGTACTTCCTATTCTGCAGCTAAAAGGCACGTAAGGGAATTCAAGTCGGAAAAGCCATATAAACCAACAAGGACTTCCATGAAGAAAGATGAAAAGGTTATAGCATTTGATGAGGATGATCTAGAAGATGTGCCGGATCCTCACCATGATGGTTTGGTAATTACTCTCTATGTTGTCAATCATTTCGTGAGAAGGATCCTGATCGATGGAGGAAGCTCAGTCAACATCATTCGCTTGGAGACCTTAAAAAGAATAGGCATTCCAAAATCGGAAATCACCTCCAGATCAACTGTATTAGTAGGATTCAACGGAGAAGCGAAGAACACAGTTGGTGACATCTAACTACTAATCTACATTGAGGGGGTAAATTCGATTCAAAAATTTTGTGTTATGGATTGTTTATCGAGCTATAACATTATCCTAGGTAGACCCTGATTGCATGATATGAAAGCAGTACCGTCAACATATCATCAATGTGTCAAGTTACCAACTCCTTGGGGAGTGGTTAAGATTAGCAGTGATCAACAAGAGGCAAAAGATTGTTACACAATGTCAATGAAGTCTACTACCAAGTCTCCGTCAGCATAGCAATTAAAGAATAAAACGTGGGATGTTCTGGATACTAAGGAACAGGACATCAAAGAAATGCCACTCGAATCCAAGGATCCTGAAGAGAAAGTGCTTATAGAATCAGGGATATCAAAGGATATTGAACAGGATCTGATGAAGTTCTTGAATCAAAGAAAATTGACTTTTGCTTGAAAACCACAGGATATGACAGGTATATCTAAGGATATTATAACTCATAAACTTGAAATTGATAATAGTTTCAGGCCAGTCTAACAAAAAAGAAGGAAATTTGCACCAGAAAGGAACGCTATTATCCAAGCAGACGTTGAGAGATTACTCTCTGATAAACCAAGATCGATATAATAAACTTATTAGATTAACACAAGTTTTGAATTATTACTGAGAAGTTGCGGAATCACACTCAATAATATTATGAAGATCAATAATAAAATCAATAAAACAAAGTTACTATCAAAAGCTTCAATCTTATTAATAATATAAGACGAATACACTGAACTGTATTAGGGTTACAAAACCTTGAAGCTGAATAAAACTAATGTTAACCTAATCTAGGTTTAGGATCTCTATTTATATCCCATAGAGTCCTGCTAAACAATCTCCTATAATCATGAAAACTGTTACACTCCATAATTATTCAAACTTTATCTTTTCCGCCTATTCTATACATAAACAGTGTTAACTACCACAATTATACAAACAGTGGTATTTCCTATAGAACAGTGTTAACACTTGTAAAATTTACTAGACTCATCAACCAACAGTGGTAACTAGCCTAAACAGTGTTAACTGTTGTAAACCAGACTAATAGTTGTAACACTCTAACAGTTGTAACTCTTGTCTTCACTTCAATCTTCGATAACAGTTGTAACTCTGAAGACAGTGGGAACCATTAACACTAACAGTGTTAATACCAGTAGTAACATTAACACTAATAGTGTTAATGCCTTGTGCATTCTTCAATCAACAGTATTAGTAACAGTATTAACATCAATTCCCAACAATCTCCCCCTAAACTTAATCTGTCCCCAACAGTATTAAGTTTCTCTATATTCTTCATGTTGACCTCTTTCAAACTCTTTCAAACCAACTATCTCTGATCTCTATGCCTCCTCTCATACTCTTCTTTCTTGTGAATCTGATTCAATATCATATATACCAAATTCTCTGCCAAATCATTGTTGAATGAGACAGATAACTTGGCATGCCTTAAGCTTCTCAATAAACTCAGACTCATATCATATTCCCTGTCTGTTAACATCCAAAGCATAGTAGCATCATCCAATATCACTTGATGAATATCTGGATTGCAGTGATAAATCCATTGTCTTACAGTCTGAAAAGTGTTGAACTCAAATGTAAATCTATCTGGTTCAAACATCATTGAAATCCATGACCAAGTACACAACTCATATACACTATCAAACTTCTTGGTACTTAATCCTTTCTCAGACCCAATCTCATACATCCTAACCAAATCTTCCCTTGTAATCACCTTGATCAACTCTTTAAAAGACCTCCAAAATGATATGGAAGTATCTGCTCTTTCAATTCTGATTTTCTCACACTTAACAGGAATTGAAAATTGTTCAATGGACCAATCAATTATTCCAGGCAAGTTGTCAGGTGGAAGTTGTACCTGAAGGGGTTGCACCACAATCACATCATTCAAATCAATTTTATTTCTTGGGAGATCAGGAATTGATGCATATTCCTGCCTTAATTTCTCTTTAAGCTCAACATTCAGTCTTTCCCATTCCTTTTCTTTTTCTATTTCTTTTTCAATCCTCTCTTTTTGTTTCTTTTCACTAGCTGCCTTCTTCTTGGCTTTCTGCTCTTCCTCTGCTCTCTTAGCTGCCTCAGGATTCAGAAATGTATCTCTGTCCTATATCCTCTGCAGACTTTCAAGTGACATAGCATTCAATCTAGAAGTTGAAATATTACCTCCTCTTAACTTTACAATCAAATTTCTTCTCTGTTGTGCTCTTGTTAGAGGCTTATTCCTTTTCTCAGCAGCTTTTACAGCTCTGATCTTTCTCATCTCAGCAGCTTTCTTTCTCTTAACCTGCTCTACCAAAAACTCAATGTCATCTAACTTCTGCTCTTTCAACTGAGCTTCATCCCATTCATCTACCTAAGCGTTGGTCATCTTAACAAACTGACCTGGTTCAACTTCTACATTAATTAATTCCTCCTGAAGAATATCAGCATTAATTTCTGCATGTAATCTCTGGGCATATTCATCATCATTAACTGTAGCTTCATGAGGCATTGATCTCTGCTTTTTCTTTTTAGGCCCTTCTTCCAGAATGCCCTTACCTTTATCCTTAGGATCAATTTTGGGTAAATTTTGAGCAGTAGCAGTAGCTGCAGTAGGTTTTCTGATCTGAACAGCTGGTAAAGTTATCTTTGTAGGAACATTTTCTGGTACATTCTCAGCTGTAGCTTCATCATTATTCACATTCTCATGCACATTTTCATCAGCATTCTCATTCACACCAGCATCATCATTCTCATTAACATTTTCCATCTCAACATCCTCATCCATCTGTTCAGAAACATTATCACCATCATCAACATGAATATTCTTTTTATCACCCTTATTAGTCCAAAATTTCTCCCCCTTTTTGAAAGCATCCTGTGGAGAATCACCTTCAACCAAGACATATTCCTTGCCCTCTTTCAATACTTTGACCACAAGATTTTCCAACTGAGTAAGTCTATGCTCCAAATTTGCTATCATTGCATCTTTTTCTCTATTCTTCCTTCTTTCCACCTTTAGCTTCTCTCAAACATAATCAATCATTTGCGTTAATTCCAAGTTAGTTCTAGCCTCATCACCATCAGAATGTGACTCCCTAGGTGAATCATTGACATGTGCATCAAAATCTTCCTCATACCTGGTATGATCAGAAAATTCCCCTCTTTTCTTGGTACTGGGACCACCAAAATCATCTACATGAGTAGAATCATCTTCTGGAGTTGCCTCTGCTTGGGTCTTATTAATGTTACTTCTATCCTGCTCTGTCTGTGGACTAGAAGCAGTAGAAGTAGCTCTTGCAGAATGATCACCCACTCCTTATGGACCACATGCTGTTCATGACCCCTGTCATTTGACTGAGATGACTACACAGCATGAGCCTCAGACACCTGATGTGTAGCCTTTTTGGCTTTTCTGGTGTAGGTTATGGTGAATTTGTTCCCTTTTTTTTGTACATTACCCCCAATTGCTGTGGGTTGAGAAGGAGTGGGTTGTTCCATTCTCTCAGCAACTGGTTCAGCTTCAGTTGGTGGTACAGAAGCTGTGGTGGAGGGTGCAGGAAGCATTGTTGGAAACAATGTTGTTACCCTCCCAGAAAACATTGTACCTTTAATTGAGGTATCTCTCTTCATATTTGAAAACACTTTTGGTTTGAAAGAAGAGATACCTATAATTCTATCCAGGGCAGGCAAGTCAGCAATTTGTTCATTTAAAAACAATTGTACAAACCTTGGATACATTAAAAATTTGAGTTTAGGTTGGTTTAAGTTTCTAAGCATACCAGCAAAAATAAATTTTGAAAAATTAAAAAGTTGGCCAATAGCTAGACATACCAAGGCATAGCCTACATTACTACTAAATTGTTCAAAAGATGAACGTTTTGAAGATAGACAATGTAGTAATGTATGAATTAAAAATCGCCATTGGTAGGAAAACAAAGTTTTCTGGAAAACAAACCCACCCAGATTTCCCTCATATCCCATTCGTTGTAAATTGGTATATAAAACTTCATCAGATATTGAAGTAATACCTTCTTCATCTTCAAGATGAAGAGAAAAGAGAATGGTTGCTTCTGTAATCACCACTTGTTTCTCAACCACAGTAGAAACAATTCTTTGAATGCCTGCTTCTTCTTCAATCCTAGCATTTACCCAGAACTCATTGATATAGTCATGTGAAATTATGGGGGCAACAGTTAGCGCATAGTATATAGATGAATTGCGCAGAAAATCAATGATTTCAACATAATCATTGGCGGTTATAGGTTTAACAAGAAAAGCGATCATGTTATGATCTTTGCCAAGTGAGGCATATGCCAAGAAGAATCTTATGGCTTCTATCCTTGCAACAGGAGCAAACACATCATCATAATCAATACCTTCTTCCTGAGTATATCCCTGTGCCACCAGCCTGGCGTTATTCTTGATTACAATTCCCCTCTCATCCTTCTTGTTATTGAATATCCATTTAGTTCCTATAGCCCTTTTTCCCTTTGGTAAATCAACTAAAGTCTACACATTCTGTATTTTGAATTGCAACAATTCTTCCCGCATTGCCTCAATCCAACTAGGGTGTTTAAGAGCTTCTACTACCTTCTTAGGTTCAACTTGAGAAAGAAAACATACATATAAAGAAGTATGTATCTCCTCTTCATTGATAGTAGACTGATGTCTAGTTTGCACAACAGAGTTAACATTCCTTATTACCTTTTCTAGAGGATGATCTTTGTGAACATGATAAGTAGATGTTGATGTCTCTGGAATGTTTGCTTCTAAGTTGGTAAGATTGCCTTCTTGTCCAGAACTCTCACTAGATGATATATCAGTAGATTCTTCTGTCTCAATTCTCTGAGAGGACTGTGGTTGATCAGAGGAAAACACCTCTGGTGGATCAGGAATCCAGATTGGAAATACAATGTATTCCAATGAGTCTTTATTCTTTTCTGTGGACATTCCTGATACTTCCTCACTTGCTTCATCTGCTGTCCCTGTGTTGGTACCTGTACTTGTACCTGCACTAGAATTTACAGTTGCATATCTAAAAGAAGAATTAAGAGCATTAATATCAAACAATGACTTTGGACCTATCCCATCAGGATTAATGGTATTCTCATTAAAAGTGATGTTCATTGATTCTTCTATTACCCTGGTCCTTTGATTGAAAACCCTATATGCCTTACTTTGGATGGAATACCCTACAAAAATACCCTCATCAACCTTGCTTTCAAACTTTCCTAAGTGATCCTTGGTATTCAGAATGGTACATGGACATCCAAATGATTTTAAGAAACTAACCAATGGTTTGTTCTTAAACAGCAATTCATATGGGGTTTTGAAATGAGGCTTAACAACTGTTACCCTATTCTGAACATAGCAAGCTGTGCTAACTGCCTCTGCCCAGAAAGACATAGGTAATTTTGCATCAGCTAACATAGTTCTAGCAGCCTCAATTAGTGTCCTATTCCTTCTTTCAGCTACTCCATTCTGTTGAGGAGTTCTAGGAGCACTAAACTCTCTCTTAATGCCTATTTCATCACATAATTTATCCATCTCATGATTTTTAAACTCTGTTCCATTATCACTCCTGATGATTTTAACCTTTTTATCTAATTGATTCTCCATCTTAGTTATAAATGATCTAAGTATTTCACCTGTCTCATCCTTTGTTCTAAGAAAGAAAACCCATGTAAATCTAGTATAATCATCAATTACTACAAGGCAGTAAGATCTTTTTCCCATACTTCTTATACTTGTTGGTCCAAATAAGTCCATATGTAACAAGTGTAAAGGAGTACAGTTTGTATTCACAGATTTGGACTTAAAAGAAGTTTTGTGTTGCTTTCCCTTAAGGCAAGAAACACAGTGATCATCACATGAATATACCTTTTCAGGTAAACCTCTAACAAGCTTGTTTTTGACAAGTTTATTAATGGTTTTATAATTCATGTGACACATCCTTCTATGCCACAAATTAGATTCATTCAGATTTGCTTTTAAAATTAGACAGTTTAAATCAGGTTGAGGTGCCATATTTGCTAAGTCACACTTATATACATTATCTTGCCTAGGAATTCTCATTAAAATCATGTTTTCTGGAATTTTGAATTCCTTTGACAAAATAAGGCATTCAGTGTCAGTAAAATGAACTGGGTTCTTTTTTTCTGTAATTTGACTCACACTTAGCAAATTATACCTCAATTGTTCCACAAAATAAACATTTTCAAAACTTAGCTTGGCACTCTGAACAGTTCCTTTGCCTGTAATTTTTCCCCCTTTGGGATTGCTTCCAAATGCTACATATCCACCATCAAATGATTTGAAGTTCTGTAGCTTTTCCTTATCTTCGGTCATGTGCCTTGAGCAGCCACTATCAATATGCCATAGGCTTCTTGGTTTGCCCTGCACACAAACAAACAAAGAGAAAAATTAATTTCTCTTGGGAACCCAAACCAATTTGGCTTCGGGTTTCCCATATGTATCAAAATAATCAACTTTCTTGAAGATCATTGATTTTGATACATTGTTGGATTTTGGACTTCTAGGTAAGTTAGATTGAAAAGGTGTCCAAATCCAACTAATTTTAGACTTAACAGTGGGTTTTGGTCTAACAGTTTTAATTGAAGGACCAAAGTTATAATGCCTAACAGTGTTAAACTTGTTATAACTGTTGTTATGTCTAGCAATGGTAAAATAATTAACACTGTTAGTATTCCTTACAGTGTTATTTACTCTACCAGTGGTAACTGTTGAATTAACAGTCCTAACAGTTTTAAAAGATTTACCATTGTTTACTTTATATTCTTTTGCCACTGTTTTAGCCTGATTACTGTTGGCTAAATCTGTAACTTTTGTTCCTGCAGTGGAAACCTTTGCAGCAGCCTTAGATTGATTTGCCTTATAATTCATCTTTCTGACAGAAGCTATATGATTAACTTTAGATTTAAAATTTTGCTTGTTAATCATATTAGCTGATGTCCATGGCTGTTTTACATTCTTTTGAATAGATTTTGGATTATGAAAACAGTCATGTTGAAGATGATTATTCCTACCACATATAAGGCATAACTTTTCTCTAATCACTGTAACATTATTTCCCAGTTTTTGAGTTACCATTTGATTCCAATTTCTTTGATTACCTCTAGGAATGTGTTTTTGAAAATTTTGTGATTTAGAGGAGTTATCCTTACATTTGCAATTATCACATTCAATGCAGATGTATTACATACAGAAACAGATGATTTCAGTGCATTCCTAACATTCCTTTGAAAATTTCTAGGTGTGTTAGGTGTGACTCTCACATGTTCTACCTGATGTTTAGCCTTCTCCACAAACATTTTCTTACCCTCTTCTAGTTTATTAACCTTCAGTTGTGAAACTAGATCAGTAACACTATTGCTGCTCTCACTTTTTGACTTAGATGAGTGATTTGTCAAAGTATTTTCACTTTCAGAAGTATCATTATCCTCATCATCTTCTTTACTCCAATCTCTAATTTCAACTTTATCAAAGTTCACATCTTCTTCTAAACTCTTAACAGGGTCAGCCTTTTTAACATCAACATTCATTCCTTCTTTAAGTGAATTGATATCAATATCAGTTTTAGAAGGAAAGTAGTTGTTGTTATAAGGAGGAGTTACATTACTGTATCCTAACCCAGTCTTAAGTTTATCATGAATCTGTGAATTGATAAGTTTATGAACACTCTTAGATGCATTTTCTAAGTTACTTACATTAAGTTTTATGCTGTCTCTTTCACATGTGACCTCAGCAAGTTTCTTAGTTAATAATTCTACCTTATCTTTAAGAGTATCTCTCTCCCACCTAGCAAATTCAATATCATACTTAAACTGTGTTGCATTTTCTTCATATGCATGAATATGTTTTTCTAGATTTTCTATTACTGATATTGTGTGTTTACTCTTGATTTCACATTGTTTTAGTTCATCACACACTTTCTGATTATGATCCCTATAATGTTTAACTGTTTGTTTACACACAGTAGAACATAATTTGATTTGTACCTCATAAGGAATCTCTGACTGTTTGTCAGATTCAGCAGTAGCCATGAGACACTGATTCTTAACTTCATGCTCTTCTTGATCACTCCAGTCCCAACCACATCCATCCACAGATACAAGGGCATTTGATGAAGTACCCTGGATTGGTACAGACCTTGTTTGGCTCACATTTCCTCCACTTCTTTGACCATTCCATCTATCATTCTGCTCATTCTTTGGACTTCTGCATTCCCTAGCAAAATGTCCCATTTTGTGACAGTTGAAACATTCAACTTTGCTCTTATCAAACCAACTTGCATCATTCTTCTTCTGTGCAAATTTGTTCCTGCCAGTTCTTTGCATAAACCTTTTTGCCCTTTGAGTGATTAAGGCAATTTGCAACTTAATATCCATTTCTTCTAGATCATCTGACTCAAATTGATCTAAGTCTTCATTAGTAAGTGAAGAGTTCACATTACTAGCAAAGAAAGATTCTAAGATTTGATCATTAGAATGATTTGATGATGATCCACCTCCACCAGACCCATAAGAAGAACCTTTCTGACTTGATTCTGCCTTTGTTCCAGCCATTGACATAATTGCAGAATTGTTGTTGTTACTTCCTGATCCAATCTTCTTGCTCTCCACTTCAGCTTCAAAGTTTCTCAGATCATTATATATGTCTTCCAGCTCTTTTGATTCCAGATCTGCACTTTGTCTTAACCCAACTGTGTAAATTGTCCATTCATCTCCCAAAGACCTCAAAAATTTCCTGTTTAAATCATCCCTATCAATCTTCACTTGATGATTTTCCAGATCTCCTACTAACTTTGAAAACCTATCAAAGGTTTGAGTCAAAGTTTCTGACTTTGCAGAATTAAAATTCTCATATTGTTGTTTCAACAAAGATCTTTTATTCTTTTTGGTGTTATCATTACCACCAAATCTCTTCTCTATAGCTTCCATGAGAACTTTAGCATCTTGACATGCTTCAAATCTTCTCTGATATTCATTGGGAATAGATAACAATAAAGTACTTAGAGCTTTGTACTCTATAGATCTAACCTTTCTTTCAACCTCAGATGTTGGTGGTAATCTTGCTTGTGCAACACCATCACTATTAAGGGTCACTGGAGGACCATTAACAACCACTTCCCACATCTGATAATCTGTGAGAAGCATGTATTGTCTGATTCTATTCTTCCACAGATCAAACTCATCAGGTCCAAGCATGGGTATTTTAGTAACCTGAATTCCTTCATTGCTTTCTGCCATTTATTTAATGAAAAGATTTTGAAAATAATCAATCAAACAGTGATCCTAGATCTTCCTGTATTCAAAACTTAACCAAAAGCTCTGATACCACTTGATAAACCAAGATCGATCTAATAAACTTATTAGATTAACACAAGTTTTGAATTATTACTGAGAAGTTGCGGAATCACACTCAATAATATTATGAAGATCAATAATAAAATCAATAAAACAAAGTTACTATCAAAAGCTTCAATCTTATTAATAATATAAGACGAATACACTGAACTGTATTAGGGTTACAAAACCTTGAAGCTGAATAAAACTAATGTTAACCTAATCTAGGTTAAGGATCTCTATTTATATCCCATAGAGTCCTGCTAAACAATCTCCTATAATCATGGAAACTGTTACACTCCATAATTATTCAAACTTTATCTTTTCCGCCTATTCTATACATAAACAGTGTTAACTACCACAATTATACAAACAGTGGTATTTCCTATAGAACAGTGTTAACACTTGTACAATTTTACTAGACTCATCAACCAACAGTGGTAACTAGCCTAAACAGTGTTAACTGTTGTAAACCAGACTAACAGTTGTAACACTCTAACAGTTGAAACTATTACTAACAGTTGTGACTCTTGTCTTCACTTCAATCTTCGATAACAGTTGTAACTCTGAAGACAGTGGTAACCATTAACACTAACAGTGTTAATACCAGTAGTAACATTAACACTAACAGTGTTAATGCCTTGTGCATTCTTCAATCAACAGTATTAGTAACAGTATTTACATCAATTCCCAACACTCTCTGCTGGCATGATAACGGAAGTGAAATTCCCAAGATGGTTGGCAAACATAGTGGTAGTACAAAAGAAGAATGGGAAATGGAGAGTGCGTGGACTACACCGATCTTAACAAGGCCTGCCCGAAGGATCCTTTCCCATTACCTCACATTGACTCGATGGTGGATGCTACAACTGGGCACGAGATCCTAACCTTCATGGATGCATCATCAGGATTTCAGCAAATCCGATGGAACCATCGGATCAGGAGGACACAGCCTTCATAACTCCTACAGGTTTATATTGTTATATTGCTATGCCTTTTGATCTCAAAAATGAAGGTTCAACGTACCAGAGGCTTGTGAACATGATGTTCAAAGATCACTTGGGCAAGACCATAGAAGTCTACATTGATGATATGGTGGTTAAATCCAAGAGATCTGAGGATCATCTTCAGGATCTTCGAACTGATTTTGATATCCTGGACCAATACAATATGAAGCTTAATCATGCGAAGTGCCACTTTGGAGTGGGGGCAGGAAAATTCTTGGGGTATATGGTGACCAAGAGAGGAATAGAAGCTAGTCCAGAGCAGATTAAAGCTATCCTAGACTTGAAATCTCCATCAAGTCCTAAGGATATACAAAGGCTCACAGGAAGAATAACAACTCTGAATCGTTTTATTTCAAGATCCTCAGACAGATGCAAAGAGTTCTATGATATCCTAAAGAAGAACAAAAAATTTGAATAGGGAGAAAAACATGAAGCTGCATTTCAAGAGTTAAAGAATTATTTGTCATCAGCTCCCTTATTGATGAAGACTGAGAATGGTGAACCACTATTCCTCTATCTATCGGTTTCTTGGAATGCTGTAAGTGCAGTACTGGTGAAGGATCATGAAGGGCAACAACATCCTGTTTACTATGTAAGTAAAAGCTTATTAGATGCTGAAACTAGGTATTCTCATCTCGAAAAACTTATACTTGCATTGGTTATGGCATCTACTAAACTTAGGCATTTTTTTGAGACACATCCTATACATGTAAGGACTAACTATCCTATTAAAAATGTTTTGAGAAAATCAGAAATGTCAGGACGCCTAGCTAAATGGTCGGTTAAGTTAAGTGCATATAACCTAATTTATGAACCTAGGAATGCAATTATATCCCAAGATTTAGCAGACTTTATTGTCGATTTTATTAGTGATCTTCAAAATGAAGTAGATTTAGAAATACAAGAACTAAATCAAATAAGTGAAAAATGGATATTGTATACCGATGGTGCTTCCAATATAATAGAAACTGGATAGGAATTGTATTGAAATCACCTCAAGGTGATATTATGCCTCAAGCTAGAAGATGTGAATTCCAAGCTACAAATAATGAGGCGGAATATGAAGCATTAATTGCAGGATTACAATTAGCTAAGGATATTGGTATAAAATACTTGAATGCATATGTTGACTCATTGTTAATTGCTAATCATTATAATGGAACTTATACTGTAAAAGTAGATAGATTAGCTGCGTATTTGGAGATTGTTAAGGATCTTGCAGGTAGCTTCGAGATCTTCGACATTCAACAGGTACCACGTGAGGATAACACTGAGGCGGATGCTCTAGCTAACCTGGGATCAAGTCTGAAAATCCCACCAGATGTTAAAATACCAATTATACATATTGCAGCACCTGCCACCACTGATAAAGATAACAATGAAGAGCAAGTGTGTGATGTTAAGGATCCTCAGGCTGGAGAGAAATCGAATACATCAGGTTCTGGGGGCAAGTCAAGATCATGGATGCAGCCAATCATGGAATATATACAGCACAACATGATTCCTAAGGATAAAAATGATCCTAAAGCCTTCAGATTAAAGGTATGCCGTTTTACTATTGAAAATGATATGTTGTATAGAAAATCACTTGCAGGTCCACTGTTGCGATGCCTTGAGGATCCTGAATCAAAAACAGTACTTAAGGACATACATGAAGGCGATTGCGGGAATCATTCTGGGGGGCAGAGCATTAATTTCACAAATTTTAAGGACATGATACTTTTGGCCTACTATGAAGAAGGATTTCATGGATTTTGCTCGCAAATGTGATGCTTGTCAAAGACACAAAAACATCCATCATCAACCAGCGGAACCGATGCATCCGATTATCTCACCATGGCCATTTATGAAATGGGGAATGGATATTGTGGGAAAACTACCTACTGCTCCAGGAGGAAAAGTGTTTATGCTTGCAATGACAGATTATTTTTCCAAATGGATAGAAGCTGAGGCATTTGTTCAAGTGAAAGAAAAGGATGTTATATCATTCATTAAGAGAAATATCCTCACAAGATTTGGGATCTCGGCAGAAATAGTATGCCATAATGAATCTCAATTTATTGGCAAAAGATGATAACTTCAACTCCAGTCCATCCTCAAGCTAATGGACAGGCAGAATCTAGCAACAAGATCATAATCAACAATCTTAAGAAGAGACTGAATGCTAAGAAGGGAAGATGGGCTGAGGAATTACCTTTTGTTTTATGGGCCAATAGGACCACAGAAAAGGAGGCAACCAAGCAAACTCCTTTTGCTTTGGTGTTTGGATCCGAAGCTATAATCCCAACAGAAATGGTGATCCCAACGGCAAGATCCCAGATGCAGACTTTAGAAGCGAACAAAGAAGTATTAATTGATGATCTAGACACTGTGGATGAGATAATGGATCGTGCCAAATTCAGGATTGCGGCATACCAACAAAGAATTTCGAGATCTTACAACAAAAATATTAGGATAAGAAGGTTTCAAGTTGGAGACTTGGTGCTATGGAAAGTATTTCAAAATACTAAGAATCCTGCGGAAGGAAAACTAGCACCAAAGTGGGAAGGTCCATACTTGATAGATTCGGATGCTGGAAAGGGGGCATATTGGTTGGCCAATATGGATGGTGAATTACTTCCAAGATCCTGGAATGCCATTCATTTGAAACTCTACCATGTGTAAGTTGAATGTTTTTATTCAACATTAAAAGGTATTCCTATGATCCTTAACTTTTCATTAATTTTAATACTCTTTACTATATATGTATGTGTGTTTTATACTTATATATTAGTATATGCATGAAAGTCTTTCATAATTACTATCCTTAATGAATACTGTACTGACTTAAGCATCAGAGGGGAGTTAGGAAAACTAACACCCACCTTTACCCAGGATTTTGTATTTGTTGTTGTTCATGCATTTGAGGATCATGGATTGAAGATTAGGGGTTGGCCACCTCTCTTCCGTTAAGGATCCCAGCGATCCTCTAAGATTTAGAGGTTTCCAAATGGATAAACACCTCTAAGGTTTATACACCCCGCCGGGTGCACATGATGTTTGATTATAGTGCCACGGTTAGGGAATCGGTGATGCCTTTGGTACCCGACAACTTCAATTCCATTGGCCTATAGATCAAGCGCTAACGAATGTCGATATTGATGTGCACTAAACGTATCGATCTAAGGTTTGTGTCATTTTCACGTCACTCTAAGGTTTGTAATGTTTTCACATCACCCATTGGTTAGGCATTTTCATGTCTCAAATGGCTTAGCTCAAGTATCAAACGGTTTGTAATGTTTTCACATTACCTAATGGTTTGGCATTTACATGTCACTATTATAGTTTTCTTAAACTATCTAATGGTCATAATGTTTTCACATTATCAAAATTTACATTGGTTAAGTCTAATAGATGAGTTTATTAGCTCTAATGTTTTACGATTATCAAAATCTATTTTTATCTAAGGATCATAAAATCTTTTTAAGATCATATCATTTTTCAAAAAATAAATTGTTTTTGCAATTGTTTTTGCAATTGTTAATATTTTGAAATATTCATCGGGATTTATCATTATCTATGAAATACTTTAGGATCCTGGAATCTTAGGATCCTAAACTCAAAGTTATCTTAGATCCGATTAAGGATCCTTAAAGCCTATGATGCTGAATGGATATTGAGAGAATCTTCTTATTATCCTGGATGTATCCTGAGGGAATCTCCTCAGGATCCTGTTTCTAAACAACTATCAAGCAAATATGTATATACTGAGGGAATCTCCTCAGTATCCTGAATACACAAGATGTAGATAAAGTCCTAATATTATTCACGATCAAAGGATTAAGGATTCAGTGATCCTTAAAATGAGCTCAAAAGAAGCAAGGAAAATAAAATTGTTCTGTGGCCAACATAAACCACATTTGTACACCACCACGGTTGACCATACCAGGTCAACATCACCCCAAATAATTGTTTGTTACTATCACAACCTTTAGAATTTAAGAACATAAAAGCAATACCAGGCTCTGGCTAGTTATATGCCTTCCTTGCCCAGGATTAAATCTTCATCTTCGACAGGACCCTCTGGAGTCTCCGATGTTGGCGCTAGATTCTCCATCTCAGTATCTTCAATGTCATTGGTAACCTTTTGTGTTGATGTACCAGGAGTCTGCTTGGCTGATGTTTTGGTCCCTTTAGCACTGGTTTCATCGAGGAAATTTCCAACTTCAAGGTCTTCACCCTTCAGTTTAGCCAACTTATCCTGCCAAGCCTGGATATTCCAAAATGTTGTGTCCAGACCCTTAGCACTAGCTTCAGATACCATAAGGATCATGGCCTTGAGCACTGCAGCAGCTGAATCCTTCTTAACTCTGGCAACCATAATCTCGCGTTCTTCCTCGATTCTCTTCTGAGTCTCAACATCCTTTTGGGCAGCAAAAGCCTTGATATCCTCAATCTCTTTCTTCCAGAAAGCCATTTCCTGAGAAGAGGTATCTGCGGCAATGACAGCTGTCTTCTTTATGCTTTCAACCATCTCCACTTTCTCCTTATAATGTTTGGAAACTTGTTCCATAGCCTAGAAAAGACAAATATGATTGAATACGTAGAGGATGAAATTTAATTAGGAAGTCGAACAAATTTGACACGGTATACCTTGTCAAAGTCGAGTATCGACTCATCAAGATCCTCGATGATGTTGATCTTCCTCTTCTTGGTGGTTGACCCGGAATGAAGGTTAGGGACTCTAGCCTTGCTGGATTCAGTAACTGATTTTTCCACCTTAATCGGTACATCTTCATCATCAATGTCCGACAAGGAGAAATAGGATGCTGTTTCAAAAAATCATCATATAAGAAAGCAGGAAAGAGGCATTTTTTTTAGGATAAAATATGAAACTTACCTGCTGTACTGGGAGTTGTTTTTTGTGGCTTCATGACTTCCGGTGAAGGGGAATATGAAAATGTTCTGTCACTCTCGGGAACTTGTAAGAAGTTCTTTATTAACTCTTCTGTATCAAGAAGAGGGGGAGCTAAATTTTCGAAGATAGCTACAAAAGAAACAAGATGAGTTAGAAATAAAAATACATGTAGGATGAAACCCTAAACTAATTTTGATCCTACCCTTTGTGAGCCAAACAGTAGGGATCAATTCTTCATCAGGAAGAGATCTGCGATCAACGAAGAAAAATCTTTCTTTCCAATTAGGATTGTTCTGAGTGGTACAAAGGACAAGGTGTTTACGTTTGGGCTTGATTTTGAAAAGAAAATAATTGGAGCCGTGTGAGCGAAGATGATAAGTTTGGGCTACTTCAGGAATTCCAAGGTGAGTATGGTGAGATTCATTGACAGAAGGAATGACAAAAAGGGTTCGCCAAATCATAGGCATTGTTTGTGAATAACATAACCCTGTCATGCCAAAGAAATCGCTGAAAATCTTCGGGAATGGATATTTAAGCCCTAGGGTAAAAGGGAATTCAGGGAAGCATATCCATCGATCTGATCGATGATCAGCATGGACATTAGGATCATAAGGTCGGAAAATAGTATTTTAAGAAAAAGCACTTTTAAATTTCTATAAATCGAGATCAAATAGCCTATGATGATGGATGTTGCATGACTGGCTTATGAGCGATTTCGTTTGATTAGATTGATAGGTAACCCGAAACACTTTTGAGTGAATTGAGTGACCACCTGGTGAGATCGCCTAGTCATGTATATTCCAAGATCGCGAGAATTGAAAGCATGCCTAAGAGAATCATTTCAGGCCTCTTAAAGGAATACCTTACTTTCGCTTATTTCCAGGATATGTTGCTTGTATATGAGGATGGTTGTTTTTGATATATTTTGATTCCCCCCAAAAATAAACTCGTGCTTTCAAAATGTTTTTCCTAAAAGCAAGTGAGAATTTTGAGTTTTGCTTGAGGACAAGCAAAGTCTAAGTGTGGGATATTTGATGACACGCAAAAAGTCATATTTTTGTGTGCCATTATCTCACCATTTTGGCCCAATTGTTAATGAAAACACTTGAATATGAACTTAAACATCACATTTCATCATATGGGCTAAAATATAGAAGATGTTTTAAGAATCGACAAAAAACAACCTAAAAATGAGTAAAACAGAGCACAAACGATCATTGAATCTTCGGTTCACGTAATTTAGCACTTTTTGAGCTCCACAAAGAATTATGACCTCTAACTTATGTCATTTTCTTCGTTAGGAAAATACGATCACGTGGATATAAAGAACGCTCAAAACGGATAAACGACGAAGAAGTTACGCCCGAACGAAGAAACGAAGAACCGAGGAGCCAGCATACGGCTGAACCAGGCCGTATACGGCTGGTCCAGGCCGTATACGGCTGGACCTAGACCGTATACGGTCTGTGCAGGCCGTATACGGCCTGTGCTCAGCCGTATACGGCCCATTTCAGCCGTATTCACCCAATGCACAGCCGTATACGGTCCAGTTCACCCGTATTCACCCTAACTCAGCCGTATCGTGTGTTTGGGCGATAAAAATCTGATTTTTATTTGGCCTTGCGATACGGTTGTGCATTTTGAGGTTTGGATACGGTCTACGGATACGGTTGTGCGATCTCTATAAATACGAGCCTCATTTCATCATTTCAACACATCTCACACTTCTCAACCAAGAAACACTTCAATACTTTCTCTCACTACTCTCTCTCTAGGTTTATATTATAATTAGTAGTAGATTAGTATTTAGTTAGTAGAGGGGCAATCTTGTAATATTGCTTGGCGCATACTAGGAGTTCTGCTCGTGTAACGTTCAAGTTGTATTCAGCTACGCTCTTATTACGGTTATATCTATCCTTTATCTATTTTATTATGATGATTGCTATTACTGTTGTCATGCTAGATTTAGGATTGATTGCCATGATTAGTGAGTAGTGATATTGCGTGTTTGCTATGATGTTGTTAGTCGTAAATTGGTTGGAATGATATTATAGTGTTTTGATTTACTCTCTATCTATGATTTTAAACCTATTAAACTAATCGCCTTTCAACCAGTAAACGTGATTACGGCCTTTATGATGGGACGTCGCGAACCCCATCAAAGGTACTTAGTTATCTGTGTCTAACATGAACATGGTCTGATTTGTTAAACCGTGTACACATCGCTTTCTAAATGAACGCTAAGTACATCGTCATCGAGGAAATACTGTTTTCTAATTTGAACGCAAAGTACTCTGTGGCTATGGAAATATGGTTTTCAAACTGAACACTAAGTACACTGGAGCCGTGGAAATAATGCTTTCTACTTTGAACGCAAAGTACACTGTGCCCGTGGAAATATGGTTTTCTAACTGAACGTGAATAGTGCACTGTTGACAAATTAGGGATTTATTGGGACTTAAAAGTAAGGGCTGGTTTATATCATAGATGGCTGATATTATGCTTAAATACAAACTTAGTTAAGTAGTCTGGGTTAGCTTTTATGAAGCAATGTAAAGGTACCGTAAGACGGCTGATTACTCGGTATAGCGTCGACAACACCTCCGGTGTAGTTAACACGTGGAAGCCGAGGAAAAGCCGCAGTTACTAAGCCTTGTGGAATAACGGCAACTCTGTGATCAGCAGAGCTGGTACCGACTAGGTCCTTGGTTCAGCAATGGAAACACCCCCGGTGGAGTACAGTGTGAGAGTCACGGAAAGAGTCATTGTTATCGGTCTATGTGAATCACGAGTCATGACTCAACACCCAGACTCACAAAACCATCGATAGAAAGTAATCAAGCACACTCTATAAATTTGTTCTTAAATGTTTTAATTAGATTAGATATTATTGTGGGGTTAAGAAAGGTCGGACATCGAGTTGGTTTGTCGCCTTATTCATGCACCCAGGGTTTCATCCCAGATAAGGGTCACTATACCTTCACCGGTTAGTGTTGTGGGCTGGATAAACTACTCCGATCAGAATCAGGATAGCCTAGTTGCTCAGTGACATACTGATCGAGAACTCTATCAGTAGGGGCTAGTGCTCACTCCACATAATACCTGAAATAAATAAAATACAAACCTTTAGAATACGTTCTCATTCCAACCAATAAGGTTACCGAAATCATAGCAAACACCCCTCTCTTGATTATCTGCTATTTACATTTATTTTATTCCACTTTAGTTTAAAATTTCTGCCTAAGTATAAAAAAAAAAAAACAAACAAAAACAAAACCCAAATCAAATCTTTTAAAACCCGCTAGATTGATAAGTACGCCTGTTTCGTCCAAGATCCACAATACACTGACTCAAAGAACGACCCTAGGACATCCTTATTGCTACACACCAAATAGTAAATAGGTATACTTAGGCCCCACAATTATAAATTTTAAAACTTACCACCCGATCCGCGCCTCGATGGACGGTCCGACGACGGGGTGAGAACCCGACTGACCGTTTGGGCGCGATCAGATGATCGATTAGGCAGACAGATACTTACTATTTTTCTCCTGAAAAACACTTATACTCTGCTCTCATTCACTCTCAAACACATTCATCAACACTTAGTAAATTTCGAAAATAATCACATAGCCGATCATCCTTGTACTCTTAGTTTGTAATCAATTACTTTCATTTTTATAAGATTAACAAAGGCAAGGATCGTTTGATCCTTCCCGAGGTTTTGTGCCCGCGATCAACCTTGATCAAGGGATTTCCTCATATATCATTGTGTCGTTTTAATTTATTTATCATTCGTATTGCTTCAATCGCATTCTCTTTACATTTTCATTGTCAAAATAACATTATCCTCAATCTGTTTTTGAGCTCTTATATTAAACATTTGTTCAACAAGGATCAATATATTCAATCTATCTTTTTTATACGAAATATTGGCTTACTAATATAGATAATCGTGTTTCTACGTAATTATCTTAAGAGTAATTTTAAGCACCCAACTTCACTTTTCTAAATTTGATCACTTAATTGCTTATAGTAATTTTTGACCAAAATAGTGATCACTTTGACTGAGATGGATGGAGCGATAATTAATTCGTTATATACAATGAATGTGAGACTATAATTAGTTACATTCAATGTAAATCTAAATAATTTAATAGAGACTATGAATGTCATACTATAGTTTCATACATTTACCCACACCTAACTTCTTATGACCACTTTCTATGTTCATAAACTATTAATTAATCTGACTATAATTTGTCTAAATTATTATATTATGGAAATAATTTTAATTTACAGGGAACCGGTATTCCTCTGTCACATTTTCATCATTGCTAATGTTTTCAGTTTTTTTCCTTTTATGTTTACGGTTTAAAAAAAGCTATAATTTGGTTGTAGCTATATAATTTATAATGGTTATATGACATATACACGTTAGTTATTTGATCATAACGAGGTTAAGAAGCCTGTGAGGGGTTATTAAAAACTCTTTTATATTTTCTATTGCAAGGAGAAACGGTCAGTCGGGTTCTCACGTGTCACGTGTCACGCTTGCCGACAGCACCAAACCATCAATTGAAGGTCGAGGTGGACCCATCAGCTATCCGGTCATCGACGGCGCGTCCTTCAAGCTTAAACATCATATCGTTCAGCTTATCAAGGAATTCTGCCAATTCCATGGTTTACCCCATGACGATCCTAACGCCCACATCCACCGATTCATTCAGACTACCAACTCGTACAAGCAAAACGGGGTTGATCAGGATATAGTCCGCTTATACCTATTCCCCTATTCGCTCACTCACCACGCTTTGATTTGGTTTGAGGGATTAGAGACCGACTCTATCTCCTCCTGGACGGATATGGCTACAAAATTCCTTACTAAGTACTTTCCTCCGGCTAAGCAAACCAAGTACAAGAATGACATCATGAACTTCCACCAAGCTCATGATGAATCTATCTACACAGCATGGGAGAGATACAAGAACCTGTTGAACAAATGCCCTAACCACCTTATAGAAAAAACCAGTCAGCTGTGCACGTTTTACAATGGTCTCACTCCGAACCATCATATTACCCTTGACGCCGCTGCTCAGGGCAATTTCATGCAACTCACCGATGAGGAAGCTTGGAACTTGATCGAGAATATGACGATGCACCATCACGACTGGAACTCTGGTGAGCATTCCTCATCATCAACACCGATTGCTGCACCCAATCCATTCCAGACCGAAGCTATCAAATCTCTGACAGAAAAGATCGAGCACCTGACGAAGCAGATCGGCGAAATGAAGAAACCATCCCAGCATCAAATTCATGCATGCCAGAACTTTGCCAACCTCCCAACAGAAAGTTATCAGGTTGAGTACGAGGATCCTGCTGACGGGACGGTTTACTACGCTCAATTTCCAGCTCGCCAACAAAATCCACCTGGCTTCGCTCGAACCTCTCCACCTAGGACTAGAGGCACCCAATACCCACCTAGAAACCAACCACCCTTTCAGCCCAACTACCAACCTAGGTACCCATCTTACCAACAACAACCCCAACTCACCTATAACCAACCACTATCATTGACTGCACCCAACGCAGATCAATCGACCGAACCCTCTAAGACCATAGTGCCCATTACTAGTACGGATGATACCCTCACTAAGTTCATCCAAGGCCAGCACCAAATTAACCAAAAGACTAGCGCTAGGCAAGACCAAACCGACCTATTCATTAGGAACCAACTGGCCGTTCTCAAAAATCTTGAGACCCAGATAGGACAGATAGCCCAACGTCTTGACTCTAGGCCCCAGGGTAATCTCCCTAGTAATACGGTACAGAACCCACACGTAGAAGAGGCCAAACAGATGAGTACTACAGACAAGAAGGTGGCACCGAGCCAACCTCCCACTCCTTCTCCGGTGAAGAGAGATACTCCTGTCCCGCCGACAGTTGAGTCCCCGTCTGTCCCTACACCACAAAGGGAAGTACGCATCCCGTTTCCCAGCCGTCTTAAGAAAGCCTATAAGGTTAACGACTTCCGTCTCGATGGAAAGTTCGTGGACACCGTGTCCCGAACCCCTTCCAGTTCAAAATACATCCTAAAACTCTTGTCGACCAAGGATAAGGTACCCGAAGTACCCAATATCCCACTGAACGCGGAATGTTCAGCTCTTATAAAGAACTCTATCCCTGAGAAATTAGGAGATACCGGACGCTTTACCCTTCCCTGTTCGATCTATCACTCGGGCATGATACACTCTCTAGCCGACCTAGGAGCCAGTATCAACCTGATGCCCTATTCGCTTTACACTAGATTGGATTAGGACCCCTTAAACCAACCAAAATGAGTATCCAGCTAGCTGACCAATCCATTAGATACCCTAAGGGAATAGCTGAGAACATCATGGTTCAAGTTGATAAGTTCCTATTTCCCACAGACTTTGTAGTGATGGACATTCAGGAAGATGTCCATATCCCTATCATCTTAGGTAGACCATTCTTGAACACCGCACGCACTATCATAGATGTTTACTCTCAGACTATCAGTCTTAGATCTCATGGAGAGACTATCACCTTCAAGATGGATCAAGCTGATCAGTCTATCACAGAGCATGCAGAGATATGTGCGATTTCGACAGGAAGAGTTACCATGGATGATGACACTGAACCAGACACCTCTATGTCTGACGAGCCCATCACGATTTCTTCCGACACTGAGGAAGAAGAGATAGAAGAGGAAACCGAGGAAGAAGAAGAGGAGATAGAAGAAGAAGAGGAAGAGCCAGTGGAAGCTACACCTGAGACACACCCTCCGACCGCAGAGATCATGCAAATAGACTATGCTTTAAACTTCATCCCTCTGCCGGAGAGCGACTCAGAGGAACCTTCGATTGACCACTCCCTGGATGATGAGTCTCTACTCAAGCCACATATACCTCCTCGAGGGATTCCACCCCTTGACTCATCCGAGCCTCGATCACATTTTGAGCTTGGAGGTACATCTGGATCAAGCGATGATTCTGATTCTCAGGACGAGAGGGATATCGAGATGGACTCTTCCCAGCCAGTATCACAGATCACCGACGAGTCCCAACCACTCACCAACGCTGTTGAGTTTCCAGATACGTCAGCAATCTGGGGTGATGAGGACGATATAGTTTTCATTGATGTTCCGATCGATACTCGCTCCATTCGCCTTCACCTCACTCCGATCATTCCCCCTCCAGTCATTATCCCTCCTCCTATTATAGGAAATATCGAAATCCCGATCGTGTCTGAACCAGAAGAAATGCTTAGTGCTATTGAAGAACACGGGGAGGATTTTCGAACTCTGATTGCGATCATACGAGATTCTACTATTGAATACACGCAACGTCAGAGGGATATTATTGAGGACATTGAGACTGAATATGAGGTCTATCAAGCCAACTCCTACCTGAGTCCGCAACATCTAGTTAGTCGCATCAATGCCTTCGCCAACGATCTCGCTGGAGAATCATCAGACAATGATGAGCCTTTCCCCGATGAAGAGGAATTCTATGAAACACAGAAAACCACGTATGGCCAGGTGTATCAAGCATTTATCAGGTCCGCATTTCCATATTCGCGCCAACAGATGGAGTTTCTCCAAAATTTTAGACACAACATGGATTATGCTACTGGGAACTCTGAAAATGAAGTAGATGTTCAGCTAATAGCGGATCTCAAAGGACTTCTAGATTCTTTGGCAGATAATGATCACATTGACGAGTCCTCACCACACAGATTTTTCATCAGCTGCACTATCGAGCATCACGCCCAGATAATCGTCGAAAAGTTAGAACAAGTCAGTTAAGACGAGAGAGCACGTGCCATCCCTTCTTCAGTTCCAGAAGGTTTGACGGTTAACGTTGCATATTTCGTCTCTGAATGACTTAAGGACATTTTCGGTTCTATCCTATGGGAGCAGCCCAGACTGCTATTCCACAATGGGTTGCGTGAGGTCTACAACAGGATGATTAACATCTTCCTGAAACCAGAGCTCACGTATACCGACCATCAGAAACAGCTGATCCAAGGTATACTCAGATCCATTGAAGAACTAGGGAGGGACATCAGCAATGCCACTCATGAGGACATCCACCTACGCTTCTTCGGATTTATGGACACCCTGTGGACAGATCGACCGGTGCGTGAGACGCTTGAGCATGATGGAGCCACCCTTGTGGACACTAATGGACCAATCTCCAAAGCAGTCCAAGATGCTATAATGGATCTTTTATACTTGCAAAGGACTGCTGAGGAGCATTTCCATACATATCCTCTTCATGTGGCGAGAATCCCAAACATCACAGAAGTCGTCGCACGACATTTTATGAGATTCTACCCACCAAACCCCAGGACACTTCCATTCCGCATCCCAAGTCCTGGGAATTCCTCTTCTGGCTGATCCAAGAGGAAAAGTCGAGCCCTCGACTCTAAATAGAAGCGCTTCTCGGGAGGCAACCCGTGCAATAAGTATCCTTAGTATTAGTATTAGTTTTTTAAATTCCAAGAAGTGATATATCTCTGACTATCTTTCACACTTGGGTATCAAAATGCTTTCAAAATACCACTTCAGCTTTTACCACCTAATCCGGGAGAATAGGAATTAAATTTTAACAAGACATGTGTTTCGAGCATTTGAGGTACGTGCGTGCTACTTTCACGCATTATGCTCGAACTCGTTTAAAAACACATGGCTTAAAATCCGTTTTGAATTAAAACATCTTTTCGTATTCTGGATTTAGGCACTTTCGGTAAAAAGCTATAATAAGAAGTCGGTAAAAATATACCCAACGTGTTCACACTTACGAGATATCTTCACAAGAGAGTGAAAGAAGTGTAAAGATGGAAGACAAAGCTGTTATTTGTAAGATGCGCACGCTAATGCCGAAAGATCTTTATGGAGCCACCGCTAAAGAAGAATTCCTGTCAAGGATCTCCTCTTCAGCGCATCCTCCAGAATTCCATCCTTCCACCTTTGCATCAATAGGGGAGTTCTCTCGTTCTCACTCTCGTTTTTGATATGATTGTTAGCTTTAATTTCTCATTAAAGTAGTCTATACCATATCCCAAGCTTATCACTAAGTGTGGGATTCCAGCCCAAAATAAACACTTGAGTAACATTTTCTGATTTGTTCAAACTCTAAGTGTGGGATTTTTCTCAAATCCCAACTCAAGAGAACATTAGGGACAATGTTCCTCTAAGTGTGGGATAGCGGTATAGAATACCTTAGGTTTTCTTGTTAGATTCTTATTTTCAATAGCAAACTCAGAAAATGTTTCTCAAAATCATAAGCTTAACTTCGACAGTGGAGATACCACTCATTCAGTTGGCTTAATTTTCATAAAAAACTCATTTTTTCTCAAAATCATAAGCTTAACTTCGACAGTGGAGATGCCACTCATTCAGTTAGCTTAGTTTTCATAAAAACTCACTTTTGCTAGAAAAATTTCAAATTTTTTTGAGTTAGAATATCTTAAGAAGGAACATTTTCGTATATGAGTAGGGTATTTTGGAAATTAAGAGTAAATAAGATAGGAATTTCTTAGGTCTAAAATGATAATCTAAGAGGGGCATCGCATGGCTAGGCACAAACAAACCCAAAAAAAACTTGCAGTGAGGTATCTTGAGCCAATACAAGCATTCATCTTTAATGCTTCACTATTCGTTTGTTTGAGTGTGCCGATGCATGCATCCGGAATTAGAAATTGCTCCTGGTATGCACTTCGAGACCACATTGGTAGAGTACCGTACGCGGTATAGGTGCAGTTAAATGACCTTGACATTCCTTAGGATTTAACCCCCTTTTCATCATATCTCTTCAAGCCCAAAACCCTTCCAACACTCATCTTTAGTGTTGATGATCCGCTTAGATAACCCTGTTGAGCTTTAGCCTGTTCATTTCTTCCAAAACCCTTTAAACCTTAAACCATTTATTCCACACCCACCAAAACTTATCTTAGAAACCTTCAGCTTGTGGAAAATGATCATTTAAATGTCCTTTCTGCTATCACTCCAAATCACAAATACTGGTGTTTACTCAAAATCTCTCGCGTGTGTTCCCTTGATAAAAATCAAAAGTTGAGAGTTTACGGTGTGAAAAATTGACACCAAGTAAATGCAAAGTCATCAGAAGGATGAAAAAGATGAAAGAAAGAAAAGGATTTCAAAAAGGGCAAAAGAAAGAAACAAAATAAAAATCCCTAGAAAAATCCAAAAATAGAAGCAAAAGAAAAAAAAAAGAAAAAGAAAATAGAATAAAGCTAAGTGCTTCGAATCTCTCGAAAAAAATTCCCGCTCTTATAAAAGTCATAAAATCCCCTTGAAGTATTTTCAAAAGATAGAAGTCAAAATAGCTATCTTCTTCCCGTATTGTTATCCCTTTGTGAGCCAAACAGTAGGGATCAATTCTTCATCAGGAAGAGATCTGCGATCAACGAAGAAAAATCTTTCTTTCCAATTAGGATTGTTCTGAGTGGTACAAAGGACAATGTGTTTACGTTTGGGCTTGATTTTGAAAAGAAAATAATTGGAGCCGTGTGAGCGAAGATGATAAGTTTGGGCTACTTCAGGAATTCCAAGGTGAGTATGGTGAGATTCATTGACAGAAGGAATGACAAAAAGGGTTCGCCAAATCATAGGCATTGTTTGTGAATAACATAACCCTGTCATGCCAAAGAAATCGCTGAAAATCTTCGGGAATGGATATTTAAGCCCTAGGGTAAAAGGGAATTCAGGGAAGCATATCCATCGATCTGATCGATGATCAGCATGGACATTAGGATCATAAGGTTGGAAAATAGTATTTTCAGAAAAAGCAATTTTAAATTTCTATAAATCGAGATCAAATAGCCTATGATGATGGATGTTGCATGACTGGCTTATGAGAGATTTCATTTGATTAGATTGATAGGTAACCCGAAACACTTTTGAGTGAATTGAGTGACCACCTGGTGAGATCGCCTAGTCATGTATATTCCAAGATCGCGAGAATTGAAAGCATGCCTAAGAGAATCATTTCAGGCCTCTTAAAGGAATACCTTACTTTCGCTTATTTCCAGGATATGTTGCTTGTATACGAGGATGGTTGTTTTTGATATATTTTGATTCCCCCCAAAAATAAACTCGTGTTTTCAAAATGTTTTTCCTAAAAGCAAGTGAGAATTTTGAGTTTTGCTTGAGGACAAGCAAAGTCTAAGTGTGGGATATTTGATGACACGCAAAAAGTCATATTTTTGTGTACCATTATCTCACCATTTTGGCCCAATTATTAATGAAAACACTTGAATATGAACTTAAACATCACATTTCATCATATGGGCTAAAATATAGACGATGTTTCAAGAAACGACAAAAAACAACCTAAAAATGAGTAAAACAGAGCACAAACGATCATTGAATCTTCGGTTCACGTAATTTAGCACTTTTTGAGCTCCACAAAGAATTATGACCTCTAACTTATGTCATTTTCTTCGTTAGGAAAATACGATCGCGTGGATATAAAGAACGCTCAAAACGGATAAACGACGAAGAAGTTACGCCCGAACGAAGAAACGAAGAACCGAGGAGCCAGCATACGGCTGAACCAGGCCGTATACGGCTGGTCCAGGCCGTATACGGCTGGACCTAGACCGTATACGGTCTGTGTAGGCCGTATACGGCCTGTGCTCAGCCGTATACGGCCCATTTCAGCCGTATTCACCCAATGCACAGCCGTATACGGTCCAGTTCACCCGTATTCACCCTAACTCAGCCGTATCGTGTGTTTGGGCGATAAAAATCTGATTTTTATTTGGCCTTGCGATACGGTTGTGCATTTTGAGGTTTGGATACGGTCGACGGATACGGTTGTGCGATCTCTATAAATACGAGCCTCATTTCATCATTTCAACACATCTCACACTTCTCAACCAAGAAACACTTCAATACTTTCTCTCACTACTCTCTCTCTAGGTTTATATTATAATTAGTAGTAGATTAGTATTTAGTTAGTAGAGGGGCAATCTTGTAATATTGCTTGGCGCATACTAGGAGTTCTGCTCGTGTAACGTTCAAGTTGTATTCAGCTACGCTCTTATTACGGTTATATCTATCCTTTATCTATTTTATTATGATGATTGCTATTACTGTTGTCATGCTAGATTTAGGATTGATTGCCATGATTAGTGAGTAGTGATATTGCGTGTTTGCTATGATGTTGTTAGTCGTAAATTGGTTGGAATGATATTATAGTGTTTTGATTTACTCTCTATCTATGATTTTAAACCTATTAAACTAATCGCCTTTCAACCAGTAAACGTGATTACGGCCTTTATGATGGGACGTCGCGAACCCCATCAAAGGTACTTAGTTATCTGTGTCTAACATGAACATGGTCTGATTTGTTAAACCGTGTACACATCGCTTTCTAAATGAACGCTAAGTACATCGTCATCGAGGAAATACTGTTTTCTAATTTGAACGCAAAGTACTCTGTGGCTATGGAAATATGGTTTTCAAACTGAACACTAAGTACACTGGAGCCGTGGAAATAATGCTTTCTACTTTGAACGCAAAGTACACTGTGCCCGTGGAAATATGGTTTTCTAACTGAACGTGAATAGTGCACTGTTGACAAATTAGGGATTTATTGGGACTTAAAAGTAAGGGCTGGTTTATATCATAGATGGCTGATATTATGCTTAAATACAAACTTAGTTAAGTAGTCTGGGTTAGCTTTTATGAAGCAATGTAAAGGTACCGTAAGATGGCTGATTACTCGGTATAGCGTCGACAACACCTCCGGTGTAGTTAACACGTGGAAGCCGAGGAAAAGCCGCAGTTACTAAGCCTTGTGGAATAACGGCAACTCTGTGATCAGCAGAGCTGGTACCGACTAGGTCCTTGGTTCAGCAATGGAAACACCCCCGGTGGAGTACAGTGTGAGAGTCACGGAAAGAGTCATTGTTATCGGTCTATGTGAATCACGAGTCATGACTCAACACCCAGACTCACAAAACCATCGATAGAAAGTAATCAAGCACACTCTATAAATTTGGTCTTAAATGTTTTATTTAGATTAGATATTATTGTGGGGTTAAGAAAGGTCGGACATCGAGTTGGTTTGTCGCCATATTCATGCACCCAGGGTTTCATCCCAGATAAGGGTCACTATACCTTCACCGGTTAGTGTTGTGGGCTGGATAAACTACTCCGATCAGAATCAGGATAGCCTAGTTGCTCAGTGACATACTGATCGAGAACTCTATCAGTAGGGGCTAGTGCTCACTCCACATAATACCTGAAATAAATAAAAATAAAACCTTTAGAATACATTCTCATTCCAACCGATAAGGCTACCGAAATCATAGCAAACACCCCTCTCTTGATTATCTGCTATTTACATTTATTTTATTCCGCTTTAGTTTAAAATTTCTGCCTAAGTATAAAAAAAAAAAAAACAAACAAAAACAAAACCCAAATCAAATCTTTTAAAACCCGCTAGATTGATAAGTACGCCTGTTTCGTCCAAGATCCACAATACACTGACTCAAAGAACGACCCTAGGTCATCCTTATTGCTATACACCAAATAGTAAATAGGTATACTTAGGCCCCGCAATTATAAATTTTAAAACTTACCACCCGATCCGCACCTCGACGGACGGTCCGACGACGGGGTGAGAACCCGACTGACCGTTTGGGCGCGATCAGATGATCGATTAGGCAGACAGATACTTACTATTTTTCTCCTGAAAAACACTTATACTCTGCTCTCATTCACTCTCAAACACATTCATCAACACTTAGTAAATTTCGAAAATAATCACATAGCCGATCATCCTTGTACTCTTAGTTTGTAATCAATTACTTTCATTTTTATAAGATTAACAAAGGCAAGGATCGTTTGATCCTTCCCGAGGTTTTGTGCCCGCGATCAACCTTGATCAAGGGATTTCCTCATATATCATTGTGTCGTTTTAATTTATTTATCATTCGTATTGCTTCAATCGCATTCTCTTTACATTTTCATTGTCAAAATAACATTATCCTCAATCTGTTTTTGAGCTCTTATATTAAACATTTGTTCAACAAGGATTAACATATTCAATCTATCTTTTTATACGAAATATTGGCTTACTAATATAGATAATCGTGTTTCTACGTAATTATCTTAAGAGTAATTTTAAGCACCCAACTTCACTTTTCTAAATTTGATCACTTAATTGCTTATAGTAATTTTTGACCAAAATAGTGATCACTTTGACTGAGATGGATGGAGCGATAATTAATTCGTTATATACAATGAATGTGAGACTATAATTAGTTACATTCAATGTAAATCTAAATAATTTAATAGAGACTATGAATGTCATACTATAGTTTCATACATTTACCCACACCTAACTTCTTATGACCACTTTCTATGTTCATAAACTATTAATTAATCTGACTATAATTTGTCTAAATTATTATATTATGGAAATAATTTTAATTTACAGGGAACCGGTATTCCTCTGTCACATTTTCATCATTGCTAATGTTTTCAGTTTTTTTCCTTTTATGTTTACGGTTTAAAAAAAGGTATAATTTGGTTGTAGCTATAGAATTTATAATGGTTATATGACATATACACGTTAGTTATTTGATCATAACGAGGTTAAGAAGCCTGTGAGGGGTTATTAAAAACTCTTTTATATTTTCTATTGCAGATTACATAACTATTTCAGGTGCATATAAATGGGCTTCATGGGCGGAGCCGCAATATCCAGCTGGAGAAATGTTGGGACATGTTATTGTGACAACAGATCTAACTTGTAATAGGACTAGTGATAATTGTAATCAAGTTTGTAAATTGGTGTTGAATTGTAATGAAAAATATTGGTTGGTAAACATACTAGAGTTAAATGTTAAATGCTGAAATATGTTGACCAATAGTTGACCATGACCTGCGGTGCGAACCGAGTTGGGTTCGCAGGGCAGGGCTGCGAGGCGAGCTGACTGGACTCGCTGGGCCAAGCTGGGCTGCGAACTGAGTTAGTTCGCAGAGCCCATCAGCTGCGAGCCTAGACGAATATATATAAGAAATTAGGTTTAAACCTAATAAACTTTTGCCATAATACCCATACGAATTTCCAGTGTTTCCAGAGCAATTCTAAGCATTCTAAGAGCTAATTATTGATAGATTAACATTGGTTTTAATCAATACAAAGCTAAATAGTAATCGATTTCACTAATACTTGTGAAACAAACCGTTTACAATCCGTAAACTAGTATTAAGGGATTCTGCACATTAATACCTAAAGATAACCTCGTTATCGATCCTAATACATACGGACTTACAATTGGTATCAGAGCCTACGGCTAGATACGCGTAGGTTCGAGGTTATTCGGATAATAACGATTGATTTAGGGTTGTTTATACGTGATTTTTTGCGTAAAAATGATTAAAATCAGCCTCTGGAAGTTTTTAGGTTAGTTTACATTCGAAATTTTAGTAGTTGGACGTTCAAAAGCATAAAATTTTCGTTTTTAGGGTTTTCAGCCGATTCTGCGAACTGATTGCGAAGCTAACCGAGTCTGCGAACTGAACTGAGTTGGCGAACTGAGATTCTGCGAACTGAGTCTGTCCTGCGAATTGAGTCTGTCTTGCGAACTGAGTCTGCTTTGTGAACTAAGTTTGTCTTGCGAACTGAGTCTGCTTTGCGAACCGAGTTTGACCTGCGAACTGAGTTCTGATCTGCGAACTGAGTTTGTCCTGCGAGTTGAGTTTCTTCCAACTGAACTTACTAATTTTTTTTAATCTTTCCTCTGGGATTTGCGAAAATGTCTGACATAAGTAAGATGATTGAGATGGAACACGAGGTTGGAAAGTCAAATGTTCCATCTAAATTGCTCCGACTTGAAGAGTACTATGGATGGAAAGACAGATTTGAATCACACTATCGGTTCCATGATTTGTCAATCTGGATGTGCATCAAGAACGGTTATACTACACCTACTACTACAGTTGGTAATAAAACCGTGGCCCTTGCCTATAATCAGATGAGTGATCAGGAAAAGAAAGACTATGAAGTTGAAAATAAAGCTCACTCTTCAATTAAAATGACTCTTCCAAAAGAGATCAACCATCAGTTGAAGTCTTTTCATACGGCTAAACAACTATGGGAAGCTCTAGCGAAAAGATGTGATGGAAGTCCTCAGGTTAAGGCAGGAAGGTGTAATCTCTTGAAGAAAAAATGCATAGTCTTCAAAGCTATGAAAGGTGAAGATCTTGATGCATACACCACCAGATACTATCATCTGTTAAGTGAGTTAGATGACCATGGCATTACCTATTCTAATACGGAGAAGACTGACAAGTTTATTGAGGGTCTTCCTTCGAAATAGGAAATGTATGGAGTTATGCTCAAGGATAACGATGAACGTTATGCAGCTATGTCATTGGAGCAGGCTATTGATAAGCTCCGCGGATATGATTTCACAAATAAATCGAGAGATACTAATTCTGATCAGGTACAGGATCCTGGGCTTTATCATGGAAAATCTACTATCTCTAATAGTTCGTCCAGTTCGACCATAGCTTTACTGGTTGGTGATACTGGAGAAACTGGTGAAATGATATATGAAGACTTATGTTTTATAAGTTCATCTGGAGGTGAAGCAAAAAGCAAGACAACTGGGAAGTCAACTCAAGAGCATCATAAAATGCCCATGAGTGTGAAATCTGCTGAACAACTATCAGTTCTTGCTTCATTCGTTGCTTCATACAAAAACTACATCTAGGGTAAGATCAATGATCCAGCTACTTTTGATGAGGATTATGATCAGGTTGACCCAGACGACTTCGAAGAAATGAATCTCCAGTGGCAACTTGCTATGGTGTCAAGGAGAGTTAAAAATTTCTTGAAGCGTACTGGTAGAAAGCTGGTGGGAAATAAAATTAGGTTTGACAAGTCCAAAGTGAAATGTTTTAACTGTCAAAGTTATGGACATTTTGCAAGGGAATGTCAAAGACCCAAAACTGACAAAACTGCAAATCCTGAAAAATCAAGTGCTACTCTATCTTCTAAAGCCTTGGTTGTTCAACAACTGGATGGGTCTTATGACTGGAAAGCTTTAACTGAGGAAGCTCTTATGGCTGAAATTGAAGATCCAGTTAAGAATGATGAAACACCATCTTACATGCCTACTGCTGAGGATTATCAAATGAAAATTCTTGAAATGAAGATTCCAACAGCTGAAGATGACGTGTTAGACTTAGGATCAACTGAAGATCTTTGTCCAGAAGACTTTGTGGCACAAATGGATGAACTCCAAACTGATAAGAAATGGGTATGTCTTGATGTTCCTACACTTATAGATGTATGTCAATTAGTTACTAGTTTACAAGCCCAAGTTAATGTATTTGCTAATTCACATAAGCTTTATCATCTGAACTAGAAGTGGCTAAAATTGACATACGTAGGTTAAGTGAGGACAAGCTAGACCTTAAGAAGCAGATTAAGTCCTATATGGCAGATAAGACCTTACTTAGAAACACTATTAATGAACAATCTGTGACTATTGATGGTCTTTATTTGAACTTAAAAGACTTAAATCAAGGTGTAGCTGAAAAGGACAAAGAGTTAGCTGAATTTAAGGTTAAGTTAGTTGAGCTTAATCGTAAGTTTGAAAGTTATAGAACATCTCCTTTGACTATGGACTCTATAATTGATGCTCAACGTAGTGTAAAGGACAAGACTGACTTAGGCTATAGTGATGTTCCTTCACCTTTTAACGCTAATTACACTACTACTAATGTTGACCTAGAGATGAGTGATGCTACTGCTAATTCTGATGTTCACATACCCAAAGAATCTGAAACTTCTAAGATACAGAAGGATGTTTTTAATGAACAATCATCTAATATTGGTAAGACATTAGGTTCCACCAATGTACAATTTGTCTCGGGTGGAATGCTGAATGATGCCAAAGTAGATGATAAGGTTATTAAGGAACCAAATAATGCACCTTTAGTATCTAAGACTCAGATTGAGAAAAAGGCAAAAGACGTTAAGTCACGGAGGCAGATGTCTTGCTTTAAGTGCCACCAAAAGGGGCATGTAGCTTCTTGTTGTCCCAATAAGAAGTTGGAAGCTGTACATAAGCTCGTGAATAACGAAAAACCAAAAATTGTAGACAGGTCTAGTGCTAAACCGGGGTTGGGAATTAAACCTGTGACTAAACCTGTAAAATTGTAGACAGGTATAGTGTGTGGAATCTTCGTTTCCCGTCTGTTTTTCTTGATTTTTCTCGTGCAACTTCATTATGATCTTTTTGGCAAAGTTTCTTTGATTTGAGTATCTTTTGAGTCCAAATGCCAAGTATTGCTCCAGAATGAGAAAGATATCGGTACTAAGAACATGACTTTTACGCGATATCAAGTATCCCACACTTACAGTTTTTCTTGTCCTCGAGCAAATTGTCAGAAAAACTGCTTCGAAAGTCCGGAAGGGTGTCTTCGTATCCTGAAGAACTTTGATTCCTGTAGGCCAGGTGAAAAGATTTCAAATGGGGTTTTAATCCTTGATGCTTTCTCAAACTACCGGTTCTAACAAGCTTTCTTTTCAATCTTCATGATACATGACTGGGGCCCTTACAGGTGGTCACTCAATTCACCCAAGTGTATCGGGTTTCCTAATTTCTAATTCACTCAGGGGCCAGTCATGTAGCTCTTTCGCCGTCATAAGCTTGGTTAAGAATCAAATCTGTGATACTCAAATGGGGACGGTGCTAATTATCCCTAGACATTTGTTAGAGGATAAAGATGGATATGGAAGAGGGGTTTTGTAGGTGGTTTAGTGGGGTTTTGATATAGCCTAAGCGTTTGTCTGTGCTGACTTATCTTTGACGTTTTAGTGATACCTCTTTTTGGATTTCTCTCTTTGAGAGCCTTCTTTTCATGTTTTCATTTTGAGGAACCTTCTCCTTGGCATTAAATGATCCTTGGGTCTTTAGTTCTTTGGTTCTTCCCATCAGCTTTGTTTTTGCTGAATTATGCTTTTCTTCGGAGTTCCTCTTCTCTTTTTGGATGGTATTTTTATCCTTCGGGGATTTCAATTATGTTTAGTAATTCTTCTTGATAGAACAGAAACTTAGGCTATGGCCAAGAGATGTAAAGGAAGGGTTGGTTTCTTGAAGTGAGTTTTTTGAAAAAGCTAGGGCTCAATAGGTTCCCCAAGTAAGTCTTTTGTTCAGCAGTCGTGGCAAGGTAAGCTTTCGTGGTTCCAGTCGGCTTCTTGTTCTGTTGACCCTGACGGTCATTCCACTTACGTTTTCCTTTTCCAGCATCAGCACTGCTGGATTCAAACTTTCCCGAAGTAGTTTTCTTAGTAAGGGTTCCCATTCTGATTGCTTCATCTGTCAAGCGCTGTGCTAGTTCTACAGCACTCTTAAAGGTGGCAGGATTAGACAAAGTCACCAAGCTTCGAATCTGTGGCACCAAACCCCAGATATACCTTTCAGTGCGCTTGTACTCAGGTGTGACCATGTGTGGTACAAGGCGTGCCACTTCTTAAAATCTGGTGGTATATCCTGTGATATCAGTACCAATTGTAGTAATGTCCCAGAGCTCAGTCTCAATCTTCTGCAGTTCACTGCGGGGACAAAATTCTTCTACGACCATAGCTTTCAAAGTTTCCCAGGTCATTGAGTGGGCGGTTGTGCGTCCAATTGCTTGAACTTGGCCATTCTACCATGTCAATGCCTTATCAGAAAATGTGTAGGTAGCATACTTTACCATGCAGTCACGAGCACAGTTGCTAATATCTAACACATACTCCATTTTCTCTATCCAATGAATGATTCCAATGGCACCCTCAGTACCACGAAAGTGGCTCGGTTTGCAAGCTAGGAATGTTTTGTACGAACATCCTCTTTGGGTACTCTCAGGGTTACCGTCAGATACAACTGGTTCTGTATTTCTGCTACCGCTAACCCTGTCGCTACTGTTTCGGTCAGTATCATACTGAGCAAGTGCTTCAGCAATCCTTCGGTTGACCATTTGTTCAGTTGTCTCATCAACAGCAGGAGGTGGTGAAGGGTTTCTTCGGACGTTCCGGGTATTCCTACGCTTAGGCAGCATGATTCAGTCCTAATCACACACAAGAAACACTCGTAAGATACCCTAATCAAATCATCACTCATAAAGTATGTGATATATATAGATATAGTATGATAATCAATCACCAATTGATATCACTCATAGTGTACACAATGACATAAACTAAACATAAGTTATATATCATATATTAGTCGAAAGGTTTTACATAAGTTTTGTACAATGATGGGATTGACAATAAAGAGAAAATACACCCATCTGATCAAACATGATCTACAAAATGTGACGGATTTAACCTATACATCCATCTAGTCAAAAGTTTTGTCCTACTACATCATAGCTACAATCCTAATACATCATAGATACCGTCCTGACATGGTGTATCTAATAGAAATATGCTAAAAACATCCCTACAACCATCCTAACAGCTGCCATCAGTACACAAACTCCAACTGCAGAACCTACTATCCCCAGACGTCTCTCAAGCCTAATCAGTCGTGCCCTAGTCTCATCGGCAGACTCTTGATCCATCTCAATGTGTACCTCAGAAGTGACAAGACGTCCATAAATAGTAAGCACATCACCGTCCAGTCGAGAGGCATCACTGTGCAACTCTCTGATAGAATCCTATGTACCATAATGAAATCTAAGAAGAGTACGGACAACTGCAACCACAGTAGGGACAATGAGCTCCAGAGGCTCCTCAGTCAAATGTAAAGGGGTCGATGAGTGAGATGACTCCCCAGTCTCGAAAGTGGAAGGAATCCTCTCAAGTGTCCTCCAGTGGCGTAGTATACGCGGCATCCATTCAAGATGCGGAACTCTAGTCCTTTGCAATGACTGCTGATCACAAGGTATCTCCCTCTCCTCAGTCATAGGATCCTTGTCACGAGGTGCCAAAGGTCCTACAGGTGGGGATCTAACGCTCATCCTAGCAGTCCTACACAATCCAGGCCCACGTGAAGACTCTCCAAGATGACGAGTCGCCATGAAAGTAGATCCTAGCATACGAGTAGCGGGATCAGTGGGTGGTGATGGTGGAGTGCCTATAGTGCCATCCGAAGTAGCTCTAGGAAATGTAGGTGGGTACACCTCCTCAGAAGGGTCATCACTAGCATAGTCAGGCTCCTCCTCTGACTCTGAGATGTAGATCGGAAACTGCCTAGACATAACTGTGACAAAGGCAATTGTGTGTGTCGTGTTAGACGTATGCAAAGGTATGAATGCATGAGTGTGTTAGCCAAGGCTATAGTCTAGGTCTCTAAGGTTTTTAGTCACTTAAAGACTTCTAGTTCTCTATAACCAATGGCTCTGATACCAAGTTCTGTCACACCCCCAAAATCGGTAATCGTGTTTATTAATGGTTTAGCAGAAGCTTTAGTTAATTAGCGGAAGCATTTGTTTATTAGCGGAAGCATTTTAAGTTACAGTTTAACAGCGGGGGTGCTGACGATACAATAGTGCATTCATTGTATCAGAGCATATGATCATACTGAACATATTAATTTAAGATGCCATAAGTTTAAACGTTATTACAAAAGGGTACGACTTATAAAGTCGTACAATTAGTGGTGTTGTAGAACAATATAAGTTACAAAACACGAGTTTATAAAAGAGGGATTTCGTAAGTATAACCAATGGAATTGGTAATACAAAGGAAATCCAAGTGTCCCAAAAGTGGCATCATAAATAGTATGGGTTGCCTACGTCCTTTATACATGCAGAAGTACCTGAGTCCTAATTTCCTGAAAAACATAGTAAACCGTCAACATTGAATGTTGAGTGAATTCACAGGTTTAGTATAAGCGTAGTTAAACCAAGTTTTGTATAAATCATTCATGTACACAAACATAATGTTTATATGTATAGCAGGAAACACAAGTATTCTTATTAAAGAAAACATTTCCTATTTTACTGTAAGAATGTCATTCTTACTACAATTCAGTCGATGTGTTAGGAAACACAAGTTTAATCATAAACATTTCCTAATAATAGTTGCAGGAAACTCAAGTTTAACAATCAAGTAAACATTTCCATATATACAGTTGTAGGAAACACAAGTTTAACAATCAAGTAAACATTTCCTATAAAAGTTGTTTTGTCGGAAAACCAAGTTTATCCAATCAAGGTAAACGTTTCCTTAAAAGAAATCATGCGTAGGAACACCTGTCCTATTAGTTATCACAGGGAATACCCTTCCCAAATCAAGTTGTAGTTTTGTTGTTTAGTTATGCGGGAAATATAGACTATGATCCCTCTAAGGTGAGCGACACCTTTAAAGTTAAAGTAACGACTCCTAGTACTATAACCAAACCACGACTAGTGGATGTTGTTGCCTCAGTAACACGGTAAGTATACACTCCTCGTTACGACCGCCGTCGTGTGGTTGGAATGACCAACGAGTTATATAAGTGGGAGGGTTGTCAAATCGATAGTACTATCTGTATACTCAGTGGCTAGAGTCACCTAGCTAATGGTTATAGGTTGCAAGCACTGGGACTCATGTGCACTACAACTACCTCATGTAAACCTAGGATCGTACCAAGATTCGTTGTCTTATTCCCAAAATAATTGTGAAAACGTTTCATATAGTTAACAGTTGATTTATAAAGCAATAAGCATTTATACAAATCAATTCGATATAAAAGCATGTCAAGCAATTATATAAACAAGTAGCATGTAATAGCACATAGTTCTATGTTTTCCACCCCTAGTTTTAAAAGCATTTAAAACAAGTAAAAGGTAGGGGCTGTGAACTCACGTGTAGCAAGTCTTCAGCTAGTAATACAGTAGTCCGAATGTGCCTCTCAAATACCTAGACACAATTAAATATACTTTACATAAGTATATGGACTAATCGTTAAGTTGAAATGTTTATAACATTTTAGTTGTTGGTGATATTTGCGTTGAAATGATCGTTGCGTACAAGTATATATTTATATATACCTATTAGTTGAATATATATATATATGTTATTTGTCGTCATTGATTATACATATATACGTATATTATAAAAGTCACGTATATATATATATATATATGCGTAGTTATTATCGTTGTTGATTATGTTTCTAAAAACTTAATTATAGTAGTTATAACAATAACTTTGTTTAATGCGATTGTCTTAATCCATTTATATAACCATATATAATTTATAATCGTCCACTATATGTATAATCTATTTGTCGTGTTACAAATTTTCATTTGTCCCGTTTACTCGTCACTTATATATAATCCGGTTTAACATTTGGATTTTGAAATCTCATGGCCCGTTGGGCTCGGCCCAATTGGTTTGGCCCAATATAATTTGGCCCAATTACGTTTAGCAAATCAAATTTGGCCCGTTCACAAAATACGACTTTTGACCCATTATAGATTTGGTCCACTTGGCCTAAAAAGTTATGTTATTAATTGTTCGTGTCAAAATAATGTCCCGCGGTCGTGTACAATTTTGTACCAAACTTTGTATCCTAAAGTTTTATAACTTTTATAACTTTTTAGTATTTGTATTTCATACGCGTTAATATATTTGTACTTCAAAATATATATATCGACAGTGTATTATTTAAACGCATCGAAAAATCAGTACACAGACAGCCTAGCCGATCGAGTAAAGTTTAACAAACCGTTCGGCTTGAAAACACCTTAGCCGATCGGCTAGGTGTGATGAGCCGATCGGCTCATTGAATCCAGCCGATCGGCTGGTTAAAACTAACCGATCGGTTTGGTTCCTAGCTCGTGTTCGTCCCCTATTCTTGGTCTGTAAATGCATATATGTATATATTCGGGTGTTTGATCTCAGTTTGTGTACACTACTACATCATCATAATATATCATACAATCCAAACTATAACATGTTTACATAACTACTAACATTATATAATCAAAATCACATGGAATTATAAGCATGAAATATATATATATGTAGTTTTGAATCTTACAAATATTATGATATAGATGACTATGATGATCACTGATGATGATGCAAACGAGATGATTGTGATGATAAAGATTATGTGATCATTTTGTTAGTTTTTGTTTGGAGATTATGAAAATGGTTTGAAGGTGGATGAAGAGAATGAAGGTGATGTTGGTGTGCTTCTTCTTCCTCTTCCTGCTGCTTCTCTCGAGCACACACACAGCTCACAGACTTGAATTATTGGTGATCAAATGTAGGTGTGGGAGTATGTATCTGTTAAATTTTTCAAAGGAGGGAATGGGTTTGAACAGAAGGTGTCGAGTAGATAAAATATCTGTGTACAAGTTTTGAGTTTTTAACCCGTTAATTCCGTGTACGGGTCCAATTATTTGTACTCCGTGTCCCACTCAATTTTTCGTTTGTTTAAATTTTATTTTAAACTTTATAATTGATAAGTAAAATAAATGAAATAATGTTATTTAAAACTTTTAATAAAACTATTCACCGTAGTGGGACTGTACAGTTTATTTGTGTGCCAGATTTCGGTTGAATTTGGAATTTATATTTTAAGGTAATGTTCCAAATACTAAAATCGGAACGGAAAAATAAAAACTTTTATTATTTTCGACCTTTAGGTACGTTTTATAATTGTTTCTGTTCGTGTATGACGTGCTCGTCACGTTTAATATAAAACATATAATATCTTATATTATTTCAATAATATAAGTTACTAATATTTGTAATTAATAATTTTCGAATTATTAATTATTTTGTATCACCAACTTTGTTGTATTTAATTTGTCGAGTTTAGTACGTTATATTTCATACGAAATTATATATACATATAACTACGAATTTAATACATCACGTATCACATAGTAAGTTTCACAAACTTAACAAATAAAAATTGTTTTGAATTCACTAATCAGGGAATTACTTTAGGTAATGCATGAAATTAGGTACATATTAATACCCTAAATGGAGGATTGTCACAAGCGCATACAATAGAATGTCTTTAAAAATGTTGAGAGCATACAATAGAATATTTAAATGTTGAGAGCATACAATAGAAAGTTTTAGAAAGTTCATAGCATACAATCAAAGGTTTGAAAGTTGAGAGCATACAATAGCAAAAAGTCCAAAGTTAACAGCATAACGAAACAATAAACCCTATTTTATATAAATGCTACAATAATATGGAGTAATATTATATATTATTTAGATTACCATGAGCAGTTGTGCGTTCGGTAATAACGATAGATTTTCAATATCTGATTATCCTGCTATTAGTATTTTATTTATACAAGTATTAACTAATTTAATAATAATCTACTTTTATTAATAATCTACTTCTACCATTAATTATAAAAAAAGTTATAACAAAAAGAGAAAAGAAAAGATAATTTTTTTTAGTGAGTTGACCCGAACCGACCCAACCCGATTTTAACCCAACCCGTTCGACCCGATTTGAAAATTGACCCGTCTGACCCATGATCCATTTTGACCCAAACCCATTTCAACTCATGACCCAACCTGACTCGTTTGTCGAGCATAGGAAATACATTGTGTTGTTGAACTGCACCAATGAATAATGTTATTTGTTTTTGGTTGAAGGGCTATTTTTGCCCATTTTATAAATTGAAGGATCAAACATATAATATTGTTATTGGTCATTACATTTGACATTTGTTTTATGCTATCAACATCACGAATTATGTGACACCCGTCAAATTAGGGCTAATGATTAATACCTAATCTTCTCTAATACATGTAATTAGTTCTATGTTAGGCTAATTAATGTATCAATTAATATATATTGTTGAATATATATCTATGCGATTTGATTAAATCGTACTTATTTTAAATCGAATAGAATTCGGTTCAATTAATAAGGACGTTGGTGAACAAAATTATTAAATAATATAACATTATTTAATAACACTATTATATCCAAAATATTATTTTGATCATATTTCGAGTCTAATTCGTATCGTACAAATAACGTCTACGCGATTAAAATATTAAATACGCAAACAGTGGAAACAATTCAAGTTATATTTTATACCTCAATTTCAAAGTATGGGATGAAATACTTCAACAAAAATATCGAATAATTTTTCGTATTTTAAAACTTATATTTAAACGCGTATAAAATTATTTAAACGTTTAAACGACCGGGAAAACGAACACCACACGGAACGCAAATACAGGGGATTAAAAATTAGAGACTCCCACCTTAGTGGGGCCCCCATGTTGACCGCCCCCATCACCACCCAAACCCCCACCCTTTCTTTCCCCACACTCCAAAACCATATCATCATCATATTAATCACCTATCTCTCTCTAACCTCAAAACTCTCTCCCATCTCTCTCTAAAAACACCACCGCCGGCCACCCCTAAAAACCACCATCAAAAACCATTAAAAAGCTTGGTGCATTTGAGAAGAAACGATCACGAGGACGAGAGCTACACAACCATATTTTCGAATTTCGCTCGCGTTAATTTGTACTATTCCGACAAATCTTGAAAACTCTCTGGCTTCATTTATTTTACTTGTATATTGTTTATCTAAGCTAGAAATGTCCAAATAAGTGATTAATACTTGTTTTCGGAGCATTGTCGGAAAGTTTGCGGCTTTGGTAAATTGTGAAATCGACACTCAAAATGGTTCTCGACACCAACTAATAATTTTTACAAACTCTATAAACTATTCTAAGCATTGTGTAAAAGTTTCGGGTCAAACCGAAGTCGTTTGACCCCAAACCCGACACTCAAAAACACCTCAGGCGGCTATGTCGCATTTGGCCCAGGCCTATTGCAACACAAGGCCTTATGTCGCATACAACTTTCATCGTCTCATGGTGCGACACAAATAATTATGTCGCAGTGAACCCGAACGTCGCAGATAGCGACACAACCCCTTATGTCGCATTGAATTGCGGACATCGCATGATGCGACACATACACTTATGTCGCAGTCGTGACCTGCGACACAACAACCTATGTCGCACAACTATTTCAAATTGCAATATTGCGACACAAACATCTATGTCGCCATTGGTGCCACACCCAGTGTCGCACAAACTAGAACCTTGAAAACTCAGTTTTTACTAAGTGTTGAATACTTACTACCACAAAACCTTATACGATGATACTCGTACAAGATATACATATACTTTGATAAGTATACGATACAACGTAACATATGAAACATATGTACTTTTATAAGTATACAAACAACTCAGTTATAAGAATAATTGTGGAAATTATTATTACGAACAATCACCAATTGGCCGTACACGTTTTCAAAACTCAAACTAGTCAACCAAATCGAGTCATTTGGACATTCTAGTTGGATGAACAACTACATAGGTGATCTTTCTAGATACCTACTCATATTTATAACCATCGCGCGTCTTGGACGCCCACAGGTTACAAGTCTTCGGACATCACATACTTTACTCGCTAAGCTTAACGCTTCAGACTCAGGTGAGTCTCATGGCCCCTATTTTACTGTTTTCTCAGGGGTGTGTTACATTGCTCGTTTTATTTACAATATGAACGCAAGTACGAAATTAATCTTTATACTACATGATCTTTCACAACTAATCATTTCAAAGTCCTCCACAACATAGTTTGGTAATACTGCTGTAGCGTGAATTCTAGTGTATGGTACCATATAGGATTGACAATCCTCGTTCGGGTTAGCACGCACTAACTGGGTAAACGGACACATTAGTATTTGTTCAGGCGAGTGTAGATTAGGCACTCGTGGGAGGCACCTCGATCGGATCCCTGAATGTGGATCTGACACCTCAAGTTAAGCTCAGACTATGTGCTCATGGCTGTATATTCTCTTTTATTTTGCCGTTGCAACTTAAATATAATTAAAATCTTGCGGTTCATACAATATGGTTTTGACATACAAACCTGTGAGTTCACCAGCTTTTAGCTGACCATTTTTAGCATGTATCACAGGTACTCAGCAGTAGGTTGGACTGCCCACACATGATACTTTATCTCGAGTCTTCATGCAAATAAATCAGAGATTTAGCTGCATTATTATATTTTGTATAAATTAATTATGTGTTTAAATCTCTCATATCAGAACACGAGCTAATGTAAACAGTACTTTTGATGTATACTTTAATTATATCAATACATTTTGTAAAACGACGCATATAGAGTCGTTCATTATGCCTTTATGTTGTAATTACCGTAATTAGTCGCACCCCGACCCAAACCGCTTTCGCATCATAATTTGGGGGTGCGATAAATTATATCCCAACAATTGATGGTTATAATAAATATTTAGCAACACTTCATATGTAAATTCAGTCAACATTCCTCTTTCAAAAGCCTTTCATATTTTCATTCCAACTTAAACCCTCATAACTTATAACTGCAAACATAATTTGTTTTATTTTATTTATTGAATTTACTTAATGGCATAGAACTTTTTATTAACTATTTGATTTAATACATAAGGAGGGGATTAAAGTATCCCAATATGTTCGCATGGGGTACTAAAGTTTATAATTTGATAAAACTATGAGTTAACTATACGTATTATGTTTAAGGGTAACTAAAGTTTATTAATATGTTTACAAGGATAACTAAAATTTATTAAAATGTTTACAAGTATAATCAAAGTTTATAAAATTGTTCAAATTGATGAATCTTTATCAGCTCATTTTTCACTTGGGGGATGTTTTAAACGTTAACTCATAGTTTTGTCAAATCATAAACTTTAGTACCCCAAACAAACATTTTGGAATACTTTAATCCCCCCGAGTGTATTAATCCTAACTATTTGTATAAAACTACAAGCTACTATCGATTAGTTTGATTTCGATTTTCAATGTTGGGGATATATCCAAACGAACGAATACGATGAACAAACAAAGACGAATACGAAGCGGAAGCTATCAAATTCAAGTTGCAAATCTAACTTAAACGAACCAGACAATCAAACAAATCAAATTTAAAAGGTACAAATTTCTTGAACTAATAATCTCTATTTATAGACAAAACTAATTAAACCTAATCCTAAACAAACTCCAAATACTAATACTACTCCTAAACCAACTAAAATACCAAATTTACCAAATAAACCCTAAAGTTTAAGTCATATTCCACCAATCTACACCGTGACTTGAACTTCTTCAAACTTCGAATCAAACACATACCAAATCAAATTTCAAATTCCAAACGCTAGTGATACTATCCAGATTCCAAACGATCAAACGATCGATTTTTAAAAGCGATCCAAATCAAACGCCGATGACTTCAAACCAAACATTCAAACGCTAACCGACAAATTCAAAATATTAACCAAACAAAATCAAATCGGCTTCAAACGAACTTCAATACAAACAATCAAACTTGGGCAACGAATTCAAAAGCCCGACAAACAAAGATCTTCAAACTAACAAATTTGAAACGATCGAACAAATCCAAACGACATGATGATAATCAAGTCTTCAAACACCAAATCGATCTTCAAATTCTAAATATCCAATTCAAATTCAAACGACCCACTTATTTGATAGGATTACGGCCCAAGTTTCCAAATTCAAAACCAATCCAAAACCTAATGATCTAATCACAATCATATCCCAAAACCAAAGATCGCTCCACCGAAAACCAAACAATAACCCAAACGAAATTCAACACCAAATATAAATCTGAACAGAAACTTCGACAGAGTATATATCTCTACTCGCAACTCCAATCAAAGATCCCAACGGTCAGACTATATATCTACGTGTGTAGAACCTACAGTCCAAATTTCACGATGATCCAACGGCTAACGAATGCGTAATGCCAATTTTTATATAGCTGCGCAGAAACCGATGAACTAGAAAACCAAACAACGAAAACGAAACAAACTCAAACACAAACGGGATCCCTCCGAATCACCAACAATTAGCCGACGACCGGAGGATGACTAATTCAAAGCATCGAATCTATCTCTGATACCACTTGTTGGAGATATATCCAAACGAACGAATACGATGAACAAACAAAGACGAATACGAAGCGGAAACTATCAAATTCAAGTTGAAAATCAAATTTAAACAAACCAAACAAACTAACAAATCAAATTCAAAAGGTACAAATTTTTTAAACTAATAATCTCTATTTATAGAGAAAAGTAATTAAACATAAGGGGTAAGTACATAAAAATGTAATTAACTATGACCTGACATTTATAGCGTGTACTCAACTATTCAGGCTTCTATTGTGTGTAACAAACTATTTATTTCTTTCCATTGTATGCAATTTGGTGACGTGTCAACGTGCAGGGATGACACGTGGCACCTTATATAGATGACACGTGGAAAAAATGCCGGAAAATACATACAATGGAAAGAAATAAATAGTTTGTTACATACAATGAAAACTCGAATAGTTGAATACATACTATGAATGTCAGGTGATAGTTAATTGCATTTTTATGTTCTTACCCCTAAACATAATCCTAAACAAACTTCAAATACTAATACTACTACTAAACCAACTCAAATACCAAATTTACCAAATAAATTCAAAAGATATTCCAACATTAATATCTTAACAAATTACAAATAATTGAATCATTAATGTGAATATAAATTATAATTGTATAATTTGGTAAATGTGTTTTTCTTGTTCATGATATTAAGAGTACTTGTTCAAAAATGCAAAGTCACGTTGGATTGTAATGGAATTTAGATGTTGAGTCCAAGTCCAAGTGATTCCATTGCTCATACTAATTCACATATTTGCCCTCAACCAATTCACAACACATTGAATCGGATTTACTTTGATAATTAAATAATAATATCATTTTGATTTATATTTATAATATTTTTAGAGTCCAACATCGTATTAAATTTGAATCTACATTATATGTTTGATAATTGATAAATTGTTTGATTTTATGTCACATACCATCATTATTATATCCGTGTGATGATATAACATAATATCATTTACCTAAATGTCCTACAACTTTAAAACTGTCAGCATAAATCATTTTACAAGAATTTCAACAAGTCTATCATATTTATTTTCTAACACTACTATTATTAATACAGTCAAATAGTCAATAGTCAAGTGATATTTTAACCGTCGGTGATGGAAGGGCTGAGTCTATGACTCAAGTTCGCTTTATGTGGCATTATTACATTTATTTAATATTGTTATTTTGTACAAAGATTTGTCCTAAAGAAGACGTTAGATGTTGACAAAATTACTCATATAACAAACTTTAATAGAAGTCAATACACCTTTAAGTTTTACTTGCTCTCACAATTTTAATAATGCTACTTAATTTATATTACCTAACTCGACACAAAATTTGAAAGTTCGCTAACTACATTAGTAATAAAATTGGTTCGTTACATTACTTAACACAGAAATGAAAGTTCGTTGCCGATATGTAATTTTAACCAAATCGTATATGCTCACAAATTTTGTTTAAACTTTTATCTCTTTAGTTAGTTACACGCACGAAATGTGGATGCTTAAAAGTAATCCGGTATGCAATCATGTAAAAGCCAATTCAAAAATTGTTTAAATTAGAAATTATTAATGTATATTATAGTAAGGGAAATGATTGGTAGGACTAAGCTTTATAGTAGCTTTCACTCTTTGAGTGCACATTAGAAAGAGTAGAATTATAAAAAATCATAAATAATGATTGGAATGTGAAACCAACAAGCTATGCTATATATGCACAACCAAAAGGCCAAAACCATCCACTTTGCGATTCATTCTCACAACACGTCATGCTTTATTTTCAATTTAAAAAACAAATTAACACCACTTATTATCAAAAAATAAGATAAATGAACTAGCTACATGGCCTAATCGGTTTTTTCGTGACCGTTTTCTTTTGACCATCTCCAAATGTTTACCATAATTCGAGCATGAGTTTTTTTATGATACACTCAAAACACCATACTATCATGTAATCTAGAAGTGAGCAGTATATATGTTGCAAGTAAATAATTTTTTTAGATTTATATGCAGGTGTGAAATCTTGTAAATAGATCGACTAACAAAACAAGCTAAGTGGTTAACACGACCACACCCTAAGTGTAGAGTTGGACCACACCATGTGTGGGTTTGGAGAGCTAATGATGGTCCTATGCAACATTTCCAATTATTCACATCCCACTTTAAACCCATGTTTACTTTGACACTTGTTTTCTCAGTTTAGGTTAACCCATGTGACCACATTCACCACCAAAACAAAAAGGCTATATACACTATCAATTTATCTTATCTTTTGGGAAAATTGCATCACTATATAAAGGCTAATTGAAAATGACAATGAAAAAGGTTTATATAGAACTTTCACATTTGTCAAGAGCTTAATCAACCTAATTGTTTTTAGGATTTTAAAACTATATATCGTCATGAATGATGTAAAATACCGTACACCGAAGACTCAACCGTCACTAATTCACAATTGTCGGGTACTTGATTATTGGACATACTCTAAAACACACATTAACTTTACAAGCACGATGCAACGATAATTGTTTTACAAGCTACACACACGCGTGCCATATACAAAGAGGCGTATTTTGTTTCTACGGTTGAACTCGATCTATCGCTTTCAATAAGAATGAGTTTTATGCATTAGTAGTACGTGGTGTGATAACCACCAAATTGTAAATCATTTAGACATATAATTGTAATGTTTGACAAGCTTAGGCATGAAATCCATCCTATTGACAGTTTTTAAAGCTGTCATTGTGGTTGTTTTTGTTCTAATAGAAGTTGTTATGTCAAACTCAGTTTTCTAATCAAGTGTAAAAATGTAACAATCGCGTGTTCATGTCGTGATGATCGATCTAATTGGATCGTTTATTAGTCTAGTATAGAGGTACACAGATGGGCTTTTGCCCGAGCACGAACCTAGAAAAAGTTTGAAAAAGCCCGACCTGACACAAAAGTCCTAAAACTGTCTGAAATTATTCATAAAAGTCCGGTCCAGCCAAGGACAGGTTGTGCAAAGCCCAAAGTCTGAATATTCGGGCTTTTTTAAATAAAGAATAAAAGCTCATACTTTTTTAAGATAAAGCTCGTTCTTTTGCAAGAAAAAAGTCTTATCCCATTCTAAAATACATGTTTTTACATAACTATATATAGGGTGAGCTTCTTGCAAGAAAAAAATAGTTTTAACATTTGGTAAAACTTTATTTACTATTTAGTTTTTTATATCATTTTCATATTATTGATGTACCGGATATTATATATTACAATGCAGTTGAATATTAACCACAAAATACAATAATAGTAAATTATTATTGTATTCAACAACATTATAAAGTATAATATATTAATTTTCTTTGAATATGAAACGCCCCTAAAAAAAATTTATATGAAAACCTTAATATATATATATATATATATATATATATATATATATATTCTTATACATGTTAAGTTTATAAGGTCCTAACATTGAAAGACGCAACAAGTAATTAACAGATTCAAATAAAACAAAATTCTAACAAACGCATAATTGCGTTGCAATTCCCCCCAAATCGCGTCGCAGTCCTGAGAATAACGCTCCGCGATTCTATATGAATCGCGTTGCGATCCTATGTCGCTATTTATGGGTAGTCGAGTCGTTATCCTGGGGTAATCTCGTCGCTATCCACCCAAACCACGTCACGATCCCGTACGCGATCTGCGTACCATCACGCGGTTGCATAACAAAGCCTAGAAGTCCACTATGACCGTTTCTTTGATTGGTACGCGATTGCGTACCCCCTTATGCGATTGTGTACTGATCTCTTTGTGCTGAAAACTCAGCAAAACTTAAATTTTGACCACAAATTCGGACACACATAACTTTTGACTCATTATTAATTTAGACATGAAAATTTGCAGACACCTCCACTACGCCAAAATGAAGGTTTTCCGTTTTACACTTTTTTAAAATTCACATTAATAAAGAATTCGGATGTATGACCATTTTACAATCATTTTAACCCATTTTACAAACACACACAAAATTCCATCCCAGTGTTATATGGCCTAGGCAGTTTACCAATATATTTCTAACACCATTTTAACTCAAAAGATATTAATAAATCACACATACCTATAATTGGACTGGTTTTGATGATTAAGCACAATTATGATCCGGTTGGGCACTTTTGATCCATTAAATTAACTAACCACATTTGAACCCAAATACCTTCAACTTCTACACACAATTGACCATTTCAAAGTAGTTGACTATATGTCAACACCATATTCAACCAACAACTTAATTTCACCAGTTTTACTACCATACTCTAATCCACTTACCAAAATCAATCAAATTTATCCAAACAACACTTTTATTTCTCATATTGAGACCAATGCAAATGCAACCAATTACTTATCTCTTTGACTTTACAAGGTCAAATATATTATATTCCCAATTAACAAAACTTCTCCTCTAATCAACACATGACACCAAGTTGTATTCATTTGGACGATTTACACAAGTGTCATCATAACGATAATTTAAAAGAAATAGAAGTTTTTCTAACCATTAAAGCAAGCTCCAATCCACGTTATCTCCTTGAAACCATAATCTACTCGATACACACATTTGGTTCAACCGAACCTTAGCTCCTACAACATAAAACAACTAAAGGGGTGAGCAAATAAGCCTAGTGAGTATACGTGCAATTATATGAATAATCCACAAAAAAACAACATATAGCAAATACCAACGATACACATTTACTTAGGCAAATAACTACCGAGCAATTATAGAGATTAATCTGAACACTATGCAGATCCGCGGCCAATAGAAACAAGCACACTTAGCACCATATCACGTCGACATGTAACTAAGCTCCACATCACGTGCAAGTACGTATTCTGAAACAAGCATGTGCAGCCACATATTATGAAACAACTCACTTAGTACCATACCACATCGGCAACACTATGCTAACATAAGTTAGCAAATCAGATCAACACTGAATCTCTACAAATTACTCATTCCACATAATCCACGTAATCTCCACATAGTTCCACATATCAACAATTTGTAAAACTCAACAACAAACACAAAATACAAGCATAAGAAACAAGTGTAAGAAGCAAGTACAATCTACTTGATTGTATGAACCTCTTGCCCGAAAGCAATTCATAACATACAATCATTACCCATTTAACCTCCTAATCACTCACATTTTCCTTTTAGGCAATTACGCGGCTTAACACTTGATTATGGATACCACATCTCTTTTGATCACCTCATGTTAGCAATAATCAAAAGAGGATGAATTAAGTGTTTCTAGCTTAAATTAAAGATTTCAAGTCATTTTCTTCTTCTCCTCTTACTTCCTGTGTTCTCTCCATTTCCCTGGAATGTTTTTGGAATGAATTGTATACGTGTGTATAATTAGATAGATATGAGTGTGTTTATTTAATTCCCCATAATTATTATTGTCTAGAACTTAAAAACCGATCACACTTATTATTATTTTATACTACTTAAAACAATAATAACTTAAAACAATTATTTTCACTTTTACAAGAATAATACCTTAGATTTTGGGGTGTTACAGAATATGATGCATCGAGTGTTTAAATATTATGCACCGACTTTCAAAATATACTACAAAAAATCGTTATTAAATTAACAATTAGTGCATCATAGTTATAAAATATGACGCTCAGACTTTTGTATATACGATAAACATCATTAGTGTATAAATCTTGGTGCATCATAGTTATAAAATATGGTGCACAAAAATTTAATTTAGGGCATCTCCAACATATGCACTAAACACTGCACCAATTTGGTATAATAAATGAATCTTTCATGAATATACTCGCACTAAATGTCTTTCATCTCCAACGTATGCACTAAATTTCTGCACTAAAACTACTTTCAGTATTTACACAATCAATTAACCTTCCAAACTATTAACTTAAATGTTAAGTTTATTTATTTAGTTTCGTAAACCTTCAATTACAAGAGTTTTTTGAATTAATCAATGATTAAATTATCATAATTTATTTAAAAATGAAACGCCCTGAAAATATGAACTTTTTTTTTACCTTCAATTAGGACTCCTCGATCCTAAATTACCTTAGAATTCATTTTATATTTATCCTATTTTAAATTTTAGACTAAAAACTGATTTTCTGAATTTGTACATGCTCACGCGATCCAAATTTTTGAGTTGGGATCGCGTATCAAAGCACAAAACTTTCTGTTCACAAATTGCACTGACTCACGTGATCCGGAAAATTTTCTGGGATCGCGTAGCCATGCCTGTTTTGGAAGTCAGAAAAAGTCAACTTTTTTAGCCAATTTCAAACATGCATAACTTTTTACTCGTTATGAACTAGGACCTGAAATTTTGCACACACCTTTCCTATAACCATATAAACCTTTTCTCAATTCCACTTTTTCAAGTTTTACATTTTTCTAAGATTTGACCCGTAGACGGGTTTTCGGCTAAATTATACCAAAAATCTCAACATACCAAATCCCAAACCATGATTTCTGAAACATTGAGCTTTTGACCTCATAACACATATACTAAAACAAAGTTGTGAAGTTATTTCTCACACTCTTAACCTTCCTCTAACTCAATTTGAACCGTGTGTGCTTTTAAAGACCCATTTTGACCCTTTTTGACCTGCTGACTTTAAAGGGCTAATTTGACCCATTCAATAGTTGACCAATAGGACATTTGACTTCCTTACAACCTTTCAATATACATACATAACCAAAATGGCAAGTATACTATAACTTTCCCTTTTACACTTTCTACAACATTTTTATCCATTAAATATCATGATCTACTACTAAACCATACAATTTCTTGTCTTTGCTTATACCTTTGCAACATGTCAAAACATTGTTTAAAAAGGCTTTCAAGGGCTTCAAAACGATAATTAAAAGAGATGAGCTTGTATAACTTACAACAAGCTTGCAATCCCACGTCTAATCTTTGCTAGCTTCCTTTCCCTTCCCACTTCCACTTGTACCTACAACATAACTAAACTAATTAAACACTTTGCTTAGTGAGTATATGTATAACTAATCAAATATGCAATAAAATATATAATAAACAAGGAAATTAGATTACTTCCCTTTTTCTCTTTCAATTCTCTATTCACAAATTCTAATCAAATATGCACATTTCAAATCTTTCAATTAGCTAACCTTGATTAGCTAATATACTCATACCATTAGCTAGCATAACTAGCTACTAATCAAGAACATAACTAACCTTGGTTAGTTATTCTAATCACTTTATGGCTGATAATCATTAACCATTCTAATCACATGTATTCAACATATTCAAATTCTAATAACAACTAATCATTCCACCTACTCACCTTGATTAGTTGAATGACTTGAAACAAAACGTTCAATTGAAAACAAGTCTTCTTGTACACCTAATAAACATACATATAACACATATATTAACAACTAACCATCTTTTAGATTACTAATTCATCTAATCACTTCTCCCCCACTAGTTACGTACTAACTTTGATTTAACCCAACTAACTAATTTCATTCCCTTGATCATGTCTATAATTTTAACATGAATTTAACTACTTTCTTACTACTACTAACATCTACTAACACTTTGTAATTGAAATTCAAACTAATTTATATAATTCATGAAAATCCCATAAACCCTAACCATGATATTTTACTTTTCACATGAAATTAAGCTTTTAATCATCATTTATAAACTAAACTAACACTAGTTAATCAATTATAAACCCTAATTTCGGATTTATTCATACAATTTAGCTAATACCCTTATAAAACCCAATTTCTAGGGTTCTTGAAGAAATTAGAACACTTACAAAGATTGGAGGATGATAGAAGGTGATGATTCTGATAAATTGAAGCTTGAATCAAGGATTAACGATTGAGTTCTTTTCTTGATTGTGTTTCTTGCGATTTTTCTAAGCTTATTTGGGGGTTCTGGAGTTGTTTTGAAGATACAGGAAGAAGGCACGTATTTTGTGTCTATATTCTTTTAATTTCTTATACTACACAGTCTGAAACTGAACATCTGTTTACGTTTTCTATTATATCTTATTATTAAAAGATCTATAATTAAAAAGATGTATATATTATTGTACACTAAAATAATACCTTAAAACTAGGGTGTTACAACTCTCCCCCACTTATTCTGTTCGTGTCCTCACGAACCATTCTTGGTATACCGCGGGGTAGTATATCATCATCCACTCCTCCGGCTCCCAAGTAAATTCTGAACCCTTCTTGTGACGCCACTGAACTTTAACTATCGAGACTGATTTATTTCTGAGTTGTTTCACTTTCTGATCAAGGATTCTAACTGGTTCTTCTACATAACTCAACTTGTCATTTACTTCTATTTCTGTCAGTGGCACATAAGAAGCTTCATCGACTAAACACTTTCTGAGCTGAGACACATGAAATGTGTCATGGATGCTAGCAAGTTCTTCTGTTAACTGTAGTCGATAAGCTACCTTTCCAACTCTATCTGTGATTTCGAATGGTCCAATATATCTTGGACTTAACTTTCCACGCTTTCTAAACCGAATTATTCCTTTCCAAGGAGAAACTTTAAGCATCACCTTATCACCTATTTGAAATTCAATAGATCTTCTACGCTTGTCTGCATATGACTTTTGTCGATCTTGTGCCATCTTCATTCTTTCTCTAATCTGATCAATCTTTTCTGTAGTTATCTGCACAATATCTATACTACCAAGTTCTCTTTGACCAACCTCACCCCAACAAATTGGAATTCGGCATTTTCTACCATATAGCATCTCATACGGTGGCATTTTAATCGAAGAATGATAACTGTTATTATATGAGAATTCTACTAAAGGGAGATGAATATCCCAACTACCACCGAAATCTATGGCACAAGCTCTGAGCATATCCTCAAGGGTCTGAATGGTACGTTCGCTCTGACCATCAGTTTGAGGATGAAAAGTTGTACTGATATGCAATCGAGTTCCCAAATCATCTTGAATTTATTCCAAAATCTAGAAGTAAAGCGAGTATCTCAATCGGAAACTATAGAAAGTGGAACTCCATGTCTAGCAACTACTTCTTTAACATAAAGATCAGCTAACTTTTCTGAAGAAGAAGCTTCTTGAATGGGCAAGAAAATAGCACTTTTTGTTAAACGGTCCACAATCACCCAAATAGTATCATGTTGCCTTGGTGTTCTTGGTAACTTCGTAACAAAATCCATGGTGATGTGTTCCCATTTCCATACCGGTATATCGAAGGATTGAAGTTTACCGTATGGTTGTTGATGTTCAGCTTTAACTTGCAGACAAGTAAGACAGTTCTGGACATGTTTAACTATATCGCGTTTCATACCTGGCCACCAATAGTCATGTTTCAAATCACGATACATCTTGGTAGCACCGGGATGAATAGAATATCTGGATTTATGAGCTTCATCTAATAACATTTTCTTCACTTCGCTTGTTCGTGGTATCCAGATTCTACCATAACGCGTCTTCAAACCTCTAGAATCATCTACTAATTCTGAGAGTTGACCAGCTAATCGTTGTTTATTTGGATCATTTGATGCTAAGACTTCAACTTGAGCAGCTTTAATGGAATCAAACAACTGAGGAAGTACAGACATTTGAAGAGATTTTACTGAAAGAACATAATGACTAGCTTTTCGACTAAGAGCATCGGCTACCACATTAGCTTTACCCGGATGGTAAAGTATGTCGCAGTCATAATCTTTTACTAAATCTAGCCATCTTCTCTGCCAATTGTTCAAATCACGCTGATCAAAGAAATATTTGAGACTTTTGTGGTCGGTGTAAATGGTAAATTTAACACCATAAAGGTAATGGCGCCAAATTTTAAGAGCAAAGACCACGACTGCTAACTCAAGATCATGAGTGGGATAGTTCTGCTCATGTGATTTTAACTGACGTGAAGCATAAGCAATGACCTTCCCACGCTGCATAAGAACACAGCCTAATCCAAGTTTTAAGGCATCACAGTAAACTACCATATCCTCATTACCCTCAGGTAAAACAAGGATAGGAGCTTGACTAAGCTTTTCTTTCAACATCTGAAATGCTTTTGATTGCTCATCTCCCCACTTCCAATGAACACTTTTTCTAGTCAACTGAGTCAAAGGAGTAACAATCTTTGAAAAATCTTGAATGAAATGACGATAGTAGCCAGCTAAACCAAGAAAACTTCTAACTTCAGTGGGGCTCGAAGGTGGGTCCCACTTCATTACTGCTGTTATCTTGGAAGGATCAACTTGAATACCGTGAATATTGATCACGTGTCCAAGCAATTGGACTTCCCGTAGCCAAAATTCACATTTAGAGAATTTAGCATATAATCTTTCACGCTGAAGTGTCTCTAGAACCTGCCTAAGATGTACTGCATGATCACTCTCACTTTTAGAATAAATGAGAATATCGTCAAATAAAACTATAACAAAGATATCAAGGATGGGCCGGCAAACTCGATTCATCAGGTCCATGAAAGCAGCTGGAGCATTTGTTAAGCCAAATGGCATGAATGTGAATTCAAAGTGACCATATCGAGTAAGAAAAGCTGTTTTCGAAATATCTTCTTCCCTAACCTTTAACTGATGATAGCCAGAACGAAGATCAATCTTTGAAAAGAAACTGGCACCCTGCAACTGGTCAAATAAATCATCTATTCGAGGTAAAGAATATCGGTTTTTAATGGTCACTTTATTTAGTTCTCTGTAATCAATACACATCCTTAAGGAGCCGTCTTTCTTTTTAACAAACAAGACTGGGGCTCCCTAGGGCGAACTACTGGGATGGATAAAACCTTTATCTAAAAGCTCTTGCAGCTGTTTCATCATTTCTTGCATCTCAGTTGGAGCCAGTCGATAAGGAGTTTTGGCAATAGGAGCGGCTCCAGGAACAAGATCAATTCGAAATTCCACTTGTCTGTCAGGTGGGATACCTGGGAGTTTATCGGGGAATACCTGAGGAAACTCTTTCACAATTGGAATGCTAGAAAGTTCTGGCACAGATTTAGAGTTATCAACTACGTGTGCCAAAAAGGTCCGACACCCGTGTGACAACAATCTTTTAGCTCGAGCAAAGGTACAAACAGGAATAGATTGCTTCGAATGTTCACCATAAACAGTAACATCTTTTCCACTAGGTTCTTTAAGAAGAACTACCTTTTCGTGACAGTTAATCATACCTCTATTCTTTCCCATCCAATTTATTCCTATTACAACATGAAATTCTCCCATTTGCACGGGAATTAAATCTATTTTAAATATTTCACCTCCTATCTCAATAGTACACCCTCTATAAACATCACTAACAATCACTAGTTTACTATCTGCAATTTCAACTTCTAAAGGGTGTTCTAATTTAGCTATAGGAGTTTTCAGCTTTTCACAAAATAACAGGGACACAAAACATTTTGTGGCTCCAGAGTCAAATAAAACATGGGCAGGTATAGTATTAATTATAAAGGTACATGTCACCACGTCATGTGACTCTTTTGCCTCTTCTGCAGTGATCTGAAAAGAACGACCTTTTGCTCTCTGTCCCCCTGTCTCTCTTTTCTTTTCGGCTTCCTTCTTTTGCTCATTTCTTTTCATATCTTCCAATCTAACAAGGCAATTAGCCTGTAGATGGTCATCCTTGTAACAATAAAAACACAAACGATAAGGATTAGGACAATTTGCTGCAATATGCCCTGGTTTACGACATTTGTAACACGCGGTACTCCCTAATTGACACTCTCCTAGATGTTTTCTGCCACAATTATTACACCTTGGGAACTCTCGTACTGGAGCTTGGGATGGTCGACTCGATTGTTGTGGTTGAAATTTCTGCGATTGTTGTTTCTCAAAAGATTTAAACTTCTTAAAAGGTTGGGATTGGGAACTAGACTACTCAACTTTTCTTTTACTACTAGCATCAACAGCTTTAGCTTGCAATTCTTTCTCTCGCATTAACCCTTTATTCATCATCTTTGGAATAGAATCATAAATAGTTGGGTCAACGGATTCTCTAATCTCAACATTCAAATGTTGGTAATAATGATCTTTCATTAACCCCGGATTTGAGGTATATTCTGGACAAAACTGAGACTTATCATAAACATATTAGTATATTCAGTCACCGACATCTTTCCTTGGTTCATCGCCAAGAATTCTCCCTTTAACCTTTCTACTTCTGCCATTGGAGCGAACTCTATTATAAACTTCTCTTTGAACATATCCCATGAAAACTTTGCAGCCTCGTCAGCACCATGAGTCTTAACCTGAGTATTCCACCAATCCTGAGCACTATCCTTCAACTGATGAGCAACAAATAACACTCTCAACTTCTCTGGACAATTACATAGCATAAAGGTCTCTTCTATCTTGCTTACCCACCTATGACTACTAATCGGATCTCTTTCCCCTTTAAACTCCGGGGGACCACAATTGGCAAAGTTCTTATGTTCAAACTGTTCCTTTTCTTTATTCATTTGACGTTGAGCATTTAAAACTTCAATATTCGGCTAAGGGTTCGTTAAGATAGGATGTTTTTGTTCAATTTCTACTAATCGAGTAGTGATTATTTGCTCCATACGTTCATACACCGAAGGAGCAAATTCTTGTAAAGATTGACTGATAACATCTTTTAATAACAACCTGTCTTCTGGATCTAAACTTCTATTTGAAACGTTCTCCTCTTGAGTGGGAAAACGAACATTTCAACCCTCAACTTCTATATTCGGTGGGGTAGTCATTTACTAAAACAAAATACATAATCTAATTAGTACTTTAGTCAATATTAAAATGCATAATCATCTAAAACTTTCTAAACTAACTAGCACAACGATTATCTCTTCTTTTCTCACATGCTTAGAAACTTTGAATCTCCCATGTGTACTAATGTAATGTAACCCCGTTGGCCAGACGTAGTTACATTAAACTAATTACACATTTCTATTCAAAGTTCTTAAACACATTTCAAATCAAAGCAATATTCACTATCATAATCACAATCTGCTAATCACATATTAATAATACTACTAAAACACAATTATAACTTGCTACTACTCATTTATAAGTGGTTTAAGTTTAGGCAATCCTACTGTGGATTGCTTAAATCTCTTAAACCATCGCTCTGATACCAACTTGAAACGCCCTAAAAATCTGAACTTTTTTTTTTACCTTCAATTAGGACTCCTCGATCCTAAATTACCTTAGAATTCATTTTATATTTATCCTATATTAAATTTTAGACTAAAAACTGATTTTCTGAATTTGTACATGCTCACGCGATCCAAATTTTTGAGCTGGGATCGCGTATCAAAGCACAAAACTTTCTGTTCACAAATTGCACTGACTCACGCGTAGCCATGCCTATTTTGGAAGTCAGCAAAAGTCAACTTTTTTAGCCAATTTCAAACAGGCATAACTTTTTACTCATTATGAACTAGGACCTGAAATTTTACACACACCTTCCCTATAACCATATAAACATTTTCTCAATTCCACTTTTTCAAGTTTTACATTTTTCTAAGATTTGACCCGTAGACGGGTTTTCGGCTAAATTTGTGACACCCGACCAATTAGGGCTAGGAATTTGCGCCTAATCATTTTGTAATACATGTAATTAGTTCTATGTTAGACTTAATTATATGTATCACTACGTGTACTATTATATATACACATTTACGCGATCTAATTAAATCGTGTCATTTTATATCGACCAAATTCTGATCCATTAATATGGACGTTGGTGAACCCAAATTATTAAATAATATTGAATTATTTAATAAACATGTTTATTTCTAAATATTATTTCGATAATATCCAATAAGTATTTCGTATCGTATAAAACACTCAAACGTGACCAAAAACTCACGATACGTGCCCGACAATCGAAACAAACAAAAGTTATATTTTTATAACTTCAAGAAAAGTATTTTGATAAAATGTTTCCATTATAAATATTGATAGTTATATTAAAAACAAAACGTTTAGTTTAAACGTCACAAAACTTTATTAATAGTCGCATGACTCCGCATACCGCAACCGACAAGTCACAATAATATTTTTATAAATGTTATCAAGTATTATTGAGTAATACTTCAAGTTAAAATATCGAAAAATTATTGTTATTTAAAACACGTACGTATAACGTTTAACGTACAAATAAATGTTAATACGATCGGGTAAACGAACACGGATATAATACCAAGTTAGGAGACAAGATTTAAACACAATCTTGCCTCCCCATTTTTTTAATCAAACACCACCAACAAGATCCACCATATGTGGATCTTGTTTCTTGACTCTAACAACCAACACCATCACTCTTTTCCTCATTCACCATCACCCATCTCTCTCACTACACTCTCTCACTAAAACACACACACAAGACTCTCTCCCTCTCCTCCTTCCTCCTCCCCCACGGCTCAACACCACCACCATCAACCACCCACCTTGAAGAAACACAAGAAAAAGAAGCAAGAAGAAGCAACCAAGCCCATCTCACTCTCCTCTCTCTCTAGAACTCGTTTTTGGTATAATCCACCACCTTTCTCTCTCTAGTTTTCCTTGCTTTAAGTTTATATACATGTTTAGTTGTTTGTTTAACAAAGGGATGTCCAAAATAAAGCTTTAAAAACGTTTTTATAAACATATAGATTCTAACAGAATCTGTCCAGGAAAAACCGTCGCACTAAAATACCTATATCTCGAAATCTAGAAGGAACCAACTCATGACATCTAAACGAAAAATGTTCCTTAAGATGTTAGCTCTAACTTTTGTGTTTGGTTCTCGGACCAGATCCTCTCGGATCATGGTGAAAAACGTGGATCTTTGGACTGAACTCATCTCCGGACACAATCCGACCACTCCTCATGATTATTTTTGTTAAAAATAGTAAACGGACATATAAAAACACCATAAAGTGCAGAAATGGACTATATTCATAGGTGAACATGTGTGATTTTTGGTAGAGCTTGATTCGGCTTAAAAAGTGTAGAAATCGAGAGGTTCGTTTAGTCGAAATCTGGAAAACCTAAGTAAAAAGGGACTATTTTGGTCTAATCATGGAAACGACACTTCGAGAGGTCCACGAAACATAACGATAAGTTTTGTACAATTATTTGACCATTTTAGGAGTTGGTTAAAAGTTGCGGGTCAAACCGAGACCGTTGACCACGTTTTCGACAATGACATATACCTACGACACTTAACTCGAGTGACGCCAAAATTACTAAATTTCACATTATATGCGACACTTATAATTCATTTTCAAAATAAGTACAAACGTCGCGTAACGTTTAATACTTATGCGATACAACATTTAAACACTTCAAATATACTTTATAAGTATATCATTTCAACATCATAATAATAATACTTTGGAATTATTATTCGAACTCACCAACAGGCCATACTTATTTTTCAATCATACTAATCAAATCAAATCATTGGACATTACTAGTTGGATGAACAACTAGCATAGATGGTATGATAAGACATCTAATCATTATTATAACCTTGCGCGTTTAGGACGCCCGACAGGTTACCGTCGTTGGGACGACATCATTATCTTGTGTATCATCATTACTACTTGTTTAACAAGTCATCAGACTCAGGTGAGTCTCATAGCCCCTTTTTAAATGCTTTTACCTAGGGGTGAGATACATGCTCGTTTTGTTTTACATGTGAACACAAGTATCAAAACATCGATATATGCCACATGAGTTAGTTTCATCTAATCAATTTAAAGCCCTCCATCACATAGTTTGTTAATATGATTTAGCGTGAATGTTAGTGTATGGTATCATATGAGATTGACAATCCCCGTCCGAGTTAGCAAGCACTAACCTGTCAAATGGATGCATTATCATTTGTTCAGTATGAGTGTTCATTAGGCACTCATAGGGAGGCACCTCGCTCAGGTACTTGAATGTGGATCATGACCCCCTCAGTTAAGCTCAAACTATGGACTCATGGCTGCATGTACATTCATTATTTGTTTGATTACAAATCATTATATAAATCTTGTGGTTCATAAATCTCATTTACTCATATACACCTGTGAGCTCACCAGCTTTTTAGCTGACCTTTTAGCATGTTATCTCAGGTAATCAACAGTAGATTGGACTGCCCATCAGGATACTTTAGCTCGAGTCGCATGCAATCATTAAACATCAAAAGATTTCCTTGCATATCTATATTTTGTATAATTGGAAATGTACTAGAATCTCTCAGGGTAATCATGTGAACTCAATATAATGTAAACAGTTTGTAAACTCATATGTTATATCAATGTATTTTGTAAACGACGCATATAGAGTCGTTCATTATATATCTTATGTGCTTGATTATTGATTAGTCGCGCCCCGACCCGATTCGCTTCCGCAACCCGAATTAGGGGGTGCGACAAAATTAGACCAAAAATCTCAACATACCAATTCCCAAACCATGATTTCTGAAACATTGAGCTTTTGACCTCATAACACATATACTAAAACAAAGTTGTGAAGCTATTTTCCACACTCTTAACCTTCCTCTAACTCAATTTGAACCGTGTGTGCTTTTAAAGACCCATTTTGACCCTTTTTGACCTGCTGACTTTAAAGGGCTAATTTGACCCATTCAATAGTTGACCAATAGGATATTTGACTTCCTTACAACCTTTCAATATACATACATAACCAAAATGGCAAGAATACTATAACTTGCCCTTTTACACTTTCTACGACATTTTTATCCATTACATATCATGATCTACTACTAAACCATACAATTTCTTGTCTTTGCTTATACCTTTGCAACATGTCAAAACATTGTTTAAAAAGGCTTTCAAGGGCTTCAAAATGACAATTAAAAGAGATGAGCTTGTATAACTTACAACAAGCTTGCAATCCCACGTCTAATCTTTGCTAGCTTCCTTTCCCTTCCCACTTCCACTTGTACCTACAACATAAACTAAACTATTTAAACACTTTGCTTAGTGAGTATATGTATAACTAATCAAATATGCAATAAAACATATAATAAACAAGGAAATTAGATTACTTCCCTTTTTCTCTTTCAATTCTCTATTCGCAAATTCTAATCAAATGTGCACATTACAAAATTTTCAATTAGCTAACCTTGATTAGCTAGTATACTCATACCATTAGCTAGCATAACTAGCTACTAATCAAGAACATAACTAACCTTGGTTAGTTATTCTAATCACTTTATGGCTAATAATCATTAACCATTCTAATCACATGTATTCAACATATTCAAATTCTACTAACAACTAATCATTCCACATACTCACCTTGATTAGTTGAATGACTTGAAACAAAATGTTCAATTGATAACAAGTCTTCTTGTACACCTAATAAACATACATATAACACATATATTAACAACTAATCATCTTTTAGATTACTAATTCATCTAATCACTTCTCCCCCACTAGTTACATACTAACTTTGATTTAACCCAACTAACTAATTTTATTCCCTTGATCATGTCTATAATTTTAACATGAATTTAACTACTTTCTTACTACTACTAACATCTACTAACACTTTGTAATTGAAAATCCCATAAACCCTAACCATGATATTTTACTTTTCACATGAAATTAAGCTTCTAATCATCATTTATAAACTAAACTAACACTAGTTAATCAATTATAAACTCTAATTTCGGATTTATTCATACAATTTAGCTAATACCCTTAAAAACCCAATTTCTAGGGTTCTTGAAGAAATTAGAACACTTACAAAGATTGGAGGATGATAGAAGGTGATGATTCTGATAAATTGAAGCTTGAATCAAGGATTAACAATTGAGTTCTTTTCTTGATTGTGTTTCTTGCGATTTTTCTAAGCTTATTTGGGGGTTCTGGAGTTGTTTTGAAGATACAGGAAGAAGGCATGTATTTTGTGTCTATATTCTTTTAATTTCTTATACTACACAGTCTGAAACTGAACATCTATTTATGTTTTCTATGATATCTTATTATTAAAAGATCTATAATTAAAAAGATGTATATATTATTGTACACTAAAATAATACCTTAAAACTGGGGTGTTACAAAAAAATTATATTTTTTTTGTTTCAATAATCGTATTATCTAATCTAATTTTACTTAAAAGAATCATACATATAAATAAGTTTTTTCAAGTTTTGCACTTATATAATAACAATAAATCAAACATAAGGTCTAAAATGAAACATTATACATTTAGTGCAGAGTTTAGTGTTGCACCAAATTTGGTATAAAATCTTCCCAAATTTGGTGTACACTAAATTTTACACCAAATTTGATGAGTTGGTTGGAGATGATTTCTCACACTAAAACATCAAATTTGGTGCAAAATAACATAAATTGGAGATGGCCTTACAATGCATTAGCGTTTTACTTTTGTTATTTCAAACTTTATTTTATTCAAAGTATAAATATGATGTATCACATAAAAAATCTTTTTTGTAATACTTTATATAAATTTGTTAATGAAACAACGTGAAAAAGGTTGAACTTGCAAAAAACAAAAGAATTAATGATAAAAAAAAGTCGTGCAAAAGGTTAAATGAAAACGTTGAAAGACACAAAAAAACCTCGATAATAAGAACTATAAAAAAGGCTAAAAATATTAAAATTTTCAATAAATAAATAAATAATAATAATAAGGACAAGATGGAGGAGGGTAGTGCGCTTACGGCGCATTTTAAGCGAGGTCCCATTGTTTATTAAAATGCAAAATTAACAAAACACAAATTTTTTAACAAAAAGTGGAGAAATAAGGAGTATGGAGAAATGAATAAAAAAAGTGAAGAAATAGGTAATGGTATTTGTCATTTTCTTATTCGCTTCTCTCATAAGTTCCCTTCCTCAAAAGAACCACTTCTTTATATTTAAATTTTTACTTATATAATATGTAAATATATAATACGCATCTTATTTTTTTTTACAAGAACCACCTTATTTTTACAAGAACCATCTTTTTTTTATATCATGTAACATATAACTTTTGAATCTACAAAGTTAATTTTCAGTTCATCTTGTACGTATATGGGTATATATTCATTCTATTGATAGATATTTGAATAACTACGATAATACTGTATATACATTATATTTATATTTGTATTTATAAAATACAACATTAACTTCATTTTACCTCGATAGATATAAAAAAAATAGTTGTATAGTACTAAATAAATGAAATAAATAATTAGTATTTAACAAAATCAAAATAAAAAAAGTCCAGTCCGCGATTTTAATGCTTGGCTTAAGCCCGTTTAGCCCATTCAGATCTTAATCTTAGTAGGACTAGATTCTTTTTTGTCAATGTTTGAGCTTAGCCCAGCCCGGGCTGCTTTAGGCCCAATCTAAACCCAGCTTAGCCCGTACTTTGTGCACCTCCAGTCTAGTACATGAACTACTCTAGTCTAGTACAATTTGAGCTACGACATTATTACTCGTACGAGATTTGCGATCTGAGGAACAAAAATGGGTGTGTGATGATATCCTAAATATCATATTTATTTCTTGTTCATTTTTCTGTTGGTTGTTTTTTTTAAAATAGTTTATCATCTTCTCATATGCAATGATTAGTACATTTGCAATTTCAAAAAGTCTTGCCCTTTTAATTTGGTTATTGCCTTGTTGGGTGATACAGAGACATAACGGGTTTATTATGTCCAGATTTTTTTAATATATCAGATCGGATGGGAAACTTGGCAAATCATATATTTTTCTTAATTTTCAAAAAAAAAAAAAATATATACTAGAAATTCTATAACTGTTTTTCAAATGATGCAAAATTGGATGATAAGATTCATTGTTCATATCAACTTTTATTATCGTAGAAAAGAAAAATATACGGAACACATTTTTGTATAGTAATACAAAAAATAATGAATTTCAAATGTATACAACTCGTTTTTAAATATTGAATATCTCTCGAGTGAAGTCAAAAAATAACAATAATTACACTATAAAAATCAGCGTTGTATTATCTGTTGAGTCACTGGTTGCTGATCTCAACTCATTAGTCGCTGATATAAAGTCACTGATACTCTCTCTGAAAGACTTCTTGGAAATGATCGTAGTTGAAGCTGCTGTTGCAAAAGTTTTAGTCTCTGATCCTATATCTCCAGCTAGAAGATGAAGAACCTATCAAGATAAAAGACTCAACTTTGTGTGTCGCTGATACTCTATACCAGCGAGAGTCTCCAAGTCTTTTTAAGTTATTTCTTCTGCTGAATAAAAGAAGTCACTCAAGTACTGTAGCTCAAGTTACTCTTCAAGAGCACGTTAGTTCGCAGTGACTAAGGAGAGCCTCTATTACTTCAGTGACTGCAGCATTAAATGTTGCATTAATAAGGAGTTGACATATTCGACGTTATTACGGCGCCACGCGTGCTCCTCGTAACTTGGTCCATCATAGAAACTAACATGACAACAAGAGATTGGTTTCAAGGTAAAAGGTGATCTTTCCCATACCAGAATGTTGGAACAATGATATGTCACATCATTTGTTCCTAACCAATCAAGCAGCAACACGTGTTTATACCAGAATATTGGAACAATAATGTGTCACATCATTTGTTCCTAACCAATCAAGCAGCGACGCGTGTTTTTCTTTATCCAGATTTCAAGGGACTCGATGTCTATAAATAGCGTAATATGTTGTACTTCATTCTTGTCGATCGTTCGTATTGTCGCTTGTTTGTCAGTGACTAGTTTGTCTAAAATACGATCATCACCAGCGAGTGAACAGTAGCGTGTTTGTCCACTACTTGTTTATCTCATTCTGTAATAGCTGTATTGTTTGATTTAGATTAGCCTTGGCTAATCTATTCTGCAATCAACAATTGATAGATTTTATGAATAATACAATTTATCTTTCAGCCAGATGTGCCTCAGTGATTGATCTGCTTGTTAAGTTTTATGCATTAGTTTAATTGCTTGTTATCATAATATAGTTAAAACTTGTCTAACCAGTTAAAACATTTGAAAAAGAAAAAGTTTTAATTGTATTCAACCCCCCTTCTACAATTAAACAACTAGCGATTCATAATCACTAACTAAATAGTGATTAGGGACTCAAAATTGGTATCAGAGCAGAGTTGGTTTAAATATAATTAAATCAGATCTGCAATGGAATCGGTTAGATACAATTGTGTTGATTCTGAGTACCAGAAGGGAAATGGCTCCACTACTAAACCACCAGCTTTTGATCCATCTAGAATTGAAACCTGGATGTCCAGGATGATGATGTTCTTAGATCTTGTCGATGACCGCCTTTGCTCAATAATTATTGATGGTCCATACACCCCAACTACTATTGTTCCTGCAGTTGCAGCTACTGCAACCACTCCTGCTATACCTGAAATGGTTATGCCTAAAAGGGAGGAACAATGGTCAGATGAGGATAAGCGTATGGTAAGGCTGGATAAACAAGCTAAAATTTACATAAGCATGGCACTTCCTGATGAAGTGTTTGAGTCTATTAGATTGTGCACAACAGCGAAACATATGTGGGATACTCTTAGAAACATCTATATTGGAACTCCTGACATAATTCGTTGTAGAGAAGTAAATCTAACTCGTCAATATGAGTTGTTTGCTATGGAACCCAATGAGTCATTGGCCTCTACCTACACTAGATATCAAGCTTTAATTAATAAAATGGAAAAGGCTAATATAGGAAAGGACCAGAGATTCATTGTTGAAAAGTTTCTAGAATTACTGCCTAGGAAAATTTGGGGAACCATTGCAACATGCATAAGACAAAGAAATGATTATAATTTTCTCAATCTAACTCAAGTTTATGGAATTTTACTAAATTGGGAACAATCTGAGAAGCTAGCTGATCAAAGTGAGCACATCCGTGCTGCACTAGGAGGACAAAAGATTTCGAATGCCCTTGTAGCTGAGCTTGATGAAGTTGATCAAAAACAGAAAGCAAAACTCACCAAGTTCAGCTCAAAGTCGCTGATTGCAGAAGAAGAAGGTAGTGTCGCTGAAGACCAGTCAAAAGTAGGCTATGATGAAGGACTAGAGAAGTTGGAAAGAGATATGGCCATGATGGTTGCAAACTTCAGGAAGAACAGCAGATTCAACAAATCTGCTGGTGCATCATCAAATGATGATTCTAAACCAAAAGGTGAGTGCTACAAATGTGGCAAGCCTGGCCATTTTGCAGCTGAATGTCGGTCCAAAGCTGTCAACTCTTTCGCTGATCAAAAATCCAGCTTCAGAAATGACAAGTACAACAAGTACAAAACAAAGTACAAGAAGCTGAAGGAAATGTCCAAGTCAAAGAGAAGGAATAAAGGATTTATTGCTGAAGAAGGATCTATCAGCGACTCTGACTTAACTTCATCATCTGATGAGGAAGAAGCTATGATCTATTTAGACAAGGATTACTGCGTGATGGCTGACGATGCTGCTTTCCATGAAGACATCAAAGAAGTAGCTCAGAAATGTTCAGCATCTGGTTGGGATCCAGAAACTCTCTACAAGGTACATTGTTTTAAGTCAGCATCTGCGACTGAAAAAGATTTAATCTTTGAGACTTTGATAGTTGACCTATCAAATGCTCATGACATTCAGAAAAGACAAGAATGTATGATCAGTGACTTAACATCTAAACTTCAACTTCAAGAAGAAAATTTGTTAAAAATAAAAAATCTTACACTTGATCTTGATGCACAAATACATGCAAATCAAATATGCATTCAAGAAAAAGTAAAGTTTGAAACTAAATTTTCACAACTCAATGAAGTGATGAAGTCATGGTGTAGATCTGCATTAAAAGTGAATCAGTGCATTAGCAATCAAATCCAAAACAAGTTAAAGCTATTTTTGGAGGTGATTATGAAACTGCTGATGCAAACAAAGTTGATCAAATATTCAATCCTGATGAAACTTTCTCAGAATTTGTCTTTGAACCAATGTCAGTTTTCAGTGAGCCTAAACCAAATTACTTTGTGAGAAGTTCACTGGTTACTAATAGTTATGACATTGCTGCAAGTATTGATGAACTAAAGAAATTAGAAATTAATGAATCAACAACTTGCACAGCTCTTATCAAAACTATCGCTGTTGATCAAGAATCTATCAGCGACCTCACTTCTGACACTCCAGTCACTGATGATCTTATCATCAGTGACTTGAAGTCAAAGAAGCAGAATGAGGTAGTAAGTCTAAGAACTTCTAAGTCTTCATCAGGTCTGAACAATAAGTCAAAGAAATCTAAATCCACAAATAAAAAATGCTACAAATGTGGAAGTAGACAGCATGTGTCATCAGATTGTACATCATCACAAGTTTCATTCAACCAACCATCATTAGTGTGTCAGCATTTGGTATCTGAATGTTCAGCTACATCATCTTCAAAACCACAAATAATCAGTGAGCATTCAGATACTATTGATGCAAACCAGTGGAAGCCTGAACCAAAGCCTGGCCACCATGAACCCATCTCAGGATGGGTTCATCAATTGAACTAATTGTTTGTGTATGATGCAGGGCATTCTTAGAGAGACTATCTGGTATCTGGACAGTGGTTGTTCCAGACATATGACCGGATGTAAGTCCCTGCTCAGTGACTACCAGGATGAAAAAGGTCCTGATGTAGTGTTTGGTGATAACAAGGTTGGAAAGACAAAGGGTTATGGTGTCCTATCAAATGAGAATGTGATGTTTAAGCGAGTAGCTTATGTTGAAGGGTTAAAGCATAACTTGCTCAGCATCAGTCAGTTCTGTGATGCCAAGAATAAAGTGCTATTTGATCATGAAGCTGGAGTTGTTTACAACAAGAATGGTAGTGCTATCCTGGCTGCTCAAAGAAAAGGCAATACTTATGTAGTCAACATGGACTCAGCAAAATCAGGGACATGCTTTTATTCCAAAACCGTTTCAGAAGAAAAATGGTTATGGCATAAGCGACTCTCACATCTGAACTTCAAGGCTATCAGCAAGCTCAGCAAGTATGGCTTAGTCAATGGTCTGCCAAAGTTATCCTACGAGAAAGACAAACTATGTTCAGCGTGTGAGAAGGGAAAGCATCACAGCTCTTCTTTCAAAAGTAAACAAACATCTTCAGTGACTGAATGTTTTCATCTGCTTCATATGGATCTATTTGGTCCAGTGAGTTCTCCCAGCCTTGGTGGTAAAAGGTATTGCTTGGTAATTGTGGATGAGTACTCCAGATACACTTGGGTATTCTTTCTCAAAGCCAAAAATGAAGCAGCACAGGAAATCATATCTTTTATCAAAAAGATGGAAAACTTAAATGATTGTTCAGTGAAACACTTGAGAAGTGATAATGGCACTGAATTTCGAAATGTTGATCTGGAGAGCTTCTGTGATTCCAAAGGCATTTCTCAAAATTTCTCTGCTCCCAGAACACCCCAACAAAATGGTGTTGCTGAGAGAAGAAATAGAACTCTGATTGAATAAGCTCGGTCAATGCTCATAAATGCTGGTCTTAAGACCTACTTCTGGGCTGAAGCAGTGAGCACTGCCTGCTATACTCAGAATAAGTCCCTGATTGTCAAAAGACATGATAAGACAGCCTATGAAATGTTAAGGGGGAGAAAACCTGACATAAGTTTTCTTCATGTTTTTGGCAGCACATGCTTTGTCTTAAACAAAAGAGATCACTTAGGAAAGTTTGATCCAAAAGCTGATGAAGGAATATTTGTTAGTTATTCAACCATTTCAAAAGCTTTCAGAGTTTACAATAAAATGAGAGAATGCATTGAAGAATCTATGGATGTTACATTTGATGAATCTTATGATGAATCACTCACTGTTCTAAAAGACTATGAAGATCTCATGTTTAATACAATCAGTGATGACAAGCATGAAGTTCATTCATCAGATTCAGAAAAGGAAGATAATGTTGCTGATATCAATCTTGGATCTACATCAACAGTGAATACATTAGCAACATCATATCACTCTTCTCAATCTCCATCAACATCATCTCATCATCAGAGTCAAGATATTCAAAATGATGACTCTCACAACTCTAATCCTGACTCATCAGTTACACCATCAACAAGTACACAAGCTACTGATGCACCTCAACGTATGACAAAGTGGACAAAACACATTGATAATCAACTGATTATTGGTAATCCACATTCAAGGGTTCAGACCAGATCAGCTACTGCTAATTTCTGTCTATTTGTTAGCTTTGTCTCAATGATAGAGCCCAAAAAGATTGATGAAGCACTCACTGATCATCACTGGGTAGCTGTCATGCAAGAGGAGCTATCACAATTTGAAAGAAACAAGGTCTGGAAACTTGTTCCTCAGGTAGCTGGAAAGTCAGTGATTGGAACAAGGTGGGTGTTCAGAATCAAAATGGACGCTGATGGTGTGGTAATAAGGAACAAGGCCAGATTGGTTGCACAAGGTTACTGTCAACAAGAAGGAATTGACTACGATGAAACCTTTGCACCAGTTGCTAGACTTGAAGCAATTAGGTTGTTCTTAGTATATGCAGCTCACAAGAAATTCAAGGTATACCAAATGGATGTAAAAAGTGCCTTCTTGAATGGAAAGCTGCAGAAGGAAGTGTTTGTTAAGCAACCACCCGGATTCACTGATCCCAAGCATCCAGGTTATGTCTATAAGCTGGAAAAAGCTTTATATGGACTTAAACAAGCTCCTAGAGCTTGGTATGACACTCTCTCTACTTTCTTAACTAAATGTGGGTATGTCAGAGGCAAAATTGACAGTACCCTATTTATCAAAAGAGATAAGAGAGATGTCATATTGGTCCAAATTTATGTTGATGATATTATATTTGGGTCTACTAACAATGACTTGTGCAAGGAATTCTCTGACCTCATGACTAAAAGTTATGAAATGAGCATGATGGGTGAACTAACATTTTTCCTTGGTCTGCAAATAAAGCAAACCAAGACTGGTATTTTTATAAATCAAGGAAAGTATGTTAAAGATTTATTAAAGAAATTTGAATTCACTAACTGCTCATTCCTTGCTACACCAATGTCATCTGCAGTAAAATTACATGCTGACCCTGATGGTTAATCTGTAAACATCACTGCTTACAGAGGAATGATTGGGTCACTGCTGTATTTAACTGCTAGTAGACCAGACATTATGTTTGCTACATGTCTATGTGCTAGTTATCAAGCTGATCCAAGGGAATCTCATTTGCTCGCTGTTAAAAGAATATTTAGATATCTGAAGGGTACACCAAATCTAGGTCTCTGGTACCCATCTGGTTCAGATTTCTCGCTGAAGGGATATTCAGATTCTGATCATGCTGGATGCAAGATGGACAGAAAGAGTACCTCTGGTAGCTGTCAGTTTCTTGGAGAAAAGCTTGTAAGCTAGTCAAGCAAGAAACAAAATTCAGTCTCAACTTCTACTGCTGAGGCTAAATATGTCGCTGCTGGAGCTTGCACTGCTCAAATTCTGTGGATGAGGAATCAGCTTGCTGACTATGGTTTTGACTTTGGCAATGTTCCAATTTATTGTGACAGTCAAAGTGCTATTGCCATAGCTAATAATCCTGTGATGCACTCGAGGACAAAACATATTGATGTCAGATATCACTTCATCAGGGACCATGTCATGAAAGGTGACATTGAACTGCATTTCATTCCAACTGATTACCAACTCGCTGATATCTTTACAAAACCCTTGGATGAGAAAAGATTTACCTTTCTTATCAGCGAGTTAGGGATGCTGAACTTAAATGATTAAATATATATGTTCAAAAATTGTCTCGCTGATCTTCTGTAAAAAAAAATTATTATATTATTTTTTTTCACATAAACTAAGCTCGTATTATATCTCACACTTCATCTAGCTGATTAAGTTAGTATTCTAAGTTGTAACTTAAGCAGTGAAATCAAATGTGAAGCATAATACTTATCTTACTTTATGATCTACCTTATGTATTTAATTTTTCTCTGCTTGTTTTTGTCTTTTATTTCATTTAATATGACATTTATATCGACATATATTTCGATACATTAAATACATTCTGTATTCAATGTGTAACGATTTATATTCCTTAAAAAGTGTTTTATTAATATCCGTAAAAGTTACCTTTTTCTCTGACAAGGTACACTTTTACAGCACGTCATTTCCATTGTATTTAATGCCGCCCCATTAAACCATCATTGCCCTATTTGTCTACCTCTCACCACCACCATTGGCCACGCATCTTTAATTTCAACCACACGATTCATATTCCTTCAAACCTATTTAAACAGCGAGTCGACGTTTCATTTCACTTTTTACGCTTGATTTTCAAAACAATCTTCTTCTCCAAAATTCTCTCATTTTCTTAAAAACCCTAAAACAATTAAGCGTAAATTGTTTCATGGCTCGATCAAAGTTTTTCAACAACTCTTACACACCGACCACAGAGATTAAAGCTCTTCGAGCCTCTGCGGTCAGTGAGACACTAATAGTCTCAGTTCCCAAATCTAACTATTTGGGAAATGTTTCTTGTGTGAAACCTGAGTATGCGGAGGTGATAAAATTTTTAAACAACTATTTCATCCTCCCTGCTCTAACATTATCACCTGGAGATATGAACCCTGAATGGCTCAGTGAGTTCTGGTTTACCTGCACTCACTCTGTTGTCAATGGTGTTTCACAACTCCAGGGTTTCATCGATAATGGAACCCAACAAATCTTCATCACCACCAACACCATCCGTGCAGTTTTAAAACTCCCTGCACATGATACTTACGAACCACTCCCTGAGAGTGACGTTGCCAAGGGAGGCATAGTCGATCTCACTGGGATCGAGTGTAAATTCACTCTTGATGGGAGTGGTGCTCGTAAGTATTCCACTGTGCACAAATCCCAAATGGATGGTGTTTGGAATGCCATTTTTACAAACTTTATTCAATCTTTGGGCACAAAAACTGGGAGCTTTGATCAATTTAGCTCCCTGGAAGCCCAGATCAGCTGGTCACTAATCAACTTTTTACAAGTTGATTATGCAAGTGTGATCTTTTCTGAGCTGGTCAACCGAGTCGCTGAGCCTTCTAGGGATAAATATGTGCCATATCCTAGGTTTCTGTCACTGATCTTTCGAGATCAGTTTGAGGCCTATGATAAGGTATCTTTTGAAGGCTTTGCGCCAACCCTAGTAGGATCTCAAATCTTTTCAAAACCAGCGACTGCGGTTTTGCCAAATTTTATGAAACATCAGGGGATACTTGCACCCCAGCCTGTAACTATGGTACCATCGTCCGATCCTGCTATACCATCGACCACGTCACTGATTCCACCCCTAGTGACTATTAGTGTTCAACCACCAGTCAAGAAATCACCTACTGCTCCCAAGAAAAAATCCAAATTAGGGTCCCTGACATTAAAGGATCAGGGACATAGCCAAAAGAAGGGTGAAGCAGTGACTGAACGTTCAGCTCCTGCGGGCACCCTTAATAAATCCGAACCTTCCACTGCTTCGCTGGACTCCCGAAAGTTCAGTGATTCTAACAAGGGTAACCAACAGACAGCTGCAGTGGCTCAAACCATTGTTAGCAGTGATTCGGGTGCATCTCACACCCTTCTATCGAGTCAACCCATCAGCCACTTGTCATCCTCCCGAAAGGATGAAATTTTAGACAAAGGGCTAGTGACATCAGTGGGTGATAACACACTCATTGCTGATGTCACACCACTACAGACCCGGGCCAACCTCTCTCTATCACTGCACCGGCCGTCAATGTCTCACCAATGTCACATGGTGAGATACAGGTCGCTTCTTCTGTTTCCAATGAACCACCACCTAGAACACAAGCTGATGGTGAGGAAGCCACAACCATGGACACCTCTGATGATACCATACCTGCTCCACCAACTCACCAAATCAACATCGCCACCTCACCCATCAGGGAGATTTCCCCCACTTCCTTCTCCAGTCGACCTACATCTCCACCACACCAATCAACTCACACTTCACCGCCACCTCATACCTCCACCTCCAATCAACTACTGATGGAGTACATTGCCACATCCCAAACCCAGATTAAGATGCTCACTGAAGACCGTGAGGCACTTATTGGCACTGTCTCCGCACTCACCAAAGCTGTCACCTCTCTCACTGACGTCTACAACTCCTTTGAACCATGGAGCTCCTCAGTCAGTGAGAAGGTGCAAACCCTAACCACTACCCTTAGTGAGTTTGCCTCCACCTCTATCATTCATGACACAGCCATTACCCAGCTAACCACCAGCCAACAAGCCTTAACTACATCTGTATCCAACTACCTCCAACACACTGACAAAATTGTTAAGGTGCTTCCACAGTTGGTTTCTCACCTAGCCTCTACAAGAGCTGAGGTCACTGCCCTAAGATAAGAGAATGCTGAATACTTTCAAGAGATCAACAGGGCAGTGGATCAGTTTGTGCAGACCAGTCAAGGGGAGAGTGAAGATGAAGAAGAAATCACTACTGCTGATCCTGACATGCCTATTGCTATGACTGATCCGTTTACAAACAAAGCTCATAAGGAAATAGTGCTGAAGGGATATGTTCTTCGCCCAATCCCTGAGAATCCTGACTTGGAAGCCCTTGCAGTTGCTGAGCTGTCATGGTTGGATATGGATGTAACTGATGGTGATGAAGTTGTTGAGGTTGATAGGTTTCCTGAGTTCTGTGCTGAAGAACTCAGAAATTATAATTTATTGATAAATCAATGGGCTGTGGATGATGAAGCCAAGGTGGAGGGCACCTCAGTGAGTTTTGAACTTGCTCGCTGGGAGTGGATGAACAGAGAGATAAATGATGATGAGGAAGATGATACCATCATGCATGATGCTGATGATGGTCAGGGAGGTGGTCATGGAAATGGTCAGGGAGAAAGCTCAGATGATGAAGATGGAGATAATGATACAAATATGGAGGATCAGCAACCCATATCTCTCATCTTAAAAAGAAAAAGGACCAGTGACACCTCTCCTGCATCTGAACCTCAATCAAAGAAAACCACTCCAGCAGCAACTACACTAGCAGCAACCACTCCAACTCAAACCCCAACTACCACCACTACTTTACCAATCCTCCCTGCTCCTCTTTCCATTACATCCTCAGCTGACTCTTCTCCTATCGCCATTTTTTCCACTGACTCAACCTCAGAAAGTATCTCTCCTAAAATGTTACTAAAATTAAGACTTGAGGATGAGTTAAGAGAGGAAGAGAGAAAAAGACTTCTGAAAGAGCAATCAGATGCTGATAGAGCCTACCAGTTGCAATTAAGCACTGAAGATGCCAAAGAAAGGGCCAGATTGCTTAAACTAAAGAAAGATCAAGAAGAGACTGATGCAATGATTGCTAAGGCACTTGCTGAAGAAGAAGATAGTGAGTTGGAGCAAAGAAAGAAATCAGCCAGCAAAAGTGGAATAAGGATAGGGGGAGTGAGCAAGCCTTCAGTGGACAGAAAATAGGATGAGATAGACAGAAAAAGATTTGCAGCTCGAATGACAGGGAGATCAAATCCTGCACCTATTACCAAGGTTAGTTTAAAGAAGTCAAAGAATCAATCTCAACCTCAGCTCCTAATCTACAGAGGTACAGACACTCAGGCTATGCTACTTGATCAAGTATGTAAGCTGCACAGAGAGGAATGGAATGAAATCAGGCTTGCTATCAGCCACTCTACAAGTTCAGCTAAAGCTGATGTTCTGAAGGAGATAGATTGACTTTTTCAAAAGATGGTGTCACTGCAACTTCTCAGGCCAGAAGATATTGTCATACATGGTGAAGAGATTGTTCAGTCATCAAACCCAAGGTATAGGTTAGGCACCAGCAATGTCTATCGAATCCCCAGCACTTCAAGGTTAAATCTGTCAATCCCTGTTGGTGTGCCTAGAGTTGAAGGACATGAGGTCACTGAGGGGGAGAAGGGTCTGGTATACAGGGACTTAAATGGTGTCCTAAGGTTTCAAAGAGAAGTTGAGCTTGAGAAGGTTGATCAGAATCAACTCGTTCACCTAATCAGGTCAGCAAGCATACTTCCAAAGAGCTCAAAGATCAGAAAAGCTATTCTCGATGAAGCCTTGGCAAGAAAAGTCAGATACCTACCCTCTCAAGAAAAATATGAGCTTGAAGCTGAACTTGGAACTGTGAAGGAGGAGGAAAAGTGGAGAGATAAGTAGTATATACTACCTTGTAATAGATAGCATTTGTAAACCTTTATATATATAATGCTCTCTTTTGATATTTCCTTGTTAGAAAAGATTACAAGTGTAAGTCTCTGAACGACCAAAACAACTATCAGACAACTGAAACCTCTCTGCAACAAATGTTACTCAAGAATTTTCACAGAGCTTCAATCACAATCATTTAGGGGGAGATTGTTGAGTCACTGGTCACTGATCTCAACTCATTAGTCGCTGATATAAAGTCACTGATACTCTCTCTGAAAGACTTCTTGGAAATGATCGTAGTTGAAGCTGCTGTTGCAAAAGTTTAAGTCTCTGATCCTATCTCTCCAGCTAGAAGATGAAGAACCTATCAAGATAAAAGACTTAACTTTGTGTGTCGCTGATACTCATCTACCAGCGAGAGTCTCCAAGTCTTTTTAAGTTATTTCTTTTGCTGAATAAAAGAAGTCACTCAAGTATTGTAGCTCAAGTTACTCTTCAAGAGCACGTTAGTTCGCAGTGAGTAAGGAGAGCCTCTATTACTTCAGTGACTGCAGCATTAAATGTTGCATTAATAAGGAGTTGACATATTCGACGTTATTACGGCGCTACGCGTGCTCCTCGTAACTTGGTCCATCATAGAAACTAACGTGGCAGCAAGAGATTGGTTTCAAGGTAAAAGGTGATCTTTCCCATACCAGAATGTTGGAACAATGATATGTCACATCATTTGTTCCTAACCAATCAAGCAGCAACACGTGTTTATACCAGAATATTGGAACAATGATGTGTCACATCATTTGTTCCTAACCAATCAAGCAGCGACGCGTGTTTTTCTTTATCCAGATTTCAAGGGACTCGATGTCTATAAATAGCGTAATATGTTGTACTTCATTCTTGTCGATCGTTCGCATTGTCGCTTGTTTGTCAGTGACTAGTTTGTCTAAAATACGATCATCACCAGCGAGTGAACAGTAGCGTGTTTGTCCACTACTTGTTTATCTCAGTCTATAATAGCTGTATTGTTTGATTTAGATTAGCCTTGGCTAATCTATTCCGCAATCAACAATTGATAGATTTTATGAATAATAGAATTTATCTTTCAGCCAAATTCGGGTTGCGGAAGCGAATCGGGTCGGGGCGCGACTAATCAATATACACAGCACATAAGATATAATGAACGACCACTATATGCGTCATTTTACACTGATATTAATAAAACCAAAGTTTACATCAAAATATTGTTTACATTAGCTCGGTTTGAAATTGAGAGATTTAAGTACATAATTAATCTATACAAAATATAATAATGCAGCTAAATCTCTGATTGTTTGCATGCTGACTCGAGCTAATGGATCTTGATTGAGCAGTCCAACCTACTGCTGGTCACCTGTGATACATGCTAAAATTGGTCAGCGAAACGCTGGTGAGCTCACAGGTTTGTATGTCAACACATGTTTGTATGAACCGCAAGATTTTATAATTGAATTTAAAATGCAATTAAGCAAAATAAAAGTTATACAGCCATGAGCACATAGTCTGAGCTTAACTTGAGTGTCAGGTCCAATTAAGGAAACCCAACTGAGTTGCCTCCTACGAGTGCCTAATCTACACTCGTCTTCCCAAATGCTAATACGTCCGTTTGACCAGTTAGTGCGTGCTAACCCGGACGAGGATTGTCAATCCTATATGATATCATATACTAACATTCACGCTACAGATGTATTACCAAACTATGTTATGGAGGGCTTTAAATTGATTAGTGAAAACAACTCATGTAGTATTTGATTGATTTGTACTTGCGTTCAACATGTAAATAAAACGAGCAATGTAATCACACCCCTGAGTGAAAAACAGTAAAATAGGGGCCATGAGACTCACCTGAGCCTTGAGTGTTTATTAAAATAAACTTTGAATTGATTAGATGTGAATTGATGTCCGAAGACTTGTAACCTGTCGGGCGTTTAAAACGCGCAATGTTATATGAGTGAGTAGATGTCTCAACAGACCATCTATGTTTGTTGTCCAACAATTAGTTATGTCCAAATGTTTGATTGTTCAACTTTGTTTATCAAAAACGTATACGACCCGTTGGTGAAAGTTTGTAATAATAATTCTTTAAGACATTATTATTAAGTTTGTGTCATCATATATATTGTTACAGTATGTGTCATGTGTGTTTATAAGTTGTTATCCATGTTCAACACTTGGTGAAAACAAGTCCCATAAATTCTGTTTTTAGCGACACTAATAGCGACACTAGTGTCAGTGTCGCAAGTCATGCGACACTAGGGTAAGTGTCGCAGTGTATGCGAGTGTCGCAGGTCATGCGACACTAAGGTCAATATCAGTGAGTTTATGCGACACTAGGGTCAGTGTCGCATTAAGGTTAATGTCGTAGTGAGGTTATGCGACATTAGGGTCAGTGTCGCACTAAAGTCAGTGTCGCAGTAAGGTTACGCGACATTAGGGTCAGTGTCGCAGGTTCAATCAAATTTTCAATAAGTAGCGACACTAATAGCGACACTATGGTAGTGTCGTAGGTAATGTCGCAGGTAGTGTCGCAGGCCATGCGACACTAGCGTCTGGTCAAATTTCCATTTTTAGCCCAAATGTATTCAAGTGTCGGTTTTTTATTCGGGAAACTTTCCAAAATTAGTTTTTGGTCCAAGTTATTAACTAAGTCACCCAAACTCATTTTTGTTACCATTTTCCAAATATAGTAAGTTTTTCGAAAACTAGCCACTTTTGTTGACTTGGTCAAACTTACTCGGTTTGACCCGAAACTTTCACCCAACCCAAATATCAGTTTATAGAGTCCAAATAAATTGTCGGTTTGTGTCCAAGTTCACCAAGAGTGTCTATTCTTATAAAAGTTCCAAATATTCAAGATTTCACATTTTCGACTTTTTGTCGGTTTATTCACCAAGTGATATTACCCATTTCTGTTCCAAGTCAAGTCTCACCATTTTTATCAACTGATCTTCTATGTGTGTAGTGTCTAACTTATGTTTTCCAAGAGTTTTAAGTCCATAATCATAGAGAAACAATTTAATTAGTCATGCATAGTCCAGTTTCTGATTTTAACCAGGTCAGTCCCACAATTTGATAAATAGAGAAAAATACGTTCGGATCTGGTAAAAACGTAAAACACGAAAGTTGTAGATCTTTTCAATACGCAAATTTTAAAAAATAATTCATCTTCTAACTCTTCCTAGAACTCAAGTTATGACATTTTTAGTAATCTGTGTTTTTCTGGACAGATTGTGTATTCTTTGTGAAAAATTCATAAAAACGTATTTTAAGTTTATATTTGGACATAATCTTGTTAGATGAGCTTTATAACATGTGAATAAACATAAATGAGAGTAAAGATATGTTCTCACAATGGTGGTTTGAAGAAAGAAAGCTAAGATGATGATGAGGAACTTGAGAGCTTGAATCTTCTTGAAGGACTTTGTAAAAATGATGGTTTTTAAGGTGGTGGAGCTATGGTGGATTATGGTGGTTGTGGTGGTGGTGAAGTGGCTGAGTTTTCTCTAGATTTTGAGAGAGAATGGAGTGTATTTTGAGAGAAAAGAGATTGGAGTGTTGAATGGAAATGAGGTGAGTGGAAAATGATGCAAGTATTCCACTAAGTCATCCTTGCATGTAGTTTTAGTGGCTCTTGTGGGTGGTGACCACATGGGGTCACATGGGGAAGGGGGGGCCGGCCTAGGGGGCCCACACAAGGGTATTTTGGTTATTTTCTCATTTATTCGATTTGTGCTTCGTGCGGTGTTCGTTTTCTCGTTCGGTTTGGTGTTTAAACGTTTATTACGCGTTTTTAAGTAACGATTTAAAGTTCAATACTTTCACTTGAAGTGTTCTTTCTAAATACTTGGAAAAACATTTATATAGATGATTCGTTAATTTAGGGATCTCGATTTGCTCGTTCGTTGTACGGATTTTAAATCACGTAACCGTTGTTTGTACGATACGAATTAATTACAAAGTATTATTATCAAGATAATATTTTGGGAAAGATATTGTCATTAAATAATGTTATATTATTTAATAAAATTGTTTCACCAACGTCCGTATTTAATTGAACCGAAATACATTCGATTTGAAACTTGTACGATTTAATCGAATCGCATAATTGTATATATTCAATAATATATATATCGGTACATTAATTAGCCTAACACAGAACTAATTACATGTATTAATAATTGATTAGGCTCTAATTACTAGTCCTAAATTGACAGGTGTCACATTCTCCCCCTGTTAGGAGAATTTCATCCCGAAATTTAGTTTGAAGTCGTGCTTGAAGTAGCGTCAGTAAATAACTGAGGATACTTGAGTCGCATCTGTTCCTCCCGTTCCCAGGTGAATTCCGGCCCACGTCGCGAATTCCACCTGACTTTGACAATGGGAATACGACTTTGTTTGAGTTGTTTGACCTCACGGTCCATGATTTCGGCGGGTTCTTCAACAAAATAAAGCTTGTCGTCAATACGAATTTCATCGAGTGGAATGATAAGTGTCTCATCAGACAGACACTTCTTTAAATTTGAAATGTGAAAAGTGCGATGCACACTGCTGAGCTCGGATGGCAGTTGCAATCGATATGCCACTGGACCTTTCCTCTCGAGGATCTCGAATGGTCCAATATATCTGGGATTCAACTTCCCACGTTTGCCGAAACGAATGACACCTTTCCAAGGTAAAACTTTGAGTAGTACTCGATCTCCAACCTGGAATTCGAGTGGTTTGCGTCTCACGTCAGCATAACTTTTCTGACGATCACGTGCGGCTTTGAGTTTGTTTTGGATCTCGAAGATCTTTTCAGTTGTTTCGTGAATGATCTCAGGACCAGTGAGTTGACTGTCTCCCACTTCGGTCCAACAGATAGGTGATCGGCACTTACGACCGTACAGTGCCTCGAAAGGTGTAGCCTTAATACTGGTGTGATAGTTGTTGTACGAAAACTCGCACAATGGTAGATGTTTTTCCCAGTTTACACTGAAGTCAACTACGCAAGCTCGTAGCATGTCTTCCAGTGTTTGAATCATTCGTTCACTTTGGCCATCGGTTTGAGGATGGTATGCGGTACTCATATCCAGACGGGTACCCAATGATTTTTGAAGTGATTGCCAAAAGTGAGACGTGAAACGACTATCCCTATCTGAGATAATCGAGATTGGAACACCGTGTCGAGAAACAACCTCTTTGATGTAGATTTGTGTGAGGCGTTCCATCTTGTCGGTTTCCTTGATTGCCAGAAAATGAGCAGATTTTGTGAGATGATCAACGATAACCCAAATGGTATCGCAACCGCTCGATGACTTTGGTAGTTTGGTTATGAAATCCATGGCAATTTGTTCCCATTTCCATTCAGGAATGCTGGGTTGTTGGAGTAAACCAGAAGGTTTTTGGTATTCAGCTTTGACTTTCGAGCAAGTAAGACACTTGCTGACGTATGTAGCGATTTCAGCTTTCATATTCGGCCACCAATAAAATTCCTTGATGCCGTGATACATTTTGTCGGATCCAGGATGGATAGAATATTTGGACTTGTGAGCTTCATCCATCACCAAGTCTCGTAGGTTTCCAAAACTGGGTAACCAGATTCGGTTTGAGAAATACCTAATCCCGTTAGGCTTGATTTCAAATTGTTTGTCCATGCCTCGCAAGGCTTCGTTTTTGATATTATCAGGTTTCAGAGCTTCGAGTTGAGTTGTGAGAATCTGAATGTTTAGATCATTGTGAATAGTCATGCTGAGCGCTCAGACTCGAAGTGGTTTCGTTCGTTCTTTTCGACTGAGGGCATCGGCAACAACATTTGCTTTGCCCGGATGGTATTTGATTTCACAATCAAAGTCGGTGAGCAACTCGACCCACCGACGTTGTCTCATGTTGAGATCCTTCTGATCGAATATGTGTTGGAGACTTTTGTGGTCGGTAAAGATTGTGCACTTAGTGCCATAGAGGTAATGTCTCCAGATTTTGAGGGCAAAGACGACAGCTCCTAGCTCGAGATCGTGGGTGGTGTAGTTCTTTTCATGAATTTTGAGATGTCGCGAAGCATAAGCGATAACTTTGTCCCGTTGCATCAACACGCAACCGAGACCTTGGTGAGAAGCATCGCAGTATACCACGAAGTCATCGGTGCCTTCGGGTAGAAATAAAATCGGAGCACTGCAAAGCTTTTGTTTCAGAAGTTGAAATGCTGACTCTTGTTTATTAGTCCAATCGAACTTTTTGTCTTTCTGAGTCAGGGTTGTGAGTGGTTGAGCTATTTTTGAGAAATTTTCAATGAATCGCCGATAGTATCTGGCAAGACCCAAGAATTGACGTACTTCTGTTGGAGATGTTGGTGCTTGCCAGCACTTGATGGCCTCGATTTTCGATGGATCTACATGGATTCCTTGACTATTAACAACATGTCCAAGGAATTGAACGGATTGTATCTAGAACTCACACTTGGAGAATTTGGCATATAACTCCTCGTGTTTAAATAGCTCTAGGATGGTTTTGAGGTGTTGCGCGTGTTCTTGTTCATTTCGCGAGTATATGAGAATGTCGTCAATGAAGACAATGACAAACTTGTCGAGATATGGCTTGCACACCCGATTCATTAGATCCATGAATACAGCCGGTGCGTTGGTTAGGCCGAATGGCATTACTTGAAATTCATAATGCCCGTAACGAGTTCGGAAAGCAGTTTTCGGGATATCAGTGTCGCGAACTCGAAGTTGGTGATAACCTGACCGAAGATCGATCTTTGAATAAATACTTGACCCTTGGAGTTGGTCAAACAGGTCATCGATGCGAGGGAGTGGATATCGGTTCTTGACGGTCAATTTGTTCAACTCCCGGTAGTCGATGCACATTCGGAAGGAACCGTCTTTCTTTTTCACGAATAAGACCGGAGCTCCCCAAGGTGAAGAACTCGGTCGAATGAATCCTCTATCCAGGAGTTCCTGTAACTGGGTGGACAACTCCTGAAGTTCGGATGGGGCTAATCGGTATGGTGCTCTGGCCACAGGCGCAGCACCTGGCACAAGGTCGATTGAGAATTCAACTTGTCTGGATGGTGGTAGACCAGGTAGTTCTTCGGGAAAGACTTCTGGAAAGTCTCGAACGATGGGCACATCCTCAAGTCGTTTCTCCTCTGACTTTTTCTCCATGATGTGTGCGAGGATTGTCGGATAACCTTTTCTCAGGAATTTACGAGTTTTCAAGCAAGATATGATGTTTAGTCTCGTCCCACCGGTCTCCCCCTGTATGACCAAGGTTCTACCGACGGTGAGAGGAATACGAACGAGTTTATCATAACAAATGATTTCAGCGCGATGTTTGGACAACCAGTCCATACCAATGATGACGTCGAAACTTCCAATTTCAACAGGCATAAGATCGATTGAAAAGATTTCATTGGCTAGGTTTAAAGTGCAATTAGGTATCACACTATCAGTTTCTAAGAGTTTACCATTTGCAAGTTCTACAGTGTACTTAACATCTAGGGCAATAGGTGCAATATCAAGTAGAGGGCAGAACTCATCGGAAATAAAACTTCTATCGGCACCAGTATCAAATAGAACAGAAGCAGTTAAGTTGTTGAGGAGGAACATACCCGTGACCACATTTGGGTCCTGACGGGCATCCCCGGAGTTGAGTACAAATGCTCTTCCCCTTGCGTTGTTGTTGTTGTTGTTATTGTTGTTGCCCTTGTTCTTGTTTTTAGGACATTCGTTCTTGAAGTGTCCTGTTTCTCCACACCCAAAGCAGGATTTGGGTTGGTTGGAATTGTTGCGAGAGGTGTTGTTGTTGGATTTAGGGGCTCGGCAATCTCGGGTCAAGTGCCTGTACTTCCTGCAGTTGTTGCAGGGAGTACTGCATGGACCGTCGTGGTGGTAGTTGCACTTGGAACAATATAGCCTGTCCCCAGTGTAAGCGCGTTTGGTTTCGGAATTGGTGTTGTAGACTTGAATGGTGTTGGATTTCTTGTTCTGGTTGTTTTGGTGTTCGGAAGATTTGCGTTTGTTGTTGTTGGAGGAGGATGTATTGGATTTCTCACGGCTGATAACCATTGCCATGAGTTCATGTGCTAGCCGAATAGCACTTTCAGTAGTGGTTGGCTTGGATGAAGCGACGTTCCCTTGGATATTTTCCGGGAGGTCGCGGATGTATCTTTTGATGCTCTTCTCCTCCGGATCAACCAAACCCGGGCATAACAGTGCAAATTGCTGGAATTTGGTGGTATATCCAGCAATGTCAGTTCCCTGCACAGTCAGGTGCCAGAACTCTTCCTCCAACCGATGCAGTTCTTCTTCAGGGCAGTATTTTTCCCTTAGCTTCTTCTTCAATTCAGCCCAGGGAAGTTGGTTTGCTATTTCGATGCCTACAGAGTTGGCGTGGGTGTTCCACCACGTAAGTGCACCTTCCTGAAAGGTGTAGGCAGAGAATTTGACCTTGTTTTCCTCAGCACAGTTGCAGAGGTTGAAGACGGATTCCATACGTTCAATCCATCGGATCAGACCAATGGCACCTTCCGTGCCTTTGAAGTAAAGGGGTTTACAGCTAAGAAAATCCTTGTAGGAACAAGGCTTGATGACAGGGGTAATGACTGGGGTTTCGTCGTTACTTTGGGAGTTTCGAGGTGAATCCCGAGCAGCCAAAGCATCGGCCACTGCTCGAGATACGATAGCAGCAAGTTCGGCATCACTGTAACTTTTCTTCTTTGGCGGCATGATTCTTCAAGAAAAAAACAAGAGGTACATGAGAAGTTGTACCGGAATGATAATTTAATAGATGTATATATATTTAAGCGGTAATATACAACATCACACAGTGAAAATTAACAACGTAAAATAGTCGAGAGAAATTGCTGATTGATATTACGATGTTAAATGATTACAGACAATTTCCAAATCACGAGTTTCAAAAGCTACAGACTTAGAAGTTTTACAAAAGTTCCGGGAATTTTTACATCCGGTCGAATTACATAGGTCCTATGAAAGCATAATAGAGTACAGATTCAGCCTAAGCTAATCCTGACGTAGATTGAGTTGTTGAAGTAGTGTGGTGAGATGGTCCACAGATTCTGCAAGTCTGCTAACCATTCGAAGGGCGTCCTCGGTTTCCCTTAGACGTGTCTCGCACTGGTTCAGCCTTGATTGTAGGACGGAAATTTCATTTCGGTTGCCAATCACTTGGTTGTGGACAACCTCCATAGTTTCTATGGTTTCACCTAGACGGTTGTCAAGGGTGTCCATGTGGTTGATTGTATTTTCGTGGTCTTTGGAGACTTGATTGATACGTTCGAGCGATGTGAGTCTCCAGTTTTCGTTGGTATCTTGGAGTTCGATATCCATAGTATCAAGTCGTTGTTCGTGTCGGTGTAGCCTCGTGGCTAAATCCGACAAAATGAAGTGAGTGGGGTATGGGTCAGCTCGAGGCAACCTGATGTTCCTCCTAGCTACCCTTGAATTTCGCGATCCATACGGATGAGAACGTGACGAATTGGGTGGTGTGTTTGCCATTCTGAGACAAAGCGTTAGAAAGAATGAGGCCTATATTGATATAATACATATATAATATAGCCTAAGATATTGAGCGTGAGAGAGGCCTATCTATGTATATATATATATATATATATCACATAATAGCCTAAAGTGTCTAACACAGACATGTTTGAGTCCCGGTTTCTCTCGTGGTCAGAGTAAACTAATGTATCCTGTTCAGTCATGACTCTTTTCAGGTCTCACATCATATTCTTTTAATTGTACATAGTTGATCAGGCTATGTTAAATTAAACCAATATCATGTAGTCACTAAACCTAATCATACTTAATAAGGAATACTGCCTAACGGTCATAGTCTAGGCCCACTAAATGCAACCTAGTTCACTATAACCTTAGGCTCTGATACCAATCTGTCGCACCCCCAAATTCGGGTTGCGGAAGCGAATCGGGTCGGGGCATGACTAATCAATATACACAGCACATAAGATATAATGAACGACCACTATATGCGTCGTTTTACACTGATATTAATAAAACCAAAGTTTACATCAAAATATTGTTTACATTAGCTCGGTTTGAAATTGAGAGATTTAAGTACATAATTAATCTATACAAAATATAATAATGCAGCTAAATCTCTGATTGTTTGCATGCTGACTCGAGCTAATGGATCTTGATTGAGCAGTCCAACCTACTGCTGGTCACCTGTGATACATGCTAAAATTGGTCAGCGAAACGCTGGTGAGCTCACAGGTTTGTATGTCAACACATGTTTGTATGAACCGCAAGATTTTATAATTGAATTTAAAATGCAATTAAGCAAAATAAAAGTTATACAGCCATGAGCATATAGTCTGAGCTTAACTTGAGTGTCAGGTCCAATTAAGGAAACCCAACTGAGTTGCCTCCTACGAGTGCCTAATCTACACTCGTCTTCCCAAATGCTAATACGTCCGTTTGACCAGTTAGTGCGTGCTAACCCGGACGAGGATTGTCAATCCTATATGATATCATATACTAACATTCACGCTACAGATGTATTACCAAACTATGTTATGGAGGGCTTTAAATTGATTAGTGAAAACAACTCATGTAGTATTTGATTGATTTGTACTTGCGTTCAACATGTAAATAAAACGAGCAATGTAATCACACCCCTGACTGAAAAACAGTAAAATAGGGGCCATGAGACTCACCTGAGCCTTGAGTGTTTATTAAAATAAACTTTGAATTGATTAGATGTGAATTGATGTCCGAAGACTTGTAACCTGTCGGGCGTTTAAAACGCGCAATGTTATATGAGTGAGTAGATGTCTCAACAGACCATCTATGTTTGTTGTCCAACAATTAGTTATGTCCAAATGTTTGATTGTTCAACTTTGTTTATCAAAAACGTATACGACCCGTTGGTGAAAGTTTGTAATAATAATTCTTTAAGACATTATTATTAAGTTTGTGTCATCATATATATTGTTACAGTATGTGTCATGTGTGTTTATAAGTTGTTATCCATGTTCAACACTTGGTGAAAACAAGTCCCATAAATTCTGTTTTTAGCGACACTAGTGTCAGTGTCGCAAGTCATGCGACACTAGGGTAAGTGTCGCAGTGTATGCGAGTGTCACAGGTCATGCGACACTAAGGTCAATATCAGTGAGTTTATGCGACACTAGGGTCAGTGTCGCATTAAGGTTAATGTCGTAGTGAGGTTATGCGACATTAGGGTCAGTGTCGCACTAAAGTCAGTGTCGCAGTAAGGTTACGCGACATTAGGGTCAGTGTCGCAGGTTCAATCAAATTTTCAATAAGTAGCGACACTAATAGCGACACTATGGTAGTGTCGTAGGTAATGTCGCAGGTAGTGTCGCAGGCCATGCCACACTAGCGTCTGGTCAAATTTCCATTTTTAGCCCAAATGTATTCAAGTGTCGGTTTTTCATTCGGGAAACTTTCCAAAATTAGTTTTTGGTCCAAGTTATTAACTAAGTCACCCAAACTCATTTTTGTTACCATTTTCCAAATATAGTAAGTTTTTCGAAAACTAGCCACTTTTGTTGACTTGGTCAAACTTACTCGGTTTGACCCGAAACTTTCACCCAACCCAAATATCAGTTTATAGAGTCTAAATAAATTGTCGGTTTGTGTCCAAGTTCACCAAGAGTGTCTATTCTTATAAAAGTTTCAAATATTCAAGATTTCACATTTTCGACTTTTTATCGGTTTATTCACCAAGTGATATTACCCATTTCTGGTCCAAGTCAAGTCTTACCATTTTTATCAACTGATCTTCTATGTGTGTAGTGTCTAACTTATGTTTTCCAAGAGTTTTAAGTCCATAATCATAGAGAAACAATTTAATTAGTCATGCATAGTCCAGTTTCTGATTTTAACCAGGTCAGTCCCACAATTTGATAAATAGAGAAAAATACGTTCGGATCTGGTAAAAACGTAAAACACGAAAGTTGTAGATATTTTCAATACGCAAATTTTTAAAAAAAATGCATCTTCTAAATCTTTCTAGAACTCAAGTTATGACATTTTTAGTAATCTGTGTTTTTCTGGACAGATTGTGTATTCTTTGTGAAAAATTCATAAAAACGTATTTTAAGTTTATATTTGGACATAATCTTGTTAGATGAGCTTTATAACATGTGAATAAACATAAATGAGAGTAAAGATATGTCCTCACAATGGTGGTTTGAAGAAAGAAAGCTAAGATGATGATGAGGAACTTGAGAGCTTGAATCTTCTTGAAGGACTTTGTAAAAATGATGGTTTTAAGGTGGTGGAGCTATGGTGGATTATGGTGGTTGTGGTGGTGGTGAAGTGGTTGAGTTTTCTCTGGATTTTGAGAGAGAATGGAGTGTATTTTGAGAGAAAAGAGATTGGAGTGTTGAATGGAAATGAGGTGAGTGGAAAATGATGCAAGTATTCCACTAAGTCATCCTTGCATGTAGTTTTAGTGGCTCTTGTGGGTGGTGACCACATGGGGTCACATGGGGAAGGGGGGCCAGCCTAGGGGGCCCACACAAGGGTATTTTGGTCATTTTCTCATTTATTCGATTTGTGCTTCGTGCGGTGTTCGTTTTCTCGTTCGGTTTGGTGTTTAAACGTTTATTACGCGTTTTTAAGTAACGATTTAAAGTTCAATACTTTCACTTGAAGTGTTCTTTCTAAATACTTGGAAAAACATTTATATAGATGATTCGTTAATTTAGGGATCTCGATTTGCTCGTTCGTTGTACGGATTTTAAATCACGTAACCGTTGTTTGTACGATACGAATTAATTACAAAGTATTATTATCAAGATAATATTTTGGGAAAGATATTGTCATTAAATAATGTTATATTATTTAATAAAATTGTTTCACCAACGTCCGTATTTAATTGAACCGAAATACATTCGATTTGAAACTTGTACGATTTAATCGAATCGCATAATTGTATATATTCAATAATATATATATATCGGTACATTAATTAGCCTAACACATAACTAATTACATGTATTAATAATTGATTAGGCTCTAATTACTAGCCCTAAATTGACGGGTGTCACAACACGTGATGCATTCTTATTGATTTATCCATTCTGTTCAAAAAATTTCATTCTCATATGAACCTCACTCTAAAAAAAATTCGTGCTTTTATATTTTGAATATAATATAGCCTTCCATATGTTAAAGAAAATAAAGACGATGCATGGTTGTTAAAAAAATACAATTATATATTTATTTATAAGTAATTCAATGAATTAGTGTGTTATCTTAAAATATGCAATTGTCATTGAGAGTTGAAAATAAATATTAACACAAACCAAACTATATAATAAAGTAATCAAACTATTATAATTAATTGCCGAAATTAATATATGAAGCCAAATAAAGCACAATAAATTGTAGAAAGATAAATAATAACTATTACATGTATTCGTAAAATAATGTAGGTCTTTGAGTACATGATCGTACGTTAATGTATGCAAAACTATTATATATTATGAAATTTTTTAACAATGTCAATATTGTAATTGAAAATTGTAAATTTGTTATTGAAAATAGAAAAATATAATACAACAACCAAAAACATATGCGAATAAAAACTTTAAAGTTTTTGTGAGTAACAACATGAGAAACAAATACAACATAAATATTCACAAATGCTAAAGTAAAATATTACAATTACGAATGTTATACAACTTTAATATAAGCAACATATATGTAATAGTTCCTAACATTATCGTCTCAACTCAACATTTTAATATACTAATATGTTTAATTTGTGAAATGTCTGCATATTGTTTATCATGAATGAAATTTGATTATTAATAAAATAAAGTCAATGAGACAATGACAATGAGACAAATGGTGTACTTGACTCTTGTGTTAATCAATGCAAAATAAACTTAAATGATTAAATTTTGTTCAACCTATAAGTTAAGGTGTTTAAACATTTAGAAACAAAAGTTAGAAGGGTAAAAATGAAAAAAATAATATGAGAATTAAACTATTATTAATCCTTATTTAAAATGGATAATAATAAAATTATTAAAAATTGAAAGCCATGTGGCTTCCTAAAAATTTGAAAAATAATTCAGGATTAACTATATTTTAGACATATAATGATTAAAAAGATAGACACGGAAAAAATATATTTGTTTTATATATATGATGAATAAATAGATATATAATAATATGATGCTACACAAATGACTTGGCCACTCAAATTTCTAACTGTAATTCATCATACGTGGCCCACCAAGTTTATAAGCATTTATGCAGGTGACCAAATCTGATAAGATTAGTTCTTTAAATAACTTGATTGTTTGATCATTGCCTTTTGTATCCTACTAGTTACTTTAATCCATAGTATTATTTAGACTGCATTACGATTCTAATTAGTCAATCAGATTGGTCGCAACTTTTTAAAATTAATTTTAGGTTTACTTTCTATAATAAATAAGTAGTTGTGACGAAAAGGGTAAGTAAAAAATAATATATAAGATTAGGAGGTGTTTAGCTTGGGGTGGTGATATACGCAACAAATAATTTGATGCATACAAAACAACTATGGAATGATATATTTGTACTGCATGCATTAATACTTGTACAGTCTAGTGTGGACATCACTTTTTGTGTTGCAAATATCAACTCCGTTAGCTTGACTTATCTTTAGAGCTTATTAATTTATTAGTTTCATTTTGCTCGACAAGTCACTATTTAGTGTTTAGATGCGATTATTAGCTTATTTAAGGCGCATCCCATAATACCCGCATATTGGGCTTATTTCAGCTTATATGGCTTACTGACTAGAGTAAAATTGATATTCTTTTTAATCATTTTATTACTATAATGTTAATAGGTTATAGCTGATCCAACACTATTCAGCTTATAAATACTTGCCAAAAGTTGCTTTTATTAAATAGCATTAGCAACAAAAATAAGGTAAACCAAATACCCCCTTAATGTCCTAAACAAAAAGCTTTAAGTTGAAAGATCTTTTTGCTATTCTTTAGTAAAATATATTTTTACTCACCCATAAATGAAATTTGAGCTACGCCACAAGTGATTAGCCAACTTTGTCGTTTGTACGGCCCAAACTGTAGCCCATTAGGCGTTTTATTTTTATCCATTCCCAATCATCAAATCAAATACTCCCTCCGTCCCGTATCTATTGTCTACTATTCTTTTTTGAGATGTCCTAATTTAATTGTTCACTTCCATAAATAGAAAAATAAAATAAGATAAAAGTTCATTTTTGCCCCTAATTTATATATGTAAGACAAAAAGGTAGGTAAAAAGTAAAGGGTAAAATTGTCTTGCTACCAAAAAGTAAGAGAGATAGTGATGTTTTTCTTAAACTGCGTGTTTTTTGTCTGAGGACAATAAAATTAGGACGGAGGGAGTATGATCAAGGCAATAAGCTACATTAAAAAAGAACAAACTTTAATTAACTCGAATTACTATTTCTCCGCTTTTGTTCTGACTTGTAATTCATGTAGCCACTGTTTGTTAGAAACGTTTAATTGTCAAACAATGACCGGCCTAAATCATACAATCATAGATGATAGAACCATTGTTGTCGTTCATAAATTTGGTCGATCGAGTTGAATTTGGCAACTTAGACATGCCGTTAATCGTCATCTAACCCCTTAATGGTCACCGCCGGTTAAATTTGTCGGAACCGAAACCGATGGCACCAGCCCGTCGGTTTGGTCCACCGGTTTTTTCCGTCGAAAATCTGACGGTTTATCGCTTTTCTTTTCTTTTTTCGTGTGTGTATTAATAAAGGTAAATTGTTAAATGTGGGACTCATAAATTAAAATGAAAATGTCACTAACGGTATAGGCGCGTCCAAATCACCACCGGGTATGGTCTTATATTCACACATTTAATAATACATTTTTCGTTTCCTTAAATGCTTATTTTTATTTTTTTTGTATTTTTGTATTTTTTTTTCTTGTGAAATGGGATTTTAAAATGGCAGAGAAAAGGAAAGAAAGAAAAAGAGAGCTATGAAATAGGCGGGATTATAGAAACATGTATGGTAATGAACAGAAGACAAATTCCTTCCAGAAACTCAAGCTTGTACTCGTCAGGGGTTGCGATTGGTTTCCCGCATACCTCAGAATCAGATGCCACGTAATTATCCCTTCTTCTTTCCCAAAACCCTGACCCCATCACCATCTTCTTCTTCTTTTCACCATCATCATCACCCTCAACGGATCTCCATTTCTTCTTCTTTAAGAGGTACCCACATGTTATTATGTGCCGTTTCCCTAATTTGCTATACGGGTCTTGTTTCTTTTTGTCTTTTGCCCCTTACCCACATGCATTTTCAGGAACACTCGATCAAGATTTCATTTTTATGCTTTGAAGGTTATTATCATTATCATCATTTTTATGCTTTTGACAAACTTTATAATAGGCATCATTAATTAATTACCCTTATAAAGGAAGAGGATTATGTAAAAGGTACAACTACCCTTTGATTGCACCATTTAAATCTTTGTTCTTATAATTTATTCTAGGCATATGCTCTATCAAAAATTTGACTTTCTTGAAATTCTTGATTTCTTTCATATAAGAAAGCAGATACTGATTTTTGGTATGATCATGAGGGGTTGAATTTTGAGCGTAAAGCATGGGTTTTTACAATCATTTTTTTTTTAGATTCTATGAACCCGGATTGAATTTTGTATATAAAGGGTTAAAGTAACTGATCAACCGCATGCCTCTATTTATTTTTTTTAATAATTGGATTAAGGCATAGGAAATGCATACCTTCTTGTTCTTCCCATCAAAGAGTATGCCTTTTTCTTTTACGGACCCTTTTCATTAATCGAAAATACTTTGTTTTTTTATTTATTTATCATATTTCTTTTATTACTATCGTGTTGAAGGTGTAGAATTGATTACATTAGACACTTCACCTCAATACCCACATTATGTTGTTCTCATTTCCTACAGTATTCGTTACAATTTGGTTAATCGGCCTTACATGTCTTGACTTGATACTTTTTCTATAATTCATTGATTTCTAAAATATATCATATGTATGATATTTTATTACTGCATTATAATGCAGAATTCAGATGATTGATTTGCACCGTTCAAATGAGTTCGTGTGGTTTTTCATAAAATGTTTTCGCTTCCAAGTATGCACTCAAATTTTCGAGTTTTTGTTTTTATGTTATCAATAGCAGTAATATGACCCTTTTTCTCATCTTTCGAATTATTCGAGCCTAATCCATTGGTGCATTTATTATTTTTATCTGTAAACCAGGTTGATGAAGATGATTACCCTTGGAGATACAACAAGAGTAACATTTTGGAATGGTTACACATATCTATTACCAAAAAATCAGAATTAGCTCAATGTATTAGTGAGTAAATCTTAGTTTACAACTACCATTTTTTTGTTTCCTCTCGCTCTAGGTGTATGCTTGTTGTCCCATAATACTGATTTACCTTTCGTCCCATATTATTTAAGGGAATTTGTCTAGTAATCTTGAGTATTTGTTCAATTTAGCTACTGCTATGGTTGGTCCAAAAACATGGATTGGAGGAATCTTTAACAAGCGTTCTGGAAGTAACAAATCGGTTGACTTTAAGTTCACTGCCGCTCAGGTGCGTTGCAGAGTAAATTACACACATTGTATCACTTGAAACTTGAATCAGTTTGAATATTCACAAAATCAATGACAAAAATATCCAATGACACACATTGGGAGAAACTGAAATAACAGGTCGAAACTAGGCATTTTTGGAAAAAAACTTTAAGTGGATTAACTTGGAAACATGAATGGTAATGTTCTAATCTATCTGTATTCATCATAATGCAGGAAGTTAGGTATCAGAAGCTTCAAGATCGTGCAAATGTACCATATGACGAGACTTGTGTTGATCATCAGGTGCATTTCTTTACTTCCAGTCATCTTTTTGATCAACCTAATTAATTGATATTGTCAAGTTGTCATATTGTTATGTTTGTTCTCTTGACATATGCACATTGTTCTAGCTTTTTAGCCTGATTTCGGTTTTAGTTCTTGTTTGATGGAGTTATCTGCTTTATTGACAGAAAGTCCTTTTAGAATTGTGGAATTTAGCATATCCAGATGTTACCCTTGATGGATTGATTTCTGAGCAGTGGGTAGAAATGGGGTGGCAGGGAGCTAATCCATCCATCGACTTTAGGTACGCTGTGATCACTCTAGCTATGGTGGTGCGTATATTATATTTTATAATAAGATCATTCATTGAATCTTTTTTCTTGTAGGGGTGGTGGTTTTCTTTCACTAGAGAATTTGGTATTCTTTGCAAAAACATTTCCGGTATGCTATCTTTAGATGCTAGAACATCATCTCCTATTTCAAAAAATATTAATCTTTCCAACTTGAGATATTGTTCATGAAATGGTATTATGAAAACCATGTAATTTACTATTTGATTATCGAAATGCAGAGTGCTTTTCGTAGGTTACTACTGAAACAACGTGGAAAAAGGGCTACATGGGAGTACCCTTTTGCTATCGCTGGCGTTAATATATCATTTATGTTAACTCAAATGTTGGAGTTATATCAAGGTTTGTAATTTGAATCCATCTTGTATACCACGTAGTAATTCAAGATTTCTTTATTTGCTGCTTATCTGAAATGACACAATAACTGATTGTATGTTAAAGACGATTTTTCTTGCTGATGAGTTCTATTTTGCAGTTAAGCCTAAACGTCATCACTGTGTCAATTTTGTCAAAATATTGGGAGGTACCATCTACTCTTAAATCCTTCTGCAGTCAACTATCTACACCCAATGAATTTTATAAGGGATTCACTTTGTTTAATAACAATTGATTGGCAGAGGATGAAGAAGCTTTTGATGTTCTATATTGTATAGCTTTCATGATGATGGATGCTCAATGGCTCGCCACACATGCCTCATATATCGAGTTTAATGTATACTTTATGTCTCTGTGTTTATTTAATGATTTGATTTTTTTATTAACTCTTTTGCACTAATCTGTTGCAAATATAACCACTAGGATGTTTTACAAGTTACACGGGCACAGCTGGAGAAAGAACTGGCACTCGAAGACATCCAAAAAATACGCGATTTACCCGCCTTCAACCTGCTACACAGTTTTTAAATTAAACCATTGTACAGTTGGAGTTGATGATCTCATCTTCTCTCAATTTTCCTGCTTATCTTTCTAGCCAGAACCTTAGCCAAGACAGTACAATGACAGAACCTGTCTGGGCGTTCCTAAAAAACGAGGTTAGATTCGGTTGTGTGGCTGCAACTTTGTATTTGAAACTTGATGCCTGAGCTCAATCAATTGTATGCTGCTAATTGTTTAAGGGTTATTGTTAATAGATTAATAGATTTTAACATGTTAGACTGTTGTTCTTTCCTATCATCATTTACAACTTGTAATTTTAGCTGTTTGTTGCACCTTATATATGCGTACTTCTTGTATGTTTTGTTCCTTGGTAATATAAATGCTGGAAAAAGGATGATAATCAAGTATATAAGTACTCGTAACACCGAATAACTCTGATTATCATGAATAGAAGTTATAAGAACAATAACCAAAATCAAGACAAAATCTTGGGACTATTTGACTATAGATGGGAGAACATATATGGTAAATGAGACATGGGCCAGAATCAAGGAACAGGATAGGATTTGTTTTTACACATGCACTTGTAAGCCATGGGACATGTTTCAGCCTCTTCAATGGATGCACATACGAAGCTAACCATGACCAGTCTGCACGGGGAACACGACCCACATGCATGAGAACAGTCCGGTAGCCTTGATCCAGGCACTTGAACTGTATCCACTCTACGTTGCCCTGATACCATCCCTTTAGCTCCATGGTGATCTTGTGTCACTTGTGTTGGATGATGATGCCTATGATCTGTTGACACAATTAATCATATATATTAATTATAATTGCATATAATTTAAATAATAAAACAAAAATATTTGGAAACAACATCATGTGTTCAATACAACCCAATAATGAACATGGAAAAGTTTTGGTGTTCATCATTAGGTTGTGCTGTACAATGCAATGATGCATGATAAGGTTGTACCGTACGTGAATGTTGCAAACCGATATGCCTTGAGGATACATGAAAAGGAAACAGCAATAGCAAGGAGAGAAATATGGCATTGCACAACGAACCCTTCATGGTTGTAATAAAATCACTGCAAAGAAGCTAAAGATCGATTTCGAAAGAGTTTGTTTGTATGGTGAGATCAAGAAAGAATAGGTGTGAGCTTGTGGATGAATATATTTGAAAGAAAAAGAAGGTGGTATTGAAGCAAGTCACAAGCAAGTAGGAGTTCTAAAAGGGTCACATGAAAGATGGTGAATCACAGGGCTTGGCCATGGTGCAATCAAATGGTTTATGATTACTTCACACTTTTATGGTGTTATTTTTGTGCCTCGAATTTAGTGAACTAAATTGCTTCTTGTGACATAGTGACTAAAACATTAAATTCTACATTTGGCTTGTTGTTCAAATTGTAAAAAAAAATAGTAATCTGTTTAAAGAGTTAGTTATATACTAACTGATCAATTACTTCAAACTCCATGAATGGATTCATCAAGTATTAGGCTTGGACCACAAAAATGATTGGTCTAGTGTGTTTGTATATGTTCAAAAATGGAGGTATGACAACTCAACAAAAAAGGGAAGTTATTGATGTCACATTTTTTGGTTGCATGGTACAAGATTTAATGCAGTTAGTACAACACAGCAAATGTGATGACATCCAACTCAAAACACACTGCAATGAAGTAGAAAGAATAGTGTGGTTTTGCATGAAAAACTCTGTGAGGCTTAAATGCAACTTAACTAATTGAATGCATAGTTCTGAAAGCAACCAACTATGTAATGTCTGTCTACTTCAAGGAGATCATCCATTTGTATTTCTCTGAAGTATGGTACAATAAATTAAGAGGTTTTACATATTAAAGGTACGATTGTAGCAAATTTTACGGTTGTTATGTTATCAAAAATGCTGAATACATTATTGATTACATACAATAGCAAGTATTTAAATTTTGATACACTCAGTAGATCAACAAGAATGAAGTTGACACAATATATACCGTCGTGTCGTAGTTAAATATTTTTAAAGTGAAAAAACTACAAATAATATTCAGTAAAAATTAAAGGGTTAATACACAGATTAGTTACTGTACTTTATCAAAATGTTCAATTTCATTACCGAACTTTCATTGTGTTCAATCGAATTGCTGAACATTTAAATAATTGATTAAATTGTTACTTAAGTTTTTAATCATTCTTCCACATCATGCCACGTAATATGCAAAAACATATATTAGTTATTGTAGTTTACGAAAATGTTCAATTTCGTTACTGAACTTTTATTTTTGTAGAATAATACAGTATCATATTTTATTTTTTGAGAAAATTCCAAAAATCATCCATGTGGTTTACACAGATTTTCACAAATCATACCCGAACTTTTATTTTCAGGTTTTTGATACAATAAGTTTCAAGTTTGCTCGTAGATGGTACATCCGTCACACTCCGTTAATTTTCACCGTTATGTGTGTAAACCACATGTATCATTTACGAGCAATTTTGAAACTTATGGGTACCATTTACGAGCAAACTTGAAACTTATTGTATTGAAAATAGACGGAATTGGTAAAACTTAACGACAAAAATAGACGAAGTTGGACGGAGGTACCATTTACGAGAAAACTGAAAACTTATTGTACCGAAAACCTGGAAAAAAAATTCGGGTATAATATGTGAAAATGTGTGTGAACCACAGGTATCATTTATGAAATTTTCTCTTATTTTTTTCATCGTATAAATTATCTTCTTTTAAACATTCCTCATATACAAATAGATATGTTACATCCTTTATTGATGCCATCGATTTTATAATTCATCATCGATTTAGTTATAACGGGGATATCACACTTGTAACCTAGTTTCATATAAGTTAAGTAATTCAATTGAATAAAATAAAAGTTCAGTTGAACATTTTAAAAAAGTAAAATAACTAATTTGTTTATCAAATCAAAATAAAACAACATTAATGAACACGATCAAAGATTGAAATATAGTGATGTAATTTTGGGCATGATTAAAAAATTTGAAAAAGGTAATAAATATAACCGTTACTAATCCCCATTCATTCAACCACAAATGATCATCATCAACTATTTTATGTTTTACCCTTCACTAAAACCCTCGATTTCTTGATCAACAACAGCAGCATATGATCAATTAGTTGTAATTTTGTAATCACCATCGCATAATCAAACAATGTGGACCAACAAAGACAATTCCAATTTCACACCACGAGGGTTCCCGTTTTACACACCTCACCGGAGTTCTTCTTCGAACATGTATTCTCCTCCACCGTCTGCCACCACGCGACGCCGGTTGCCGGCGTCGGAAAAGAAATGGAAACCACCACTGTCCAATACTACTAATCATAATCATCATAGTAATGTTAATTTCATCTACAAAGTCCCCGCCGGCGATTCCCCTTACGTCAGAGCCAAACATGTTCAGGTATTAAAGTCTAATTCTTTAAGTTTGACTTTTTCTATAGAAAAGGGGTAGTTGACTTTAAAAGTCAAGGTTAATTGTGCATGTGATTTCAAAAGTGTCAATCATGGATTATGTAAAGTTGTTATACTTGAAGAGTTATGTTCAAAGAAATTAAATATTTTCAGTCTAGTAATAATTCTTGATGCCCCCATTATTGTAGATGTTAGAATCGAAGAACATAGACTGTTTGACTTTTGGGGTCAAACCAGGTATTATAATTCACAGTAGATATAAGATTGTTTGGACACTTTAAGCAGAAAAAGTTGTATAGTTATAGCAGGCTTTTACAAAAGAAAATGTTGTTAACAAAAAATAATAACAGACATGCAATGTATATTACAAGAAATTTGTAGTTGAGAGCTAGTTTATTTGACCTCAATAGTCAAAAGTGGAAGGAACAGAGTTATTCGTCTGAAATGTAAGGTTTTGTTTTTTTTGGGTCTTGATTGTGTTATGATTTCTTGGCAGTTGGTAGACAAGAACCCGAGCAAAGCAGTGGCTATGTTTTGGGCTGCAATAAATTTGGGTGATCGAGTTGATAGTGCTTTAAAAGACATGACAGCAGCCATGAAACAATTGGATAGATCAGATGAAGCGATCGAAGCTATCAAATCGTTTCGGCATATGTGCCCACTAGAAGCACAAGAGTCTCTTGACAACATTATGCTTGAATTATACAAGGTACATTACAATCTTACATGTATCTACCCAATTACCATTTAAGTAATCCACTAAGACTTATGTCTAAATTGTCAAATAACTATTTGAATACTTTTTTCAGAGATCTGGACGACTAGAGGAGCAGACACGATTGCTTGAATTAAGAGTAAAACATATTGAGGATGCTGCAACACAAAATTTGAACAAAACGAGACTTGCAAGATCACAGGGAAAGAAAATTCAAATCACAATGGGACAAGAGTATTCACGATTATTGGGCAACTTGGCATGGGCTTACTTGCAGCAAGACAATTATAAACTAGCAGAAGAGATATACAGGTATACGTTTTAAACTTTTCATGTAATTGCAATTTCTAATAATATTTTCATTAGTTTTTTGGTGTTAGCTTTGAATGTTGATGATGCAGAAAAGCACTTTCGTTGGAGCCAGATAAGAACAAGCAATGTAACCTAGCAATTTGCTTAATGTACACAAACCGGATGACAGAAGCGAAGTTTCTTCTAAATACTGTTAAAGACTCCAACAGAAGCAGAGACACGTACGAATGTTACGCCAAATCTTACGAGCGTGCGATTCAGGTGATGCATGAGCTGGAATCACGCAAGTTTGCTACAACGTTTTCTTCGTTTTTACTTGGTAGAAACAAAGAGTCAGATTCCAGTGAAGAGGGTACGAACGTAAACTGTGAAAGTACTCAGGCAGACACACCATTTGCATACAAGAAACCTTATAATAATTTTTCTCCGTATAAGAATAGCGGCATCCCTAGTACACCATTTACACAACCTCGTGATAAGTCTGGTTCGGATGGTGGTTGTTTTAGGAAATTACAATTTGGGCATTTTGCTGAAAACCAATATGTTGAGGTGAAACTACCTGGTAAAGTGAGTTTCGGTCAGTAATACCAGAAACAGGAGCACGTAGGAAAAGCTGGGCTGATATGTTAGAAGACGAAGAGTATGGTGATGAAAATGTTGATTGCTTCCAACACAATGGCTCAAAGATTGATTCTTTAAAATGAGGCTATCAAACCCAAGTGGGAAATGGTAATGGTGGTATTCTTCAGCAGCAGACTATTTTTTCGTTTCGTCTTAAAGATGAGATTAACTTGGAAAAATATGCCGAGTTTTTATGAGCTGAATCGTCGATTTCTTGTATAGTTGTGTGTTAATATGTCGGTCTGTAGGAAAGATTCTTGATTCTGGTAATTCAAAGGTTTCTGATTTAGGTGTTTGATTTGTTGATTAAGGTTTAGTCCCACCTATAAACATCAAATAGTCCCACCTATAAACATTAAACAGTTAATATCGTTACAGTATAGTAGTAATCGATGAGATATTATAATATTAATACTGACTCATAAGAATTCTTAATCATGTCTTATTAACAGTTGCTGTTATTTTAACATCATTTAGTTCTTTTTTTTTATATAAAAATAAAGTATTATCAAGAAATCCAAATAGCAAGCTTCGATTGGCCATTGAAATGCCAACGTGGCACTCCTTTCCCAATAAACCCATTACTAAAACCTTATCATTCCCAACCAAGACATTTGTGTAATATCGCAATCAACAACGACAACAGCCAGTTGTAAATTACGCTTAAATATCAGTACCTTACACAAAAAAAGAAGATCTTTTAGCTTATCGTTTTATCCATGGCGCTTCGAGCAGCTTCTCTCCTTCCATCCGCAATCTGTGTTCACAAAGAGGTAAATAAGTTGGGGCTAACATTGTACTTTAATTCTATATTTTTAGGTATTTTGTGGTAACTCATGTATCTGTATGTATAATGTGAAACAGGGGAAGCTGAATTCTTGCAGCCTCAAGGAGACTTCATTTGTCTCAAAAAATGTTAAATCTGATTTTAGTCCTCTATTTGTTGGAACAAAGGTATTATTTTTATCTGTTTTTATTTGTAATTTAAGCTTATTTTATTTTATTTTATTTGTGGACATATCAATTTGCAAACAAATTTCATTTTTAGCATGAGATTTTAAGGAATTTTGCCCTGACCAAGTTATTTTCTAAATAGTTTATTTGTATATATATATCAATATTATATTATTTGTTCAAATGAAATGAAAGTGAATCCCATGTGCTAGTTGAGTTGTACCAAATGCATTAGAAATTGTTTATGGTTCATTAGGACTTGTATCCAGTAAACTATACTAGTATTTTACTGTATTTAAAAGGTTTAATTGCCAAAAAAAAATTGATAAAAATAAAATAAAAATTTACTAGGTAGTGTGACTAACATTGTTTATTACAGTAGTTACATTCATGCTTTACATGACAAGCATATCTGGCTATTTCTCTTTGAGAATCAACTCAAAAGTCAAAACCATTTGACTGTAGGAGCTTAGAAGGAAGTCATCAGCGGGACCAATTCGTGCACAAACTGCAACGGTGGCTCCATCCGTCAACGAAGCTGCACCAGATGGCAAGAAAACGGTTAGAAAGGGCAATGTGATCATTACAGGAGCCTCATCGGGTCTAGGTTTAGCCACTGCAAAGGCTTTAGCAGACACTGGATCATATCACATAATCATGGCTTGTAGGAACTTCTTAAAAGCTGAAAAGGCTGCTAAATCAATTGGGATTACTAAAGAAAACTACACCGTTATGCACCTTGATCTTTCATCTCTTGAAAGTGTTCGCCAGTTTGTGGACACATTTAGGCGGTCTGGGCGACCTCTTGATGCACTTGTGTGCAATGCAGCCATCTATTTGCCTACGGCTAAAGAACCTACTTACACCGCTGAAGGATTTGAACTTAGTGTTGGGACTAACCATCTTGGCCACTTTTTACTTTCAAGGTTGTTGCTTGATGACCTTAAGAAATCAGATTACCCGCAAAAACGACTCATCATTGTAGGTTCCATCACAGGTAGTAATTTAAGTTCTTACAAAACTATCTGTCTAGTTTTTAAACAATGTGTTTGTTTCTAAATGTGGATAAATTTTAGGAAACACAAACACTTTGGCTGGAAACGTTCCACCGAAGGCTAACCTGGGGGACTTGAGAGGGTTAGCTGGGGGGTTAAACGGGCTAAACAGTTCTGCCATGATTGATGGTGGAGAGTTTGATGGTGCTAAGGCGTATAAAGATAGTAAAGTATGCAATATGCTCACAATGCAAGAGTTTCATAGGCGTTATCATGAAGAATCTGGAGTTACATTTTCATCTTTGTACCCTGGTTGTATTGCTACAACAGGATTATTCAGGGAGCACATTCCATTGTTTCGACTTCTATTCCCACCATTCCAGAAATACATCACGAAAGGGTATGTTTCGGAAGAGGAAGCTGGCAAAAGACTAGCACAGGTTAGTGAACTTACAACTTCTATTACAGGAGGTACAGTTGATCAATGCTGACAATTTTTTGGATTGAATGTCTTAGGTAGTAAGCGATTCAAGCTTAACGAAATCTGGTGTGTACTGGAGCTGGAACAAGAACTCTGCTTCATTTGAAAACCAGCTTTCCCAAGAAGCTAGTGATGCTGAGAAAGCTCGGAAGCTGTGGGAGGTCAGTGAAAAGCTCGTTGGGTTGGCTTAGAATCAATCACATGAAGAAAGTTAAAGTTAAAGTCAGAGTCAGAGATAATTGAATCTCATGGTGTGAATTGTTTGTTGTGTGGTAAGGTACAATACAGCAATGCATTCCTGAATTTTCAACATTTAGTTATGTTTATGGCATGATCAATTCCGAATGTAACAAGGTGCAAATGTAAGATAAAGGTAGAAGTACAAAATTGTAGTTTTTGAAATAAAACACCATATACGATTTTGTTATTATGAGCTAAAAGTTGTTGAACTCTGATATATAGCTGGACGATTACCAAACCCAAGGGGTGGCCAAGTCGGTTACTCGGGTACTTTCACTAATGAGTAAGAGGTTTTAGGTTTGTAACCTTAATGGCGATCACTTTGCAGGCCACACCACCTTACCAATTACCCTTAGGGAGCATTAACAGTACTGAGTTTGTGAGGTGGTTCACTTGGATTTTGTGAGTTTGGTCAGCCAGTTTTAGTTGGATACCACAGTTCCCAAAATGAAAAAGAAAAAAAGAAAAAAACGCCTTTAGGTAGTTCTAATATGATAGTTAAAATCATTCTCTTGGCTTGAATGTTGGTATTAAATCAGATGACCCATTGTTTGGCATCCGTTTTAGGTTATGGAGTACTAAAGTTCATTAATCTTTGCGGAGTTGTAGACATGTAGTGTCATGACACCAGTTACCTTTAAATGTTACAACATGCATAGTGTTGCATTATTTATGATAATAAGTTATCAAAAAGCTGAAAACAGGGGAGAAGCAGAGTCATGAATATGAAATGATGCAAGAACAGTTAGGTCACAACTTCAAGCTAATCATGCAATCACAACCTTTCATGAGAACAAGTCCCACATGTAACAAATCTTAATGCACAAAAGAGTTGGTGCACCATACAATTGGTCAAATGCCAAATGTATCAAGTTTCGAAACCGATTTAATTCCACCCGCAAATTCAAATACTTCTCTGCAAGACCATTGAAGTATGAGTTCTTGCTATAAGTACACTCAAGACATTTAACTATTTTCTCTCTACCAAAAGAAGAAAAAATGAGTGAAACTACAAAAAAAGTTGGGAGCATCACAAGATTGCTGGGAGGCACTGAGCAAAATTGGTGCAAAGTAACATCTAGTGGCACAGGGATAGCTGTTATGGCACTTCAAGCCTCTAAACACCTAAATATCACACTTTTGAAAGAAACCCTTCACAAAATCCAAAATAATCATCCAATCCTTAACTCCATGCTACACAAAAACACCTCAACAGGCTCAATATCTTTCATCATCAACCCTCCAATCCCTCACCTCCATCTCAATGTAATTAGCCAATCGAAAACATCCGAACTTCTCAGTACTCTCATGAGCCGTGGTTCCAGCACATCCCTCTCTCCACTACACCTGATCCTCGAGCATGAGCTCAACATCAACGAGTGGTCAAGTGTTTCTAGCCGTTCTTTGTGCATGGGAGGGTTTTACTTAATGTATGCTACCTTGTACACGCTGCCTGACCAGAAATGGATCCTGGCGATGCGTTTGCATACAGCTATTTGTGACCGATTAACTGGTGTTTCACTGCTTAGGGAGTTGAGAGAAGTGATTGGTGAAAGTGGGGGAGAAGGGCATAAAGAAGGGTACCATTTGGCGATTGAGGAACTTATTCCTATTGGGAAGGCTAAGAAGACGATGTGGGAACATGGGAAGGATATGGTAGCATACTCGTTTAACACATTTAGGCTCTCGAAATTGAAGTTTAAAAGTGTTAAAGGGCCTTTCAATTCAGAAGTTGTGAGATTCAAGATGAACACAAAAGAAACCGAACTGCTTTTAGCTGTAAGTTAAACCTTCTTAGATAACTTACTCTTGTTGAATTTCATTTTAAAATTTTAATTATCATTATATACCATTATTGAGCTTATAGGGTTGCAAGTCGAGAGGAATCAAATTTTGTGGAGTACTGGTGGCAGCGATTCTACTTGCGGTCTACTCCTCTAAGCGCCGATCTAGTAAAAATAACCGTAAAAAATATGGAGTGGTGTTTTTAAACGATTGTCGCTCATATCTTAATCCACCTCTCTCTCCCTATAATCTTGGTAAGTTCCTTTTTATTCTTATAATTGTAGATCCTTTAAACACAATCTTAACAATTCACCAGCACCATAAACCCACACATAAACAGAACCAATTCAAATTAGAGGATTTATACCTAAAATAAGCTAGTACAGCTTTTAACATGATTATCAAATGATATCTTTGGTACTATATACTACCCATTACGTCTTACAGGATTTTACCAATCGGCCATCAACACGATTCAAGAAGTGAAACGAGGTGAAAACCTATGGGATGTGGCAACTAGAAGCTACACATCATTTGCAAGCTCTAGGAATATCAACAAACATTTCACAGATATCGCAGACTTGAACTTTCTCATGTCCAAGGCCGTTGATAACCCAAGTTTAACACCAAAATCTTCCTTGCGAAGCGCGTTGGTAACTGTGTTCGAAGATACTGTCATCGAGAAGTCTAGTGAGTTGAGACATGATCTTTTCCTAGATGACTTTATTGGGTGTGCCTCGATTCATGGAGTCGGCCCATCAATCGCTGTTTTTGATACTATAGTGGATGGACAATTGGATTGTCTTTTTGTTTACCCCTCACCACTTCACTCCAGAGAGCAAATACAAGGACTGATTGCTCATATACAAAGTAGTCTTGTTGAGGCTATTAAAATGGAAGAAATATAAACATTGTACAGTAATTTATTACTCATATACAAAGTAACCTTGCGCATATATATTACTTAAAGTAAATGCACAGGATGGAGGACAGTTCTGCTTCTTCTGTTTTTTATATACATTTATTTATGTTAAACTTGATCAAAGTAATCAAAAGAAAATAAGAAACCAAAATGTACTAACCCATGGCTGCATATGTGAAACCATTTGTGCACAGAGTTGTCTGTAGCTTAAGACAAGTTTGCTACCGAGTCAACTCCATAATCAGTTTACTAATAAGAGTTACCAGAAATCAAAAGTTTTAATAGTTCAATGATTCCTGTTAACTGAAAAAAAATGTTACATAATGATCGATATGGCCTGGCCGAAGCAGAACCAGCAGCTACAACAACTAGACTGAGTAGCAGGCTAATCACAACCTATCCAGACCCGCAAGGTTCACAATTAAAAAAGCCTCCGACCATTTCAACTTTGCATAATTTAGGATTTGAATATTCAAGTTAGTTATGTAAGTGGCATAAATGGATGTTGGTCCTGATTCTTAAGTGTAGTGGATTCAGAATGTCGCAAAATTTAACTGGCTTTCACAAACTATACTGAATAACAGCCATTAATTGTACAAGATTTTCAATGAGCCGATTGACAGAAAGTTATTCGAAAGTACAGAGAAAAACCTTAAACAACAAAGGACAAAGACAAGTTCCAGGTAGCATGTAATCGGGCATAGCGATATTTGCCTTTTTGGCATCACTTTGAATGGTAAAACCAATAGAAATTACATCTGTAGAAACAGAACTCTAAATTTGAAGCTTCTTGTCAACTTTAAATCCCTCAATAAGTTTGATCTTCATGTTATCAATCAGTTCTTGTATCTGTTCTCTTGAATGTAGAGGTGCAGGGTAAACACAAGCACAATCCAACTGTCCATCTCGAACAGTATCAAATAGTGCAATGGACGGACCTACTCCATGTGCCGAGGCACACCCAATATAATCGTCAAGTCCCAATTCTCGTTCAGCATCAGTAGAAACCTCGATGACAGGATCTTCGAAGACGCTTACCAATGAAGTTCTCAAGGAAGATGAAGGTGTCAAACTGGGGTTTTCGATGGCTTTAGACATGAGGAAGTTCAAGTCAGACATATCTGTAAAGTGTTTGTTGTTGTTCTTTGAGTTTTCAAATGCCATGTGAATCTTAGTTGCTAAGTCCCATAGGGTTTCTTCTCCTTTCACTTCATGGCTAGTGGAGATTGCAGAATGGTAAAATCCTGAAAAATATGAAGATGTGCAGATCATTTAACATAATTTAGTGATCAATAAACTTAAGTATATTTCATCAACTTGATACTGTTTTTTTAATTTATAAAAGTTAGCTTTTATTTATGTGATACTCGAATCCAATAAGTAAAATAAACTTAAATGAATAAAGCTTGAACTTTTTAGTGATGATATAAATACGAAATATCCAACTACTCTTCAAGAACTAATGTCTGCTTGCGTTCTGTTGCTACATGTATGCATATAATTTTGTGTATAGTCGAAACATAACTCTATAAGAATGAGTATATACCAAATTCATGGGCGGATAGAGATGGTTGGAGATATGAACGGCAATCATTTAGGAAGATGACTCCATACTTCTTCCTATGGTTGTTCTTGGAAGAATACGCAGCAAGTAGAGTCGATGCTGCCAACGCTCCACACAATTTGATTCCTCTAAGTTTGCAACCCTGTTATATATATTAACAAATATGTAAACACAGTTATAATATGACAACAAAAGAAGACTTATGTATATATGATCGAATAAAAGATCGAGTACCAAGTGAGAATTTTAGAATTGCAATACCAGCATAAATTTGGACTCATCTAAAAATTTAAATACAAATGCATTTATAAACATTTGAAAATACATGTTAATTGAACTGTGTATATAAAATTTAAACAGTTGGCAAAATCTGTAAGTTTAAAATTCGTTTAGAGGTGTACACATTTGTACCTAGTATATCATTTATATTTTGTAGGTATTACATGTATTATATTTCCTCTTCTATGAAAAAAACAGGAACTTTAATTAGATGGCTTAAAAGCTCCTCAGAATTGGTTGGTGCTACTTAATGAAATGGGCATTGTCCTGCCTCCTAAATATAATGTTCTGCACATTTAAGAACTGAATTGAGGTTCTAGTTAAACTGAATTTGATTTAGACTGGTTCCGTACAATTTGAAAGCGATCTAGTTCAATGATGATCCGTCTATCAATAAATTTGAACCCAAACAACTCGAAACCCGGCCCGTTAAACACCTCTAATTTTGGTTCCACTTGAAATAAAACAAATTCCGCTCTTACAACAGCGCATACCCGCTCTCACATTGTTAAATCCGCCACTTGGTATATATAATATTAATGAGAGACAAACGTTGGGCATATGAATAACAAATTACATACAACTACTATTTGCACTAATACATTGTGTTCTCATAGAAAATAAGTATACTAGTAGGATTAAATAAAGCTGTTATACTATCAATAGGATTATTTTTTCTTTGTGTGTAACTTGTGTATATTGCTAAAAGGACTAAAAAGGTACATCAAGATTAGGATTTATATAACTTACAGCTAATAGCATATGAGTTTCATGTGTGTTCATCTTTAATCTCACCACCTCTGAATGCCTTGGAGATTTCACATCTTTAAACTTCAAATTCGTAAGCCTAAGCGAGTTAACCGAGTATGCTACCATATCTTTTCCATGTGCCCAAAATGTCTTGTTAGCTTTCCCAATAGGAATAAGTTCCTCAATTCCGACATTACCCTTTTCTTTATACCCTGCAATCTTCTCCCCCATAGCTTCTTTCAACTCTTTGAGCAATGAAACTGCAGTAGTCCGATCACATATCCCCGCATGTAATCTTAAAACCAGCACCCATTTCTGGTCTGGCAATGTGTAGACGTTAGCATACCATAAGTACAACCCTCCCATGCACAACGATTGGGTACTAATATCCGACCACTCGTTTATATTAAGTTCATGCTCAAGGATTACATGTAAAGGCGAAAGGGTCTGGCTCGTGAGGGTTTGCAGGAGTTCGGATGTTTTCGATTGGCTAATGACGTTGAGATGGAGATGTGGGATAGGAGGGTTGTTATTGATGAAAGAAAGTGAGCCTGTTGAGGTGTTTTTGTGTAGCATGGAGTTGAGGTTAGGATGGTCATTTTGGAGTTTTTGAAGGGCTTTTTTGAAAAGTGGAATATCTGGTTCTTTTGAAATTTGGAGTGCTAATACTGTAATTCCTGTCCCACCAGCCACTGCTTTGCACCAATTCTGCTCTGTGCCCCCTAACAATCTTGTATTACTCTCAACTTTTATTGGAGCATCACCCATTTTTTTGTTTTTTTTTGTGTTTGTATATAGATGGACAGAGAAAAGGGGGAACAGATATTAGGTCAAGCTAGCAAAGTAGTGTGTGATCTAGGAAGTGAAGATTGGATGTTATTACTTATAGGAGCATGTATTGAAGCAAAGTGTTAGAAGCTAGGTAGGTTGGATCTTAAATGATATATTAAACTCAAGCTTTGAATTACTTTGCTATATTTGCAAAGGAAAGGATGTGGTCCAAAAATTGCACAATTTGCTTATTTGGTTCTGTTGTTTTTGCGAACCATTGTGGTAAATCATTTTCCCATAACAATACGAGTTTTATGTGTATTTCATGCATGAATAGGCCAGTGTAACAACGAGACGAATTATAGTAGAAATGTGAACAATTAACCGTAGACGGATGAAGTAATAATTACATTCTAAAAGTAAGCGGGTACCGCTTACTTTTGTTGAACTTAATATTGATTTTTAACGACTTCGATTCTATCAATAACCTTACTAGAGTAATTAATAAAATCAGCACGAGCTGAGACTATGACTTTAATTAGGCAAAGTTTGAAACTCAAATAAACATAGGCTATCAAGTCGACCTTTTTGATCCTAGAATCACCAGGTTTGGTGGTGAAGACAGGGCGTGAGCATCGTAGATAACCGCCCCACAATATATTACAGATTAATTAAGTAAAATGATTTTTTTAAGGTATTAATGACATTTTAAATTTTCACCCCATGAAACTTTGAAAGAAATAGAAGAAAAACCCCATCCGAAATTTTTAGCTTCAACCCTGGTGATGAATATGAATGATGATAAAATTTGTAGCAAATAATATACAGAGATGATGGACTTGTACATAAACCATTATTATTATTCCAAGCTTGTTGTTTAGCATATGAATAGATGTTGACTTGATATTAAGCTCATGTTTGACTTTGACCATTATATATGCATGGTAATGGTATATGGAAGTCACATGGAATGTCTTACATGTACTTAGCATGCATATTCTTATAGGTTTGTAATAAAGTTTGAGAACGTGGCAAAACAGGCCATATATAAAGTCTAGTGTCCTGACTTCTTCTGTAACGTCATATATTAATTAATTAATTAATTAATTAATTAATACTAATATAAGCCGTAGATTAATATTTAACCAATATAAGATTTACGAAGTAATATATTGACACAACAGCTAGCTTACCTTTTGTTATGACTTTTGGATAGCAACTGATACGTACAATTATCATGTTGGAGCGACTTCCAATAACTTATCGATGAAATGGGTTTAAGCAGACCCTTATAAGAATGTTCGCAATTGTAAACAATTGTGATATCACCGGAATCTAATCAAAACACCACAAATCTTCAAGAACACAATCATAAACTGAATAATACTTTGATTAAACAAAGACAAAATCAAATCCTCCTTAGAGACTCAAAATCACTCAAACTCAAGAAATCATTCATAAAAGGAATGAATGATTTCTTCTACACTAACAAAGCCCGATTTTTGAGTTAAAATACGATTGTACAGAGAGAGAGGAAGAATAGAATAACACAAAATTAAAATTAAAATTATAAAAAATAAATAAAACAAAATGATTAAAACAACTCCTTAATCTATCCAAATTTCCTTCTTTATATTCCCTTCACAAAACTAGACAACAAACTAAGTAATATATATTTAAAAGCTAGCAAACTACTTACCATTTTTACCTTTTATATTTGTCACACTAGAATGTGGTTTGTACACATATGACCTCTACATATTACTCACAACATTTCAAGATTAAGATTGAACTAAACTCATACATTTTTAACAACAATTTTATCAATATATTGATTTAGACTCTTTTAATTAATATGGTTCTTCAATAAATAAGATGTGTGAGTTTGACTATTAATTAGATGACACCAATGAATTTTTGATATACAATTATTTGTACAAGTATTATTCATTATGATTATAATACTATGTGTGTTTGATAGGTCCCAAATTAAATGTCCACTATTCTATTTATGTTTAATCTAAAATAAGAGTCTATTTTAAACTTTTAACTAATCAAAATGTTTATCGATGGTTAATATGAAATTTTATTGGTTAACAATATTGTAACACTCCCAAATTTACTGTTTGGCGGAAGCATAATTTGGGTGTTACTAATCAATAATCAAAGCACACAGATATATAGTAAACGACTCTATATGCGTCATTTTAACAAAATATATTAATATTAAAATATTTACAATAGTTGAATCCGTACATAGCTCGTGTCCGATTAAATGAGAGATTCCAATACATAAATACTTGTACAAAATATACTAATGCAAGGAAATCTTTATTGTGTGCATGCTGAGTCGAGCTATAGTAATCCTGAGGGCAGTCCAAATCTACTGCTGAGTACCCGTGATACATGCTAAAATGGGCCAGCTAACGCTGGTGAGCTCACAGGTTTTGAGTATCAAATAATATCGTGTGAACCACAAGATTTAAATACTGATTTGCATCCAGCAAATAAAGATAATGATAATGTATACAACCATGAGCACATAGTCTGAGCTTAACTCGAGGGGTCAGGATCACAATCAGTGCCTGAGCGAGGTGCCTCCACGAGTGCCTAATCCACACTCGTCTGAACAAATATTAGTACGTCCGTTTACCCAGTTAGTGTTTGCTAACCCGGACGAGGAGGGTCAGTCCTATATGGTACCATATACTAATATTCACGCTACAACGTATTACCAAACTATGCTGACGGAGGACTTTGAAATGATTAGTTGTGTAAAACTCATGTAGTATGTGGAAATGTTTGCACTTGCGTTCACATGTTAAAAACGAGCAATGAATCACACCCATGTGTAAAAACAGTAAAAGAGGGGCCATGAGACTCACCTGAGTCTTGAAGCGTTTAATCAATAAACGTGAGTTAATTAGCCGATTAGTGATTGTCTGAAGACTCGTAACCTGAGGGTGTCCACGACACGCGATGGTTATAAACATAATTGGGTATCTCAAAAGACCACCCTTGTAGTTGTCCATCCAACTAGAATGTCCAAATTACTACGATTTGGTTGATATGTTTAAGTATTTGAAAATGCGTACGGCTCATTGGTGATTGTTTGTAATAATAATCTTATCATTATCATTATGATTTCGAAGTGTTATGCTTGAAAACATGTTCCAGTGTGTTTTAGATGTCGTATCGTATAAGTGTTTGAGGTTATAGAAGTTCGACACTTAATGTGAAAATGAGTTGTAAACTGTCTGTTTTTAGCGTCACTTGATGCGACACTTAGGGGTTTAGGCGACACTTAGGAAGTGTCGCATGAAATGGTAAAATCTGAGTTTAAGGCGTCACTTAGGGAAGTGACGCATGACGAGGCGTCACTAAGGCAGTGTCGGTTACCAGTGTTGGGTAAGGGTTCTATGCGTCACTAGGGTCGAGTATCAGATGGAATTAGGGTCCAATTGTATGCGACACTCAGACAAGTGTCGTTGGAAGTGTCGGTAAGTAGCGTTAGGCGTCACTGGACAAGTGACGGATGTAAGTGTCGAGAAAAAGGGGTTTTATGCGGCACTTAGGCAAGTGACGCAAATTTAGGGTTTTATGCGTCACTTAAGTGACGCTATACTGGTCCGGCCTATGTGACACTTAAGACTGTTCGATGGATTTTGAGCCAAAAACTTGTTTTCCGGTTTCCGTTTGGTCTGATTCTTTTACCCAACCCTTAGATGGACATTTCAAGCTATTACAAATAACAAACAAGTAAAAATAATGGAAATCGGAGTGTTTTGAGATTTGTCAGGAACTTACAAACTTAACGTCAGGGAATTTCGAAAAGATAGAAATGTAGATCTTGACTCCGTGAATCTTTTCTTCAAAACGAGCGAGACGATCCGAGTACGTTTGGTGGTGTTATTTTGATGATTAAAGAGATGGTGGTGGTGGTTTTCTTGAAAGAAAAGAGAGAGGAAGAGTGAGGAGAGAGAGAAAGTTTGGTGGAAATGAGGAGGGAAAGAGGGAGGTGCGGGGTTTTGGTGAAAGCCTCCCCTCTTCAGTCTCCGCCTTTGTGCTCCGTGTAGTGTTTGTTTTTCCGATTGTTTAAACGTTAAATATTTATTTTGTACTTTTAAATATACGTTTAAAATGCGATTATTTATTCAATATTTTTAGCGGAGTATTATACCAAATATCTAATATTTGAGTTACAAATTATAACTTAATTTGTTTCGTTTTGTTTGCGCATCATAACTTTTAAATCGCGTAGGTCTTGTTTGTACTATACGGGACAATTAGAAATATTATGAAAATAATATTTTTGGGTATAATAGGATTATCAAATATCGCCGTGTTCTTTAATAGTTTTGTTCACCAACGTCCGTATTAATTGAATCGAACTACGTTCGATTTAAATTGAGTACGATTTAATCAAATCGCATAATCGTATATATTCATCAATATATATTCCGATACATTAATTATCCTAACATAGAACTAATTACATGTATTAACAAAGAATTAGGCATAATCACTAGTCCCAATTTGGCGGGTGTTACAAATATGATGGTCCCATCTTTCTTAAAGTGTATGTAAACTGATAGTGGAGTACACTTATTTTAGGATAGAGTGAGTAGCTTTCTAGTTTATCTTGCATTACGTAATGAGACCTACTTTAAATATTCAAGAGTAAGTACATTGGCAGTCTCTCTAGTCGTCAATCTCAGTCTTCAGATTGGGTATTGTGCGTATAAAGTCCCATGATCTTGATTTTTGTTTCACCACCAATCCCTAACCCTAATGAGTGTTAGTTTCGTTCATTATCTCAGGGACTAGCCGTTAAACAACATACTCTTGTGTACGACACACGTGACATGTAGTAATGGACAAAACTCAACACTCGTTAATTAGGATCAAGTACTGGCCGTAAAACAAAAACCCCGATCCACGGGTCAAGGAACTAATCCACGCAATACCCAACGTGCACGGGCGATGTAATATACTTAATATTTAACTAGCTAATATCCAAATATAATTCAACTCGTAAATTTATTTATCCAACAAAACTAATACATAAAGACGTTTTAATAAAGTAACATAACATATACAAAAATTTGACAGAGGATACTAATTAAACATATGACTTCAACCCAAAAGTCGTTAGATGTTTTGAACCCCAGATCATAAAATTGATGATAATATATCTGTCTTTTGAAGCCGTGCGAGTAGGTATGTACTTTAGTACCATTAATAATTACTTCATAATTAAGAATAATTAACAATCGATTGACCACTTATGGTATTAAAATCTTTATTGCATGAATCATGTTCCTTAAAGCTTAACAAACAAACAACCATACACATATGTATGCCTGTTCATAAGTGTCTTACCTTTGATCTTGGCATGGCTGACTAGCTAGCTTTTACTTAAATATACACTTTCTCATATTTCAAACACAATATGATACATTATTTTATAAAAAATGTTTGTTAGTACACAAAGGTATAAAATGTTGCTTTAGTATGTGGACCAATAAAAAACATATGAAGTGCAACTAACTTCTTAATTTCATTATAGAAATACAAAAAGAATTTATTATTAATAATAAGTAAGAGATTGTGATGTAGTGTAAAATTGAGATAATAAATTAATCATGTTGATTCAAAGGAATAACCAGGAATAATTCTTCTAAAACACGTTGATTCACAAAGAATGCCGTGGGTGGGTAACTTTGATTCACAAAATTGAGAGTGAAATCTAAAATCTTGAAATTAAAAACTGAGTTTATTACAATGAAGAATAAAGCATAAATAACTATCAGAAGTTTAAACGGGCCCTTAAAACATAACGGGCCAAATATACAATCCAAAACAAAAGCCCAAAATGGACAGAAAAAATATAGAATGAGCCATATCTTTCAAATGGAGCCGTTTTTGGGCTTCAAGTATGAGTCTAACCACCTTTGGCTGTTAACGACTTGGTGTGCCTCGAACCGAGCTTCGATTCGCCTGCTCATGGGCCTAGAACGGAGCTCTGTAGCCCAAGTTACGCCCTTTTCTATGTAGCCCTTTTTGTGATACGCTCGTGGGTAGGGGTGTCAAAAAAATCGTACCCAAATAACTCACCCGACCCAAATCAGTTTCGGGTTATTCGGGTCAACTTGTTTGGGTTTCGGGTTTGTTATTCAGGTTAATCGAATAACTGATTCTTAATCAGTTCGGGTTTAGGATAATTTTATTGAATTCGGGTTTACCCGAATAACCTGAATAAGGTTTACATATAGCTTTTATAAGTATAATATAATAAAGAGAAAATTGCCCGTTTCATCCCTGTGTTTGTCCAAAAAATCACTGGCAGTCCCTGAATTCAATAAATGCCACTGGTCATCCCTATATTTGTAAGTTTTACTCACTAGTCGTCCCTGAGCCAAACGACGTTCATAATTCACGTTAAGTCTTGTCACGTGACTAGCACATGATGGGTACATCCGTCTTTTTCCTTCCATCTGCCCCACCTATCTCTTTTACTCCCCCATTTTCCCCTTTTTATCAGCATCAAACCCTCAGTTTTACCTCGTTAACGTAAAAGCGTCATTATTTTACCCGATTCATGATCAAAATTACTACAAAGTTCTCATTTTATTTTCAACCGTTTTAGTGTAAACAAGCTAAATAATGTACTATCGAAGGAAGATTCGGATTGCGGATGATGATCTCAACGAGTTGAAGCAGAAGTATGGTAAGCAATATGAACTGAAACTCAAAGCTCTGTTTTTTAAAGTTTGATTTAAATGTTATATATTAAGTAATGCGACCTGAATTTGAAAGTTTCAATAAGATTTTTTTTTGTATTTTGTCATTTACAGAAAAAGATATTGCATTATTCGGTATAAAGCTTCATCATAGTAGATGTTTTAGTAAGTTTCCTGGTAGGAAGTACGTTGGTGGTGCAATAGCATTTGTTGATGAGTTAGATATTGATCAATTTTCATCACTTGAATTTGATGATATCATTGAGGAGTTGGGGTATGAGTCCAATGTTGCCTGCTACTACCATTTTAGAGAACCTGGGCGTAATTTAGATTTTGGCCTATATGCTTTAGGAAATGATGATGATGTTAGGAACATGATACCATATGCACTTAAATGTAGGATCATTGATGTCTATATTGAGCATGGTATTACAACAGTAAAAAGCTTTTTTAGATCTCCCAAAAAAACAAATGTATATATTGAGCTATTAGAGGATGATGACATTGATTGTAAACCAGTTGTGACAGTTAAGCCTAGAAAGTGTAAGTCAAAAAAACTGATGTTAGAATGGGTTGAAGAAGTAAGAGATGGGCAGTGTAGTACTAGTGTGCCAGCAGACCCACTTGAACCTGTAGATGAGGATCAAAAAACAGACTGCTTACAGGGCAAAGAAAAAAGCATTGCAGATAATGAAGGGAGATGAGGGTCAACAATATGCAAGGTTGAGAGACTACATTCATGAATTGAGATCTACTAATCCGGATACAACAGTGAGAGTAGATGTTGAACCATGTACAAATCCAGGTAGTAATACAAGGATTTTCAGGAGAATCTACATTTGTTTGGGTGCTCTTAAGGCAGGATATAAGGCAGGGTTGAGAGAAATTGTCACACCCCGCCAACCGGTAATTACAATTAGTTGTGATTAGTTTGCGGAAGCTTTAATGACGTGACGGGGCTGCGAACAGTATTTCAACCAACAAATACATACATACTCAGAGCATATGGTTATTGCACAACATCATTTATCAAGGATGCCAAGTTTAACAGTTGTTACAAAAGTAGTACGACTATGTAAGTCGTAACAGTAGTAGTAGGGTTTTAAACATTTTAGTTTTAAGAATAATACATAAGTTTAAAAATAAGATTTCATAAGTATGACCGCAATGTCTGCAGTTATACAAATGAAATCCCCAAAAGCGGTCCCAACAGTATGTGACATCCTAAGTAGTCCAGGGTTGTCCATCCTGAATGCATGCGATTACTTACCCAGCTAATTTCCTGAAAAACATAGAGAAAGTCGTCAACAAATATGTTGAGTGAATTTACATGTTTGTATATGTATGTGGTTAGTTAAACCGAGTTTGTAGAAATGAATCGTTATTCATTTATAAAATATAATTTATGTAGGGTTGTTACCCTAAAGTATAGTTTTATGTGGGATGTCATCCCAAAATGCGTTACTGGTTGTTTACCAGTGTAAAATAAGTTACCGGTATGTTTTCCGGTGTCTAACAGTTGTAGGATTCGTTCTTCCTAAAAGTATGTGGGAATTTACTTAGACTGTGATCCCCTGAAAGGTGAGCTAAACCTCGCAGGTTAAAGTAACGCGACCTAACCCTATAACCAAACCATAACCAGAACTTATGTTGTTTGCCTGAACGGACGTTTAAGTATACGCTCCACTGTAGGAGGGTCGTCACGGCAATAGTACTATCCGTATACTCAGTGGCTAGAGTCACCTAGCTAATGGTTACAGTAGCATGTCAGGAGGTCTTTTCATGCACACATTCCAAGTCTAGGTCCGTACTAGGATACTTTGTCTAATTCCCAAAATAACAGTGGATATGTAATATCACAAATCAACAGTTGTATAAAAGCAATAAAGCGTTTATAGTTTGATTGCATGTGTTGGCATGCAATTTCTATGTTTAACACCCCTGTGTTTAAAAGCAGTAAACATTTAAAAGTAGGGGCTGTAAACTCACAGTAGTTTGCTCAGTTTGAAAGCTAGCAGCCGACAGATAATTGCCCAAGGTGTGTTAACCTATATACAATAAATGTATTATCATAAGTACGTTTGATTTTTTAAATCAATTTATATTAATAGTGTGTTTGTTTGAAGAAACTGTTGATTTCTTAAATCGTAAAATAACGGTTGACGTTATGTTGAAATATTGTTATCATTTCTTATGTCATATATTTTGTTAAGTGTTTATATAGACATGTATGTAGTTGGATACATATATTTAAATGTCGTTTTGTTCTCACTGTACATATATACATTTGTTCTATATATATATATATATGTATATAAATATACTTGTTATATATTATGTTTCGTACGTTTGTTAAACGCGTAATCCTTTTGTTCAATTTTGTGAATATATAATCGGAAGTGTCATATATATATATATATATATATATATATATATATATATATATAGGTTTTAAATACGTTGTTTACGTATATATATAAGTTTTATTTATTATAAAACTTCCCATTTCATTTGTTTCCGTTTATGTTATCGATTTCAAAAGTTATCAATTGTATATATATATATATATAAAGATTTGTCGTTGTTTATTGAGCATATATATATACATATCAAAATTTATAAATTTTATTTACATCGAATCATTATAAAAACTTATCGTTCGTTCTGTTAAATGTATCGGGTCATGTTTTATGTTTGGAATGTTTTGGAAGTTTATTGGGCTCGGTCCAAATTGTCGGCCCAATTATGCAAGTTTTGATCCAATGGTCCGTATAGGTGTAACTCGGCCCAATTTGTGATCCGGCCCAGCTCAGTCCACGGCCCAGCCCAAAGCCCAGCCGTTCGGCTTGGCCAGCCGTTCGGCTGTGAGTCTCTGCCCACTTCCTTTCCGCTCGGTCCAGTCCACGTTCTTAGTCCATTATCTGGTCTACCCCGAATTACCCAGCCCAGCCGTTCGGCTCAACGCAACTTAGCCGTTCGGCTCAGTTGGTTGAGCCGTTCGGCTCAGTCTTTTCAGCCGATCGGCTGGCCCAAGCCAACCGATCGGTTTGGGTCAGTCTCCGTCCCACACTCTGTTCGTGGTTTTTCCAGGTCTGTGACTTACTTTCGCAGTGTATTTTCGTTATTGATCGAGTGGTTCTCGAGTTATAATTGTTTACATATGTTTATACATAATGTTGCACAAGTTCTATCTTTCGATTTTCTATTTTTATACACATTTACATACATGTATTTTGGGTACAGAGGGTGTTTTTCATGGCTTCCTTTACCTCATCATCATTATCAACAAATGGATACATACATATGCGATGTTGTAATAACATTTATGCAAAATGAACTTAAGTAAAAGGATTTAGAGATAGAGAGGTTGCTCACTTTGAGTTTGAAGATGATGAGGACCAGGATGATGATGATGTCGATTGGTGATGATGATGATATAATGAAATTGGTGATGATAATTTGAAGGTGATGAAGCTCTGCTTCTCTTCTTCTTCTTGCTCCAGTCAATACCCACACACACACAGTGATGAGAGTTTGAATTATTGGTGATGGTTTGTGAGGGAAGGAGTGTATATTTACTTAAAAAGAACGGGAATGGGAGATCACAGTATGTGGTCTCCCAATTATTTGAGTTAGGTGATGAATTTTTGCCCGTTAACTTCGGGTACGGGTATAATTAGTACAATATAAAATCTAACGTTTTATATTTTTATTTTGTAGATGTTCTCCTGGTTCGTTATTTAAACTCAGAATATTGAGATTTTCATTATTTTAGACGGTTGTACAAACTTATACATTGGACTGCTATCATTCAATTGGGTGCCAAATTTCAGTCGAATTTCGGGTTCATATTTTGAGGTAATGTTCCAAATGTTTTCGAATGAATGAGAAAATTTGAACTTTTCTCATTTTGATCTTTGGGTGTTTTTTAAAATTATTTCTGTTCGTTTTATAATACGTTTTATGTTAAACGTATATTTAATTCGTTTTATCTATATGTTATAGATACAATAGTACTCGTAATTAATAATCGAGTTATTAATTATTTTAGTCGCCAACTTTTGTTATTTAGTTTTTGTCGGGTTCGTTTCGATACATTTGTACGTAACTTTAAATACTTACGTATTAGTAATACTTTTTGTTTAAAAGTACTGGGCTGCTAGGCTTACATCACATCAAAAGTTTTGTTTTAAACTTAATCAGGAAATTAGCGTAAGAATGCACATGCTTAAATGTTAATCAGTACCTAATTTGGAGAGTTGTCACATTCTCCCCCCGTTAGGGAAATCTCGTCCCGAGATTTAATTCGTGTCGTGAGTCACGGTCACGATTTCAAATAGTCAAGGATACTTCTTGCGCATTTCATCCTCACGTCCCCAGGTGAACTCTGGTCCATGTTTTGAGTTCCAACGAACTTTAACTAGCTTGATTCGTTTGTGTCGAAGTTTTTGCGTTTTCGTGTCCATAACCTCCATAGGTTCCTCCACAAAGTTTAGCTTTCAGTCAATGAAGACTTCGTCCGGAGGGATGATATGTGTTTCATCGGAAAGACACTTTTTCAAGTTAGATATATGAAAGGCGTCATGGATACTACTAAGCTCTTGCGGTAGTTTGAGCTTGTAGGCGACAGGACCAATCCTTGCTAGGATCTCGAATGGTCCGATGTATCGTGGGTTCAGTTTACCTCGTTTACCAAATCGTACGACCCCTTTCCAGGGTGCCACTTTGAGTAGGACTTTGTCACCTACTTGAAATTCTAAAGGTTTCCGTCTGTTATCGGCATAACTCTTTTGTCGGTCACGTGCTGTTTTCAATCGGTTAAGCACTTGAGATATCTTGTCCGTAATTCCTTGGACTATCTCAGGACCCGATAGTTGTCTGTCGCCCAACTCTGCCCAACAGAGTGGCGATCGGCATTTGCGTCCATACAATGCCTCGAATGGTGCCATCTGTATGCTGGTGTGATAACTGTTGTTGTAAGAAAATTCTGCTAGAGGTAGGTGTGTATCCCAATTACCTCCAAAGTCTATCACACATGCTCTTAACAGATCTTCGAGCGTTTGTATCATTTGCTCGCTCTGGCCGTCAGTTTGTGGGTGGTAGGCAGTACTCATGTCGAGTCTAGTACCCAGTGCATGTTGAAGTGTTTGCCAGAAGCGAGAAGTGAATCGTGCATCTCTATCAGAGATGATGGATAATGGCCCCTAATGTCGAGAAACGACCTCTTTCAAATAGATTCTAGTCAGCTTCTCCATTTTGTCTGTTTCTTTGATAGCAAGGAAGTGGGCTGATTTCATCAATCGATCGACAATCACCCATATGGTGTCAACTCCGGATGTTGTTCTCGGTAACTTCGTGATGAAGTCCATCGTGATGTGTTCCCATTTCCATTTAGGCATTTCGGGTTGTTGCAAAAGCCCAGACGGCTTTTGGTATTCAACTTTGACTTTTGCACAAGTCAAGCACTTACTAACGTATGTGGCAATGTCTCGTTTCATGCCAGGCCACCAGTAAAATCCTTTCAAGTCATGATACATCTTATCTGCACCAGGATGTATCGATTAGTTGGACTTATGTGCTTCGTCCAAAATCAATCGGCGCAATTCATCTACGCATGGTACCCAAATTCGGTTCATGAAGTATAACACTCCGTTGTCTATGGTTTCAAGTTGTTTCTCCATTCCCTTCAAGGATTCTTCCTTAAGGCGTTCGGGAATGAAGGCTGATTGTTGAGCATCACGAATTTGAGTAATGAGATTCGAGTGAATTGTCAAACCTAAAGCTCGAACTCTTCGAGGTTTGACTCGTTCCTTACGACTCAAGGCATCAGCTACAACGTTTGCTTTGCCCGGGTGATACTTAATTTTGCAGTCGTAATCATTCAGTAATTCGACCCAACGACGTTGTCTCATGTTGAGTTCTTTATGGTCGAATATATGTTGGAGACTTTTGTGATCCGTGAACATCGTACACTTTGTACCATATAGGTAGTGTCTCCAAATTTTAAGTGCGAAAATGACTGCTCCTAGCTCTAAGTCATGCGTCGTATAGTTCTTTTCGTGAACTTTCAATTGTCGAGATGCGTAAGCAATGACTTTGTCATTTTGCATCAATACGCAACCCAATCCCTGATGTGAAGCATCACAGTAGACAACAAAGTTTTCTACTCCTTCTGGTAGTGATAGGATTGGTGCGGTACTTAGTTTCTGTTTCAACAATTGAAAAGCATTCTCTTGCTTCTCGCCCCAATCAAATTTCTTGTCTTTTTGTGTTAGGGTGGTAAGTGGCTGAGCTATTTTCGAAAAGTTCTCGATGAATCGTCGGTAATAGCTGGCTAGCCCAAGAAATTGTCGTATTTCGGATGGCATTTTCGGGGCTTCCCAGTTCTTGATAGCCTCAATTTTGGATGGGTCTACGTGAATTCCTTTGTTATTGATCACATGACCAAGGAAATGAACCCCACGCATCCAAAATTCGCATTTAGAGAACTTTGCATAAAGTTTCTCTTTCTCCAGTAATTCAAGAATCATTATCAGATGTTTCTCGTGATCCTCCTTCGTTCGTGAGTATATCAATATGTCATCGATAAACATATTCACGAACTTATCAAGATAAGGTTTGCATACTCTATTCATGAGGTCCATGAACACTGCTGGTGCGTTTGTCAGTCCGAATGGCATGACTAGGAATTCGTAATGACCGTACCGAGTCCTAAACGCAGTCTTAGGAATATCCTCATCCCGAACCTTCAGCTGATGGTAACCAGATCGCAAGTCGATCTTCGAATAGTAACTTGACCCCTGCAGCTGGTCAAACAAGTCATCTATGCGAGGTAGTGGATATCGATTCTTAATAGTTATTTTGTTCAGTTCCCGATAATCGATACACATTCGCATTGATCCATCCTTTTTCTTGACGAACAAAACCGGAGCTCCCCAAGGTGAAAAGCTCGGTCGGATGAATCCTAAGTCTAAGAGTTCTTGCAGTTGTGCAGACAGCTCTTGCATTTCTGATGGAGCAAAACGGTAAGGTGCACGAGCAAGTGGTGCTGCTCCAGGCACTAGGTCGATATGAAACTCAACCTGTCGTGGGGGTGGTAATCCTGGTAACTCATCAGGAAATACTCCCGGGTAGTCACGTACAATAGGTACGTCGTCTATACGTCGTTCCTCGGATTTCTTTTCTACAACGTGTGCCAAGAATGCTTGGTATCCCTTTCGGAGATATTTACGGGCTTTCAAGCATGTAATCACTTTTGTGGCACTTTTTCGTTTCTCACCTTTGACCATGAGAGTTTCTCCTGTCGGTAGTGGTAAGCGTACCAGCTTATCGTGACATATGATCTCGGCGCGGTTCTTAGACAACCAGTCCATACCGACTACAACGTCGAAACTTCCCAACTTAACAGGTAGCAAGTCTATTTCGAAGAGATGACCTTCTAATTCTAAGGTACATCCCGGTACTATTTCTCCTGACTCGATTAACTCACCATCGGCTAGTTCAATAGTATATTTGTTATCTAACTTACATGATTCAAGTTCTAATAGTGGTCTAAACTCATTAGACACAAAACTTAAATCAGCACCTGAATCGATTAACACAAAGGCATAATGGTTGTTTACAAGAAACGTACCAGTGACGGTGTTAGGGTCCTGGCGTGCCTCTTGTGCTCTAATCACAAATGCTCTTCCCTGAGCTGGCTGATTGATGATGTTGTTGGCTCGGTTGTTGTTACCACGGTTGTTGGTGTTGTTGCGGTTTTGGGTGTTCTGGTTGTTGTTGTTGGGGTTTTGGTTATTGAGTCGAGGGCAACGGTTCCGATAGTGCCTCGTGTCGCCACATTCAAAACACCCTTGGTTTCGGCGTTCTGTGTTTTCCCTAGGGGTAGGGTTAGCTTTGCAGTTTTGGGTTTTGTGACCCCAACCTCTACAGTTGTTGCAATACCAACATTCACCCTCGTGGTGTTTGCTATATTTGTCACACTTAGGTTTGTTACCCAAGTATGGTTTTGATTCCATAGTGGTGGCAGCATAGGACTTTGGGTTCCCAGATCCCTTCTTATTTGTTTGACCATGTCGGTCACTTCCTGTGCCATTCCACTTACGCTTGTTCCTCCAGAACTGCCGGCTTCAGCACTGCTTGGCTCAACCTTGCCCGATGCAGTTTTCTTGGTCAGTGTTCCCATCCTTACTGCCTCATCGGTCAGACTTTGCGCTAAAACAACAGCGCTCCTGAATGTGTCAGGTTTGGAAGATGTAACCAAACTCCTAATTTGCGGTGCCAGACCATATACATAACGCTCGATGCGCTTGTACTCAGGTGTCACCATATGTGGTACTAGACGTGCTAGTTCCTGAAACTTGGTAGTATAACCAGTGACATCGGCACCAATCATAGTGATGTTCTACAACTCAGTTTCGACTTTCTGCATCTCACTACGGGGACAGAATTCTTCCAACGTCATGTTTTTCAGTACTTTCCATGACATGGAGTAGGCAGCAGGTCGTCCAAGTGATTGGACTTGACTGTTCCACCAAGTAAGAGCTTTGTCAGCAAGGGTGCAGGTTGCATATTTCACCATACAGTCTGATGAACAATCACTAATGTCCAATACTGATTCCGTCTTCTCTATCTAGTGTATAATCCCAATAGCACCCTCGGTGCCACGAAAAGTAACTGGCTTACATGCCTGGAATGTCTTGTATGAACACCCTCGGCGAGTAGTCGCAGGTGCCTCAGTGTTAACAGGGGTAGATCCGCTGTTATTCATTCCATTCTCACGATTTCGGCTTGCTTCATACTCAGCAATACCTTCAGCTATTCGACGCGCGATCATTTGTTCAGTAGTTTCATTGTTGTTGGGTGGGGGAACAGTTTCAGGAATGGAAGAAGGAGTCGTTCGTCGACTGTTCTTAGTCATCCGTCGTTTTGGTGGCATGATTCCGTTCTGCGATGAAATAAAAATGCAGAAGTCAATGCCAAGATATTGAATGTGATGAACAAGATTTCACATTTTTAACAAGGGAACAATATGAAGAATTGAAGGACAAGATTTTGTATCACATGTCGCACGACTTTGAAACGCCCATATGTAGTTAGTACAATATAATCACGTTGGCCAGGCGTCATTATATAATGCTAAATACATATTTCTTTTCATCATCATTCAACACAATCGAGTTCAAAGAAATTCAAGATAGGAATCAATAATCAAGGTGTGGTATGTTTCATGGTTTTCAAGGAATGATCAAATGTTATTGATTGGCTACCGTTTCTAACACACGTATATAAATGTAGATATAATACTAAAGTCGTTGTTGAATGTAATGAATGCGAAATACAACCAAACATAAGTTACATTATATCAAAAGGTGTAGCGCTGATACAACAGTTTTATACAAAACAAGATGGGATCCATAATACGCCCCATCAACGGTTAGCGCTATACAAAAGACAATGGGTTTTCCTATACATACACCCATTCTAACAACAGTTTTTCCCATCTAGTACATGTCTAGTACATACATACACCTACCCATCTGATACTGGTCTATACAATACGTGACGGACCTACTACTATGTCCATCATCCAAAAGTAATCGGTCTAATGCCCAGTAGGCACAAACCGTCATATATAAGTCTAATGAAAATAAGGTAAGAACAACCCCACAGCTGTCCTCAGCACAGCTATCATCACACAAGCTCCAATCATCAACCCTGCTGTCCTCGCACGCCTCTCTAGCACCCTGACACGAGCACGTGCGGTCTCAGCTATCTCTCTGGCAGCAACCACGTTGCTCAACAAGAAGTGGCAACGCTCATGCATGTCTGTCATGTCTCCATCCAGACGGGAGACATCACTCTGTAGCTCTACAAGGTGAACGCCCCTGCTACCAGAAATACGAAACAATATGCGAATCATAGCCACAATGGTAGGGAGAGTCAACTCCACGGGCTCTCCAGTAGTAGGCAGTGGTGCGGAGGATCGGGAGGACTCCCCGGTCTCAAAAGTAGAAGGAAAACCCTCCAACGACCTCCACCGCCCTAACATAGGAGTCATCCACTCCAAGTGAGCAAGCCTAGGTACCCTCTGTGGCGGCTCATCACAGTGTATCACCCTCTCCTCTGCCATCGGCGCCTTATCACGGGGCGCAAGTGGTCCTCTAGGGAAGTCTCGGACACACATCTGTGGTGTCCTCCTAGGTACCGGTCCTCTGGAAGGTCCATCAGTCGTATGGCGTGTCACCATAAAGGTAGACCCTAACATACGAGTGGTAGGGTCAGTGGGAGCAGTAGTAGGTGGGACCACATGTGCAGTAGGTGGTGGGGTGATATAGGCATCACCGGTGTCATCAGATAGAGCTCTCGGGTGAACTGGTGGACTCACAACTCCGGTGCTAGTGTCGCTATGGTAGGAATCCTCAGTCAGCTCCTCATCAGAAGCGTACAAGTAGATCGGACTGTGCCTCGACATGCTGAGACAAAGAAGTCGTAGGTGACGTGTCAGTCGTATGTTAGATGTATGCAAAGTGTGTATTCATGCAATGAATGTTTTAGCCAAGGCTATAGTCTAGGTCTCTAAGGTTTTAGGTCACTTAAAGACTTCTAGTTCGCTATAACCAATGGCTCTGATACCAAGTCTGTCACACCCCGCCAACTGGTAATTACAATTAGTTGTGATTAGTTTGCGGAAGCTTTAATGACGTGACGGGGCTGCGAACAGTATTTCAACCAACAAATACATACATACTCAGAGCATATGGTTATTGCACAACATCATTTATCAAGGATGCTAAGTTTAACAGTTGTTACAAAAGTAGTACGACTATGTAAGTCGTAACAGTAGTAGTAGGGTTTTAAACATTTTAGTTTTAACAATAATACATAAGTTTAAAAATAAGATTTCATAAGTATGACCGCAATGTTTGCAGTTATACAAATGAAATCCCCAAAAGCGGTCCCAACAGTATGTGGCATCCTAAGTAGTCCAGGGTTTGTCCATCCTGAATGCATGCGATTACTTACCCAGCTATTTTCCTGAAAAACATAGAGAAAGTCGTCAACAAATATGTTGAGTGAATTTACAGGTTTGTATATGTATGTTGTTAGTTAAACCGAGTTTGTAGAAATGAATCGTTATTCATTTATAACATACAAGTTATGTAGGGTTGTTACCCTAAAGTATAGTTTTATGTGGGATGTCATCCCAAAATGCGTTACTGGTTGTTTACGTATATATATAGGTGTTAAATACGTTGTTTACGTATATATATAAGTTTTATTTATTATAAAACTTCCCATTTCATTTGTTTCCGTTTATGTTATCGATTTCAAAAGTTATCAATTGTATATATATATATATAAAGATTTGTCGTTGTTTATTGAGCATATATATATACATATCAAAATTTATAAATTTTATTTACATCGAATCATTATAAAAACTTATCGTTCGTTCTGTTAAATGTATCGGGTCATGTTTTATGTTTGGAATGTTTTGGAAGTTTATTGGGCTCGGTCCAAATTGTCAGCCCAATTATGCAAGTTTTGATCCAATGGTCCGTATAGGTGTAACTCGGCCCAATTTGTGATCCGGCCCAGCTCAGTCCACGGCCCAGCCCAAAGCCCAGCCGTTCGGCTTGGCCAGCCGTTCGGCTGTGAGTCTCTGCCCACTTCCTTTCCGCTCGGTCCAGTCCACGTTCTTAGTCCATTATCTGGTCTACCCCGAATTACCCAGCCCAGCCGTTCGGCTCAACGCAACTTAGCCGTTCGGCTCAGTTGGTTGAGCCGTTCGGCTCAGTCTTTTCAGCCGATCGGCTGGCCCAAGCCAACCGATCGGTTTGGGTCAGTCTCCGTCCCACACTCTGTTCGTGGTTTTTCCAGGTCTGTGACTTACTTTCGCAGTGTATTTTCGTTATTGATCGAGTGGTTCTCGAGTTATAATTGTTTACATATGTTTATACATAATGTTGCACAAGTTCTATCTTTCGATTTTCTATTTTTATACACATTTACATACATGTATTTTGGGTACAGAGGGTGTTTTTCATGGCTTCCTTTACCTCATCATCATTATCAACAAATGGATACATACATATGCGATGTTGTAATAACATTTATGCAAAATGAACTTAAGTAAAAGGATTTAGAGATAGAGAGGTTGCTCACTTTGAGTTTGAAGATGATGAGGACCAGGATGATGATGATGTCGATTGGTGATGATGATGATATAATGAAATTGGTGATGATAATTTGAAGGTGATGAAGCTCTGCTTCTCTTCTTCTTCTTGCTCCAGTCAATACCCACACACACACAGTGATGAGAGTTTGAATTATTGGTGATGGTTTGTGAGGGAAGGAGTGTATATTTACTTAAAAAGAACGGGAATGGGAGATCACAGTATGTGGTCTCCCAATTATTTGAGTTAGGTGATGAATTTTTGCCCGTTAACTTCGGGTACGGGTATAATTAGTACAATATAAAATTTAACGTTTTATATTTTTATTTTGTAGATGTTCTCCTGGTTCGTTATTTAAACTCAGAATATTGAGATTTTCATTATTTTAGACGGTTGTACAAACTTATACATTGGACTGCTATCATTCAATTGGGTGCCAAATTTCAGTCGAATTTCGGGTTCATATTTTGAGGTAATGTTCCAAATGTTTTCGAATGAATGAGAAAATTTGAACTTTTCTCATTTTGATCTTTGGGTGTTTTTTAAAATTATTTCTGTTCGTTTTATAATACGTTTTATGTTAAACGTATATTTAATTCGTTTTATCTATATGTTATAGATACAATAGTACTCGTAATTAATAATCGAGTTATTAATTATTTTAGTCGCCAACTTTTGTTATTTAGTTTTTGTCGGGTTCGTTTCGATACATTTGTACGTAACTTTAAATACTTACGTATTAGTAATACTTTTTGTTTAAAAGTACTGGGCTGCTAGGCTTACATCACATCAAAAGTTTTGTTTTAAACTTAATCAGGAAATTAGCGTAAGAATGCACATGCTTAAATGTTAATCAGTACCTAATTTGGAGAGTTGTCACAGAAATAATGGGGTTGGATGGGGCTCATATGAAGAAACCACAACAAGGACACATTTTGACAGCTGTGAATGTCGATGCAAATAATGGCATATATCCTGTGGCATATGCAGTGGTGGAAGCAGAAACAGCTAAGTCATGGGAATGGTTTTTAGAGTGTTTGGGAGATGACCTTGATTTGGCTGACAGATCAAATTTCACTTTCATTTCAGATAGGCAGAAGGTATAAATTTCACTATATATATTGATCAATTTTCCACTATATTTTTTACTAATTACTTCATTATATGCAGGGGTTACTTCAAATAATTGCAAAGTTGTTTCCTAGTGCTGAACACATGTTCTGTGTGAGGCATATACATGAGATTATGAAGTCAACATGGAGGGCAACTGCATTCAAGCAATTATTCTGGAAGTGTGCTACTAGAACAACAGTGGTTGAATTTGAAAATGCAATGGAGGAGATGAGGCAGCTAGATAGTGAGTGTTATAAGTGGTTGAAGGATATCCCACCACAACACTGGACCAGATCTCATTTCACTGATAATCTAATATTCATACACTTTATGTTTAATTATTTATATCCATTGTAAATATATAATTAGTTTCATATTTATTACCAATTAATTTTGTATAGGTAGGGCAAAGTGTGACATTCTATTGAATAATCTGTGTGAAGCGTTTAATAGGAGATTGGTTGATGGGAGGGATCAACCAATTATCACTTGTCTTGAGTTTATAATGGAATACTTGATGAAAAGGATTGTGATAGTACAACAACTGGCTGAAAAGAGTCCTGGTCCATTAACCCCTACTGCAACTAAAATATTTGAGGGTATTAAAACTGCAGCTAGTAAGTATGTGGTGACTTGGATTGGGGGGAACAAATACCAGGTTTGTAAGGAGTCAGTAGATAGGTATGTAGTGGACATGAATGATAAAACATGTACATGTAGAAAGTGGGACTTGACTGGTTTACCATGTTCACATGGTGTCGCTGCTATATGGGACATGAGTTTGAATGGGATGGATGTTGGTGTTCCTGAAGACTTTGTACATCCAACATACAGACTACAGACATGGTTAGATGTGTACTCCCATAAGATTAATCCAATCAGTGGAAGAAAGTTGTGGAAGAAAAGTCCTTGTCCAACTACATTGCTACCACCTTTATTTCACAAACAACCTGGCAGGCCCAGGAAGAAAAGAAGAAATCACAAGCAGAATTGGAAAGTCAACCTGCAGCAGCATGTGTCAAAGGAGGTAAGATTACTAGAGCTGGTACTTCAAAAACATGTAGCAAGTGTAAACAAGTGGGTCACAATGCTAAAGGTTGTGGAAGAAGAGTTCAAGGTAGAGGGAGTCAAACTGGTGGTGGTCAACCTGGAAATGGTGGTGGTCAAGCTGGAAATCATGCATCTGGAAGTCAAACTGCAAATCAACCAAGAAGATCAAGTAGGAAAAGAAAGGCTTCTAATTAGTTCTCTTATGAAATCATTGTGGTAATGGTTTTATTTTGTGTCTAGACAATGATGTGTTAACTGTATGTGTTTTGGTAACTGTTAGTGCAAGTCTTTTGGTAATGTTAGTGTATGTCTGTGGAAATGTTGGTGTATGTCTATGGTAATGTTAGTGTATGTCAAGCTTATGCATGCAGACTGCAATGCTAGTATTTTGTGTTTATTTGACCTCAAATAGTCATTACAGGTCAAGCCTATGTATGCAGCTTATTTACTTGTTCTTTTTTGTGTTCACTTTATGCACTATAGGTTTTATTGACCAAAAATGTGTAAAATACACTTAAGACTACACACAGTACATCAAATCAAGCACATTTCATTTCATTGCACCAAAATAAGATCCATTTCATTACACCAAAATAGGATCCAACTTACATCATAAACCCATACCTTACTGGTTTACCAAACCTAATAAAACCTAAACAACCACCAAAAGCTAAGTTCCAACTTCAATCTAAATACTTCCACCAACATACAAACGACTACTTCTTGAAAACAATAGTCACACAAACCAAAAAAAATCCAACTACAAATGAGGTACATCTTCAACGTCCGATTCTCCTCTTCAAGTTGGTTTCTTGCCCTTAATAAACCTGGAATGATTTGTACTGCACGTTCGCACATGGTTGCGTCTTTCCGGTCGATGAAACCGCAATTACGAACCTGTAAAACCATGCATTAGATAAAAAAAAATAAAACTTTTTAGGGTTTAAATAAAATTACCTGTTGTGGACAACAGTAAAAACGACGGCCATGGTTACTTGAGGTCCACGAGGTTTTCACCACACCAGGCTTTCCACATGCACACATCATCACCATGATTTTTAGTTTGATTTTGTGAGGAAGAAGAAATGAAGGAGTGTGTGAGATGTGTGATAAATAATGGAGGTTGGATGTGGTTATAAAAGGGGGAAAATGGGGAGTAAAAGAGATAGGTGGGGCAGATGGAAGGAAAAAGACGGATGTACCCATCATGTGCTAGTCACGTGACAAGACTTAACGTGAATTATGAACGTCGTTTGGCTCAGGGACGACTAGTGAGTAAAACTTACAAATATAGGGATGACCAGTGGCATTTATTGACTTCAGGGACTGCCAGTGATTTTTTGGATAAACACAGGGATGAAACGGACAATTTTCTCTATAATAAATATACATATGACATCCAGACATAATAATGGAGCTGAGTATATTGGTCTAAAGCCCAAACATATTATTAACCCAATCTTTTAATCAATCCAAAGCCCATACACTCCTCTGTTCCCACATCCCAATTCCCATAAGCTCATTGAATAAACCCTTCAGATCCGTTTCCATTTGCAATTAAAGTCCAACGTTTTCCAGATTTGTGTTATTGTGTATACTAGTTGTCGATCATCGTTAACTACAAATTGTAACACAATAACACCATCATTTCATCGATCAACAACAATTAATAATAACATCAGCAGCAATTCGGTTTAAGTGAGACTGCAACTCCGGCGATTGCAACTCCGGTTCAGAACTACAAGTTTCAAGATAATGCGATTTGCAAGTTTCTGATGTTTTGTGTGTGCGCATGCTTATACAGAACAACATACGATAGAAGTTTGATCATCCATTGTTCGATTCGATATTTTTTCTTAGATTTCCAGGTTTCCGACGAGAATATTAGGATTTTATATATTTGATTCAGCAATGGCGACTTGTATGGATCATTAGATTTGTTACACTTTTGTTGTTGTATAATGAAAGAGAATAAAAGAAAAGGTCACAATTCCTCATCAATAAAAGGATTTAAAGAAGAAAATGAGCCCAACAAGTAGAATCCCAACTTGTCAGTTCAGGTTATTCAGTTAAACCCGAACCCGAATCATAACCGAATAAACTAAACCCGAAACCCGAATTCTTATTCAGTTCGGTTTTCATGTATATTTTAAATGGCCAAAACCCGAACAACCCGACTCAAATAACCCGAAACTCGAATAACCCGACCCAATGACACCTCGAGCCTCCAGAAACATGTGGGTTCGATCTTCAATACTTGGGCCTCCATAGATTGTTATTATAATTAAATAATTAAATATATATCTCATTTCTTTGAAATAAGCAAAAATTGTCTATATGTTGCTAAGTATAAAATGAAATGCTTAGTGTAACTAATTAAAAACATTAGTCTAGATTAACATACAACTGCAAAATTGATATTGTAGAATATAGCTTTAAGTACATTGTCAAATATAGCTTATTTAAAGTCATAATTAATTTACTCCAAACATAATTTATATACAAGATTTTTTTTTTTTTTGAACAGCAATAAAGGGAATGGAAAGGAAGCTTCGGCACCGCCATCACCCCCAAAACCCGCACCCTGAAGATATATTAATAACCCAGGCTAGCAAGATGCTAGAATTACAAAATGTATCAAAAATTACATAAACTACCAAATTAGCACCCCAAAGGATTAGTACACCAATCAACCCATTGAATTTTTGGAATCTTTCCGGAGCTCCTATTACTTATCCAAAAATATGATTTACCCATCAGTTGCATCGGTATGTTTGCAAACTCATTCATGTTTTTATCCCTAAAAATCACTTCGTTCCGAAAGCTCCATATAGTCCAGAAATAGACATATACAACTCCCAAAAACATCTCTTTCAATCTCCCTTTCAAGCCAATTGATTCAATCCATTGCATTATATTACCCAATGATGACATATTGCCTACATCGATCTTCCACCAGTTGCCTATCCAACCAAGCACATCTTTTGCAAATCGACATTCAATAAATAAATGTTCCTTCGTCTCTTCATGATTACCACAAAACGGACACGAGCCATTTCTTACTTGAATACCCCTTTTAACCAAATTTGACCTAGTGGGTAATCTTCCTAAAATTGCTCTCCATACATGAATATTGACTTTTTTCGGAATCAAACTTACCCATTTAAATTGCAAGCTTATCCCCGAATTAGTATACAATTCATCCATTACCATCCTCATGGATGTGACAGTAAACACCCCTGTTGAATTCCATCTCCAATTCCATTTGCGATCATCATTTTCTGATTCTAACTGAAACATACTCGAAAAACATATATTGTGTTTTGCTAACTCTGAACCAATTTTCAAAATGTTGCTCCAAACTCCAGGACATTTACCCCTTGAAATTCTATCTCCTAATCCCCCCTCATTCCCATGTATAGCCGTTATAATATTCCTCCACAAGCTGTGTCGTTCAACTAGCATACGCCACCACCATTTACTTAGTAACGATACATTTTGTGCTTTCAAACTACCAATCCCCAGTCCACCCATATCCTTTCCAGCCATAATTTGATTCCAAGAAACCCAATTTATTTTTCTCTTTTCTTTATTGCCCCCCCTAAAAAAATTGGCACTTGTAACATCGCACTTTATCCCACCAGGCCCTCTTTAAGTAGGCAAGGTGTCTAAATGCTTTTCTTGTTAGGGTGTGTTTGGTAACAACGAGCTGGAGCTTGTGGCTGGAGCTGGGGCTGGAGCTGGAGTTTGAGGTTGGAGCTGGAGCTTGAGCTTATTTTTACAAGCCACTTCAAAAAGTTTCTTGTTTATGGGCTTCTGGGGGCTTATTTTTTCAAGAAGCCCTACTTTTTATATGTTGCTAAACAAGGCTTATAGCTGGGGCTTATAAAAAATAGAAGTTCAAGTCCTCAAAAGTTCCTAGAAGCCTGTCATCCAAATATATCCTTAGAGTCGACAAACTAAATGTAGTCGATATATAGGATTAAGATATGTACGTATATTATATTCCTTTAATTTGTAAAGTTCGATAACATATTAACTAAATTATATATTATATATGTGTGCGCATACATGGTCAACAATGCAGTCAATACAATGTATACACTTGGAGCCTATTTTACCGAATATGATTTCGGTGTTGGACTGAGTAGAAAGGTAATTTTCAGCTTTGGGATCGTTTATTTTATTGCTTTTATGGGTTATAACTTTGAACTTCTAAGTCGTACAGTGTTTCCTTTTATTTCGTGATTACCTTTGTTAGGAAGACTTTAGAGCGCGTTTAATTACAGAATTTTTTTTCCATTATTTCTTTTTCATTTCTCTGGAGTATGAGAAATGTTTTACTTTCTTAGAAAAGTATGAAAAATCTCATTTTATCTTTTGGCATCCGATCAGGAAGAAATGGTGAAAAAAATCATGTAGTTAAAAAAAAAACCTTTTGGTGGAATTAAAAGGATCATCTATTGGTAAAGGATGAAGGCAAATCAAGATCCCATTAAGACACCAACATCATACTAGTTCTCTAAATTGAGTAATACGAGGTAGAGATCACTGCACAATAACTTGGATTTAAGGTGAGTATTCTCATGTTTTTACCAAAATGAGAATGTACGCTATATTAATTGTGCTTGATTGTTGAGCCTATCATGACGAATTGCCTTATGTGCATTTATATATGATTATTCAAGTTGTCTTGATGTGCATTTTTATATTCATGTCAAATTATAAATGATTTGATTATAATGATTATTGTGCAGCGGACCGATTACAAAAGTTCTTGGTATTAATTCAAGTACGGGTGAAGCTCATATCATATTAGTTGATTGATTCACGTAAATAAGTATATCAAGTCCGTAACACAATAATCGGGATCCCTTATATTAATAAATTATGTTGAATCATTATTTGATCATGTTCATTATTGTGTGTGATATTTTTGTACACGAGCTCACTAAGCCTTTAGGCTTACGCATTACGTACATTCTCAGGTTCACAACGGTAGCACCAAATGAAAGTAAGATGAATAAATTTGGACCAAGATTATATGACATTTGGCATTGCTCTGAAGATTTAGTTACATTACTTGAGGCTTTTGTAAGTTCGGATGTTAGAAAATTTATATTCCGCATTAAGTTTTTCGTCTAGGTCATCCTTTTGAATCGGGGTTGTTAAAGAAATTGATATATAAAAGAATTTTTCGCATTGAGAATGTACGCTATATTAATTGTGCTTGATTGTTGAGCCTATCATGACGAATTGCCTTATGTGCATTTATATATGATTATTCAAGTTGTCTTGATGTGCATTTTTATATTCATGTCAAATTATAAATGATTTGATTATAATAATTATTGTGCAGCGGACCGATTACAAAAGTTCTTGGTATTCATTCAAGTACGGGTGAAGCTCATATCATATTAGTTGATTGATTCACGTAAATAAGTATATCAAGTCCGTAACACAATAATCGGGATCCCTTATATTAATAAATTATGTTGAATCATTATTTGATCATGTTCATTATTGTGTGTGATATTTTTGTACACGAGCTCACTAAGCCTTTAGACTTACGCATTACGTACATTCTCAGGTTCACAACGGTAGCACCAAATGAAAGTAAGATGAATAAATTTGGACCAAGATTATATGACATTTGGCATTGCTCTGAAGATTTAGTTACATTACTTGAGGCTTTTGTAAGTTCGGATGTTAGAAAATTTATATTCCGTATTAAGTTTTTCGTCTAGGTCATCCTTTTGAATCGGGGTTGTTAAAGAAATTGATATATAAAAGAATTTTTCGCATTAAAAGTTTCAGTTTGGTTCTTAATCATTCTTCGTTAATGTTTGGATATATTGTATATCCATCTTATATATCCTCGATCAATATTATATATTAGGTGTACGTAATGGTAAAATTTATTCATGTTGCAAAAAATAATATAACCGATCGTATATGCATACATACTTTTTAAATACTAGTACATATATAACGTTTATAATTCACCAACTACATATATGTCTCCCAATTTGAAAGCCAATGAACGAATATGATCTTATAGATTATAGACACAGTATATATATACTCTTCACAGAATATAATAGATATGTTTTGCGATCTTTATATTTTACATTCTAAGGTAATTAATATTGATTTAATTTATTGAAATAATGACATATAACATGTTATACGATGATCATTCCCGCAAGTAAAAGGGGTACAATAACAGCTATACACCTTGTTGCATTCTTTATCCATATCTCTGTATAGATCCGTATTTCTTCGTTCTCATACGTTCGACTTAATAATAATTAAATAGAGTTGCAAGTATATTGAGATTATTAACACTATTCCACTGTATGATAGCGAGTTGTTAAAGAAAAACTAGCTACAACTATATGTCCATTCACTCATGTTTTCAAGTGAACGGAATTCAAGTACAAATAGATCATTTTGAAACTTAAGGTCTAAAAGGAGTAGCATATATAACACAACTTCTCTTTTCAATTATCATTGTAATTGATTCTCGTGAATCAAGTATTGTAAATCGAATCTGCTGCCGTTGTTGCATTTCACAGCCCTTACAACCTCTCGAAAAACATCAACGCTGCATGGCACCACCAGCCTATCTTTTTGTTCGAACCCAAATTCTTCAGCCATTTTCTCTAATAAAACTTGAAAAAGTGGGTGAGAAAGATAGGATGTTTGAACCACAAACCGCTGTCTCTCCTCTCCAACATATAATGCAATACATCCTCTTGGTGTACTTGTGCATGATCGATAAACTTGTTTGTCGTTTTCAAGATCACTTCTTATCAAACACTCGTAATGCAAATCATGATCACTAGCACACCCCCTAACCTTAATCTTCTTGGTTAGTCTTTTCACGAACCCCATTTTCTTGCCCAACATTTTGTAGAATGAAGAATGTGTTTACTTGTTTCTTGAGAAAAATCAAATAGGGTGATGGTATGTAATGTGAAAGGGGAAGATATGCTTATATAAATGAAAAAAGCTTACCTTTTGAGACATCTTAAATAATTGTAAGACTATATTCTATGTGCCAAGTTATTGTCATTATGTGCTTTATGCATATTATATATTTGAATGGTGACATGGGAAATAGCTCTTAAATTTAACCAAAAACAAATGCAAATAGCTAGGTAATTATAGATATACCAAAGATACGATATTCTGTCCTGCAGATTCGATGCATAATTCAGAAATATTTAAGTACATTTTGTGCATGATTCAACTAGTTAAGTAACATTATTAGCTTAATTTGGATGGGATATTTGAGTTAAGAAACATGTACACCAAATATATATATTCTTTGACCATGACCTCCCATCTTAATTCAAAGTATCCAGCCAGTAACAAAACTGACTGTAGTGGATCTAGTAGGTCGTGAATCAATATCAATATATACGATGTGACAATCAAATTAATTAAGTGCCAAACAAAAATGCCTGAAATCTATTAGAATGAAAACACCCTGAAAACTTCAATTTATGTCCTCTTGAAAAAAAAAAGGATAACTCTAATATCCAAAATCAATTAATTTGAAAATATACATCCACATTCTCTATATATATAGATCTATGTACTCAATATTTTCTAATTGAACATGAGCAACCAGAGTTTTTAGTCTACCGCTAACTATTAATTACTCTCTCCGTTCTATTATAAATGTCCAGTTTTAACTTTTAAAAGACTTTCTTTTATAAGTTTGATTATAAATATTTTTATTTGTGTTATATATAATACTTGATGCAAAGTACATGAATGAATTAAATTTTAAATGAATTTTCACTGATATAATTTTCATCCGGTATTATATAACACAAGCAAAAATATATTTTAGGTCAAAGTTGAAAAAGAAAGACTTCAAAAAGTTAAAAGTGAACACTTGTAATGAGACAAGAATAGTATTAAGTAACATATCAACTAAAAGCTTGTGAGTATAAATTAGGAGTGGGTTGTTCATCAGGTTGGGTTTTGGGTTGTCTGAACTTTTTTAAAATTGGTTGTCTGGGTTTGAGATTTTCTATGCAAGTTTAAAGACTAATCAATCAGAACTCTAATTAATCTGATTAGTCATTCGAAAGCAGTGATCCGACGTTCACCATACCCGATCAACTTTCAATTCTAGCGTTTGAAATTAACCGCTGTTTTTTCCGCTATGTTATTTTTTATTAATATTATACTTCAGACGATTAGAATCACTTAAATTAGCCTTTCTTTCAAGGGATTAGTGCAGGGGAATGCATCCAACTTGTGCACAAAGTCTATTATATGTACCCAACTTTTTTTTGGTCTATTGTGTGTATCAATCTTCAACTTTGGTCTATTATGTTTATCCAATGACTAAGTTGATTACATGTCAAACGTATAATTTGCCACGTCATTTGACACGTCGTTGACACATCATCAAAAATGGGTGTCACGTCAGCCCGATACACACAATAGACCAAAGTTAAAGATTGATACACACAATAAACTAAAAAAAAGTTTGGTACATACAATAGGCTTCGTGCACAAGTTGGATGCATTCTCATGTACTAAAGTACTAAACCCTTCTTTTAATAAATAAATCTTTAATCTTTAATTCATACACTAGCGGGTAAGGCAAGGCATTTAAAGAGCGAAAAAACATCCCGATCTTGCTGCTTCTGCTTTTTTGACGACTCACTCACATCAAAATATCAAACTTTGAAGTCGTCACTCAAACAAAAAGAGTTTCTACGAGACGCGAGACATAGAGCTTGATCTTAAAATATTGAAGATGTATGCAGACGGCTTGTAGGAAGATGACACATATGATCCCTATAGAAAAGGAAAGGATTCTTGCAAAGTTCGAGTGGAACGATCGGATTCGTGACATGCTAAACTTATGAATGTACTTTCTAATTTCGTAGTTTAATTTGTTAATTTTTACTCTATAAAATTAATTGAGTTTGTATATTAAAATAATAGAAATACAAATTGAAGAACACCGGAAAACTCAGTGTTCTTTGATGCACCCAATTTCAGCCTCAATGTTCAAATTATTGTTCAAATGAATACTGAGATGAACATTGAATACGGAATACAAATACAACCGCCTTCTATGCTTTAGTAGTGTGTTTGTTTAAAATTTGCCGTTCAAAAAACCAATAAATTAAAGTTAAATAAACCTAGACAATATGAATACTCCAGTTGGACCCATACTAGCTAATAGACTATTTATTGGTAATGTTATACATACGGAGTCCAAATTGATGTTGATGGCTAAACTCTTAGCGTATATAGATATCATTTGATTTGATTTTTCTGTTCAGTGTCTAGAATTAATGTTGGATATTTTCAATATTTTATCAACACTTCTTGTATTGGGGAGTATATATATATATATATATAAATTTTTCTAATTGACACATTTAAAAAAGTCAGCACTAATTATAAAGGGGGATCTTAAACAAAAGACAGTATATATGTAAAATAAGTTAACAAAGAAAAAATTTACTAAGTTGACTTAGGAGACTTGAACATATGATTGGAACTCGATCACAAGTATAGTTGTTGCATGGTTGTTTTGAACTCCAGATCATGAAAGCGTGGTCGAGGATATATCGATCGATCTGTCATCTTTTGGATTCGTGCAAGTAGGTCTGTAGTTATAATCGACCACTCCTAATATCAAAATCTTGATCCCATGAATTGTGTTCCTTAAAGCTTAACAAAGAAACAAACATACACGTATGTATGGTTACTTACTACTGTCTTACATTTGATCTTAATTGGCATATATGGCTGGCTTGCATTTGTTTTTACTTGATATATGTACTTCCCGGTGCTTAAAATAATACATGATACATTATTTAATGTAACATTGATGGTTTTTAATATATTAATCTTAGTGGACCAATAAATAACATATCAAACTAGTTAAACTTATTGATACGATTTTATTAAATAAAACAGTAAACTAGTTTAAAAGTGGATTTCATTATAGTGGAATGATTATTAATATCTGATCTTGAAAAGAATATTATAAGCAAAAAAGCATGGAATAATAGCTTGAAACTTTTTTGACTTCATTTAATTTCCTACAAACAAAATCCATATACAAGATTTTTGTAACACTGCACTTTAGGCTACCAGGTCCACTTTAAGTGGGCAGGGGTGTCTAAATGCTTCTTGTTAGAGTCGACAAACTATATATGTTTTGTATTTGGCTTTAAACATTAAATAAATATAAAAATTAAATATATAGAGTTACCTTTTCTTTCACTTAGAAAATGATATTATCTTTTTTTCTTTTTTTTTTCTTATGATTGTTTAACTGAAAGTTTAATTTTATAGCTATAAGGATTTCACAACTTGAAAAGGTAAAGATTTTAGAGTATGTTTGGCAATAACGAGTAGAAGCTAAAGCTGAGGATGAGGCTTCTATTAAAAAAATATTTCAAAAACTTCTTATTTAAAGGTTTCTGAAGGTTTATTTTTTCAACAAGTCTCATTTATGCGTTGTCAAACAAAGCTTATAAGTTGAAACTTATTCAAAATAAAACTTCAATACCATAAAAACCCTCAAAAGCATAAAAACACCCTATGTCTACATATACTGAGATACAAAATGACGGATGACATACAATTTTTCAATTTGTACATGATATGAATGTTGAATATATTTACAAAATAACTGAATTTTTCATGGTTGAAAATTTTAGTCTAGATCTTTTTAGTGTCTAAAGAGACATTTTTTAATTTGTTCAAGGTTATTTAAAGTGTAAAGTAATAAATAGCTAAATGATGATGGTAAAGTTATTAATTATCAATCAAATTATTGATCAAAAGGTTGGTGTTATTCCTTTTGTATTATTCTGTCTCCTGTATTGTAACAAAATCCGTATGAGATCCCCTGTTTGAGAATGTAGTAAACCGTAAGAGGGTCAACAAAATTAACCAAATTCCCTAATACGATAGATTCAATGGTATACGTAAGTAGTACTCGATCTTCCTATATATATTAGTAACTTCAACGTTGTGTAATGCACGACCCACAGCCAAAATTGTTACTATTAATTATATTTACGATTTTGATAACAGAAGCCCTTAGAGCTTTAATTAATACCTTTAAACATGCATAAAATATTGTACTATAACAATTTTTTTATCTCCCGTATATTTATTTTGACCCTTTTATTTTGATAAAGGTTATATTTAACAACCCCGATTCAAAAGTATAACACACCACAATTTACATGCTATAAACTTTTTTTTTTTAAAGTCGGAAGCGAAATCCCTTTAATATATCACATAGATAACATCGTGTCATCAACCCCACATATACAAATTATAAATATCAACTATTAGTTTACAAAACGGTTTATAAAGTATATGGGCAATATATATATATATATAAAAGTATCAAAACAATATCAGAGTACTATGATCAAACATCATCCAGCCCACTCCTTGCCCAGCCCAAAATCGTCTCAAGACCTGTAAGGAGTAGATAACGAAATTAGCACGAAGCTAAGTGAATAAACCTGTAACAAACAGTTTGATTTAGCTACAACAATATTAATTATCAACAATTAACACATAGACACTACGTTATCAAGAGGATCGGTGGTCCTTGTGGGCCCTCAGCCCGCGGTGGCCCACCAAGCGACACTTATGATCACTGCAGGCCAATACAATGATTTACCGATAACTGATTGCTACCTTTAGTCAATATGTGTTCCATTCTCAACACATGATTACAAATCTCACATTGACTAATCTGTAATAATCAGTCCAACAATCGTTGACCTCTTATTCATCAAAATACTCAAAAGCAACACATCACAATTATGTATATCTCAACAATAATAGTCAACAATCAACTATGATTACTCCGTTGTAACCAATTATGTCACAACCAAACCATACTGAAGTTCCAAGTCTAATCACCTGTCAACTTCAGTCCAACTACTCAGCTGACTAAATCACTGAGTCTTCTGCATGTCTGAAAACACAACCAAATATAAGTCAATAATATGTTTAACAACTTTTTAACTTATATTCAACAAAATCATGACACTCTATATCATTTACACAACTTATATCAAATTTAAGAATGATAATAAAACAAAGATTAATCCTGTGTAGGCCAGAGGACCCGCCGACTTGGGTCTAAAACCCTCCGGTTTCAGTTACCAACCCGTCGGCTCAAAAAGCTTAGCCGCCGGGTACTATGAGTTTGAGGGAACAGAACTAAGTCAATTATTAAAGCTTCTGGTAGCAGCCGGCTGGGGCAAATAACCCGCCGGTTTTAAGGCTACAAGCCGCCGGCTAGGTTATTTAACCCGTCGGCTAGCTTACACCCACATGACCCGCCGGTTAGGCTCATTGAGCCGCCGGCTGGTTCATCATTTTCCAAACAGCAGCAGCAAAATGCTCTGCACGACTATACAATCCAAAAAACTCAATTTTTCCAGCCTCATAACTCAATATCAACAACAATTAACCTCAATCATCAACATATAACATCATATAACAACAATCCTAGCTTCAATTCAATACACATCTCAATTACCCAACTAATTTTAACTAACTTTACTCAACTTTGAAGAACACTAAATTTTGTATATTAGTTCCCTATAATTATCATTTAATATCATGAGTCAGAAGCTAAACATTTAAAACACTTAACATATAACACTTATACATCAATTTCATCAATATCACAATGACCTAATAAGTTCTACAATTACCCACCATCATATATGAATGAACATACAAGAATACTTACATTCAAAAGAAATAACAAGATGATGATGATAGTTGAAGTATTGAATCCAAATCACAGAAGTTAACTCTTCAATTTAGTTAAGTTTCCTTTTGATTTCAAGTTCTAGTATGTGTGTAAGGTTATGGATTTAAGTTAACAAAATTAGAAGGTTTAGGAATATTTGGGGAAATAAGAAAAGGGTCGGCCCTTATTAAACCGACTCCCATATGTGGGTATTTTATATCCGTCTTAACTTTATTGTCTGGAACCTAAATATCAATTGCAGAAAAACTATTTTACTTTACCTTGAACTAGAACTATTTAAAACGGATAATATTTCACTAGTCACAATTAATCCCTTGACCAAATTTTCTAAGTTATAATTCAAAACATATAAGACACAATATATAACAAATAATTAATAATATCAAATTTTAAGAGATTACCGGATTACCCTAGGTCACAATTGCGGGTGTTACAAAAAGGGTGGCCTAGACGAAAAACTTAATGCGGAATATAAATTTTCTAACATCCGAATTTACAAAAGCCTCAAGTAATGTAACTAAATCTTCAGGGCAATGCCGGATGTCATATAATCTTTGTCCAACTTTATTCATCTTACTTTCATTTGGTGCTACCGTTTTGAACCTGAGAATGTACGTAATGCGTAAGCCTAAAGGCTTAGTGAGCTCGTGTATATTTGTGTACAAAAATATCACACACAATAACGAACATGACCAAATAATGATTCAACATAATTTATTAATATTAGGGATCCCGATTATTGCGTTACAGACATGATATACTTAATTAGGTGAATCAATCAATCAATATAATATGAGCTTCACCCGTACTTGAATTAATATCAAGAACTTTTGTAATCGGTCCGTTGCACAATAATCATTATAATCAAAAGATTTATAATTTGACATAAATATAGAAATGCACATCAAGACAATATGATCAATCAATATATAAATGCACATAAGGCAATTTATCATGATATGCAACAATCAAACACAATTAATATAGCGTACATTCCCTTTTGGTAAAAACACGAGAATACTCACCTTGAGTCCAAGCTAAGTGCGTTTTCTACTTCCCGAACCTATACATTAGTTCGTATACACAAATTAACTTGGGTCCTTGAATTATGCGTATAAAAATATTTTCCCTAAACTTGAAACTTTTAAGATTACTTTAAGCTAAATATTTTATATGTAGTTTTATTAACCTAACGTACGAGTTACATGTTAAAAAGGGAACGTACTATACTGAACTAATGGTCAAACTTATATTCACATTATTTCATTAGTATAGTGACAACGAAACTGAGTGTCGCTAAGATGTCACAATATGTTTAAAAAAGTCATCTTATGTTCGAATTAACGCAAATGAAATCAAAATTTTCTAACCACTTCTTATGTAAAACTTCTTTATCTTTTAAAAGCATCGAAACTTAGTTACATAGTTTGGAACCTTAGTATTGATTAAAATATGAATCAAGTTCCATGATAGTTTTATATAAAATTTCACTTTATGCATGTTAAGATCTAGCATCAGGTTTACACATGGATGTTAAAAGCCAAATAGTTATACCGTCCGAAATAACTAGTTATTAGGAGTAAATAATACAAATACTAATTAAATTTGTAAGAGTTATGATATACCTCAGTTTAAGCTCAATTTAATATTGGAGTTGTGTATGACACCCACTTCTCCTATGTTTCTTCAAACTGTAGCTTCAATTCCTTCAAGACTCTCATCACTCTCTATTTGGATACTATTTTCACTCTAGTTCAATTTCTAAAAAGAAGAGGAATGCAGTTATGTCATGTAATTTTTTTTTATCTATTTATTTACCCAAGTACATAGGCAATATAATGATGACATCCTAAGTTTAGCTTGTACACCCATATGTAATTGGTTGCCACCTGTTGATAGTAGCTTTGCTACTTGTCAAAATTTGAGAGAATACTACATATACACTTAGGTTATATCGCCATTCTCTTAGCTCCAGTAACTAGATTGCTTAATACCACTTTAAAGCTTTAACTACTTGTACATTATGCATCACTAAATATACTTAGTGCTTAATTTCAAGCCTTTATACTTATGACCAACTCAAAGCTTCAATTATTTGTACATTATGCATCATCAAATATTTTTAGTGCTTACTTTTAAATCTTAAGTCATATACATATTTTATTTGGGTTCTATACATAACTAACCGTTAATAAAATACGTAATAGGTCTTTAAGTAATGTGTCATGATCACCGTATAATCTCTTAAAACTAAATCACCAAAAATATATTTGTACTTAGTCCTTATGTATAATATGCACAAAAGTAATTATTGCATATAATGTAAATTCTTACGAATTACCAACTAAAATACGAGTCAAGAGAATAATCTTTTACTTAAGTATATGCATTTTAACTTGTGTTATTTTGTAGAACCTTGTTTTTAAAAACAGATTGCTAAATATTTAGCACAAAGTCTACAACATCCATTCATACTTAATTACTTTAACGTTCATCCGTGACACTTGACTTATAATGATCTTATTTATGAAAGGTACGGTTTTTGGGTCGTTACATTATAATTATGTATGCATGCCTGAAAACTTAAACAAAAATCTTAAGGGCTTCCGTTAGCAAAACTTATTTATTTAATGTTACATCAATTTTATCATTAGTGTTGATGTTGAAACGAAACAAAACAAACTATTATGACAGATAATAATGTATAACTATTCCAAAAACTTACCCAATCTTTACTTGTTCAATAAAATTCAAGATATCTATGATAAACAAAAAACAATATAAACTTAGAATAAAATGTTACATTTAATCACTTGGAAGCTAGTTAACACTTAGCACATGAAAATAATTGTTCATTTATAAACATCTTTTAGTGCCATTTGTCCTTAAAAACTAACAAATTGACATTTTCAATTTCATATCAAGTTGTGATATCATATCACAAATTCACATTAAACTAATATAACTTACAACGTTATTTGTCATAACGTGAAAATTATTTGTTGTTTAGAAACTTATGTGTATTAATTGTGCTAACGTATTTAAAAAGAGTAATTAAATGATGTACTAAAGGCTCGTTTGTTTTAATATAGATTTAAACATAAATAATATAGATTGAGAAAATGAAAGCATTCGCTATAATAAATTTTGCAAAAGATGTAGACGTATGTGTAGCTACACATCTTGAACATCTTTATATTCTTTACAATAAAAAAAAATAGATTTAAATTTTGTAAGGTTTGTTATAAGAAAATGCAAAAACGTGTTAAAGTTAAATATATTTAATAAAAAGTAAAAATGAAAATTGTGTTAAAAAGGAAAAAAAAAATAAACAAATATTAAGAGAGTTGTGCTAAACAGTTAAATAAATTTGATGAAAAAGTAATAATGAAAACTTTTATTAAATATGAAAGAAGTTAAAATTAATAGACTAATATTAAAAGAATTATGCTAAATAATAAATAAGGTTAAAAAATTTAAAAAATGGTGATGAGGTGTCACAATTTGAGATCATATACTCTTCTTTATACATCCTACTAGTAAAATATGGGTTATGCGATGCACAACTCTGCCAAACTATGTTAATATTGATTTTTTAAATTTTACGTGTGTATTATCTTCAAAACTGATATTTAATTATCGACATAAAATTACCCAAATGAAATGGATAAAATATTACTATAAATATCAATTAATAAATTATGAATGACGGTATCTTAAAAAGTTAAAAAGAAAAATGAACTTGTAAGTTAAAATCATAACAACTGTTAGACAAATGAAACAATCATCATATGCAATGTACTTAAATTATAGGAGGGAATAAAATAATAATGAATGTGTCAAGCATCGGCTATCGATGGTCAAATTAAACCAAAATCATAGACTTGTTTTAGTTAATACATATTAAAAAATTATTGAAAAACTATTATACAAATGGAAGTTTATTAGATTATAATTATAAAATGTTAAATATTTTGTTATTTTATAAAGTTAAAAAAATAAGCATTTTCTAAGTGTTTTTTTTAAGATTTGAAAATGTTTGATTTTTAAATTAAGAGGTATATTAATGTTAAGTTTAAGATGTAAAGTGTAAACATGATTAAGAATAACAATTGCAATGTATTCACTTTTTAGTTTAAGATCGATGAAATCATGTGTTAATGCTACTAATATGTTTAACATATATAAAGAAAAATATTAGTAAAACATAAAAATATTATCATTGAAAAGATAATGACACATAGTATCTTATTCTCTCATTTTAAGTTTTAATATTTCTTTATATAATAAGCAAAATAAGTAATGATAATGATTAAGATCATATGCTAAGAAGGTATATATAACATTAAAAATATCTAAGGTTGATGTATAACAAAATTAAAATTTAATAGTGATAATTTTATTTAATTATAACATATTAAGACACATGATGATGTGTCTCAATTACAAAGCATGTGGTTTGCTTTGTATATATACTAGTAATAATTTGGGTTGTGCAATGCACAGCCCCCACTCAACTAAGTTTAATTTATTTAAGGTTATGTGTATATTATCTTTAAAACCGATGTTTGATTAGTAGACATAAAGTTTAAAAAATTTATATAAAAATGTTACTAAAAGAATCATATAATAATTCACAAACAACAATATGTTGAAATGTTAAAGAGAGAAAATGATTTTAGAATCGTGAAAATTTAGAAACAAATGACTAAATCATCTTAAAATAAATGTGATATAAATTATATAGCGGAATGAGATACTAAATGAATTTATCGAAAATCCATCATCCAAGGTACGCTAAACTAAACCGAAATTATAGACTTGTACTAATTAATACATATAAATACCGTTGAAAAGTATGGCACGATTGAAAGATTATACAACACTTAATATAAAGTAATCAGGATAATTTCCCTATGTAAGATTTGAAATGATGAGTGTTAAGGTTAATATAAATTTAAATTCTACATGGAAATATGATTAATTATAAACCATTATGTGTTCTTTCTTTTAGTTTAAGATTAACTTCTATATTTATGCTATATTAAGAGGGTATAACAATATAGAAAGAAATGAACCTCTAAATGATTAAGTGATTAATAATATTGACACATGGAAATATGTTGTTACATCTCAAAGCATAGAGGTTTCCTTGTATAATAACTACTAGCAAACACAGCGGGTTGTGCGATGCACAGACCACACCGTGCAATGTTATTAATGTTGGAATAGTATTCAAGGTATGTCCAAGGTCAAAACTAACTGGTAAGACTATCAGTAAAAGTGGAGTCCTTTTTGAGTTGCCCTTGATGAACAATAAGAGAAACCAATGCGAGAGAAAATAATATTAATTGGAATTAATATTAGTTTATTAATTTATCAAAGTGATTAATTAATTAGAAACTAAAAGATTTGTTGAGTCACTGGTCGCGATCAATGATAAGTCATTGGTCACTGACCAACTCAATAAAATACAACTCGATGAAGAAATGATTTATGTCAAAGCTGTTGTTGCTGAAATTAACAATTGATGATCGATACTCATTTTACTCCTAGATTTAACATGCTGAGGAAGATTAAAACTCAACTATGTGTGTCGCTGATACAAGCAGCGAGAGTTTTATTTCTTCATATTGAATAAGGCAAAAGTCACTGCCCAAATAACAACTAGTCACTAAAGTACAGTTAGTCCCGAAATCACTATTGCTTAGTGATATGGAATAATAAATAAAGTTTAATTGTAGAAAGGGGGGGGGGGGTTGAATACAATTAAAAACTCATTATGATTTTTTTCAAGTTATTTAACTAGTTTTTAATTGTCCGAATATAAACAGAGTACACAACAGATAGATATAACAATATCAAAGCTAGTAATAGATAGTAGTTAAAATATGAATTTATTAATCATAAACTCACTAAGTGTTGATTGTGAAATGAATTAGCCAAGGCTAATTAAAATCAAACACTTTTGCTAAACTAATACAATTTGAGTTGAACAGTAGGGGACAAACACGCTAACTGCTTACTTGCTGCTCGAAAATACGTATTTAGACAAACTGTCTTCACTGACAAACAAGTGAATAATACGTATCAACGACAAACATCAAAGTACATAATTTTATAGTGCGAATGCCTTTGTGAAGAATCATGATCTTGGAATGACACGTGTCGCTGTTTGATTGGTTCGATCTCTGATCCTTGATTATTCCGTGGTCCCAAATTCTGTTACCTCGAATATCACGTCTTCCTTAAAACCAATGATTCGCTGTCACGTAATCCTTCAGACATTCTTCAAGTACGAGGAACACTTGCTGACATATAAGAGTAGAGCACGTCGTACTTTATTGAATAGTCACTGAAGAAGCAGTAATTCACCTCACTTACTGCGAGCTAACATGCTCTTGTAGAATGACTTGAAATATTGTTCTTTAGTGACTAGCTGTTATTTGGGAGCTTTGATTACAATCATTTAAGGGGAGATTGTTGAGTCATTGATCGCTGACCAACTCAGTGATGACTAACTCGATGAAGAAAATGATTAAATCAAAGCTGATGTTGCTGAAGTTATTACTCGCTGGTCACTGATCACTGATCACTCTAAACTTTATCAGCAACAAGTTTGTCTAGGGAGCTTTGATCACAATCATTTAGGGGGAGATTGTTGAGTTACTGGTCGTGATCAACGATAAGTCATTAGTCACTGACCAACTCAATAAAATACAACTCGATGAAGAAATGATTTATGTCAAAGCTGTTGCTGAAATTAACAATTGATGATCGATACTCATTTTACTCCTGGATTTAACATGATGAGGAAGATTAAAACTCAACTATGTGTGTCGCTGATACAAGCAGCGAGAGTTTTATTTCTTCATATTGAATAAGGCAAAAGTCACTGTGCAAATAACAGCTAGTCACTAAAGAATAATATTTCAAGTCATTCTACAAGAGCATGTTAGCTCGCAGTAAGTGAGGTGAATTACTGCTTCTTCAGTGACTATTCAATAAAGTACGACGTGCTCTACTCTTATATGTCAGCAAGTGTTCCTCGTACTTGAAGAATGTCTGAAGGATTACGTGACAGCGAATGATTGGTTTTAAGGAAGACGTGATATTCGAGGTAACAGAATTTGGGACCACATGATAATCAAGGATCAGAGATCGAACCAATCAAACAGCGACACATGTCATTCCAAGATCATGATTCTTCACAAAGGCATTTGCACTATAAATAGAGCAGTATTATTTACTTTGATATTTGCCGTTGATACGTATTATTCACTTATTTGTCAGTGAATACAGTTTGTCTAAATACGTATTTGTCTAAATACGTATTTTCAAGCAGCGAGTGAGCAGTTAGAGTGTTTGTCCACTACTGTTCAGCTCAAATTGTAATAGTTTAGCAAAAGTGTTTGATTTGAATCAGCCTTGGCTAATTCATTCGCAATCAACACTTAGTGAGTTTTATGATTAATAAAATTCATATTTCAGCTACTATCTATTACTTGCTTTGATATTGTTATATCTATCTGTTGTGTACTCTGTTTATATTCGGACAATTAAAAACTGGTTAAATAACTTGAACAAAATCAGAATGAGTTTTTAATTGTATTCAACCCCCCTTTTACAATTAAACTTTACTTATTGTAATTCCATATCACTAAGCAATGGTGATTTCAGGACTAACAATTGGTATCAGAGCAGAGTTGGTTTAATCTAATTAACCAAATCCGCAATGGAATCAGTAAAATACAGTTGTGTTGACTCTGAGTATCAAAAGGAAAATGGTTCTACTACCAAACCTCCAGCGTTTGATCCCTCTCGGATTGAAACCTAAATGTCCCGAATGATGATGTTTCTCGATCTTGTTGATGATCGTCTTTGCAATGTCATAACCAATGGTCCCCATATTCCAACCACGATTATTCCTGCTGTTATAGCTACTGCTACTACTCCTGCCATACCAGAAATGGTTATGCCAAAGAGAGAGGAACAGTGGACGGATGAGGATAGACGATTGGTTAGATTAGATAAACAAGCTAAAATGTACATAGGCATGTCACTTCCTGATGAAGTGTTTGAATCAATCAGGCTTTGTAAAACTGCAAAAGATATGTGCGATACCCTTAGAAATATATATATTGGAACTCCTGATATTATTCGCTGCAGGGAAGTAAATCTCACTCACCGGTATGAGCTGTTTGCAATGGAAGCCAACGAGTCACTATCTTCTACTTATACCAGATATCAGTCGCTGATGAACAAAATGGAAAAGGCTGTATAGGAAAGGAGCAGAGATTTGTTGTTCAAAAGTTCTTGGAATTCTTGCCAAGGAAAGTTTGAGGAACTATTGCTACCTGTACAAGACAGATGAATGATTATACAACTCTTAATGTAACTCAAGTCTATAGTATTTTGCTCAATTGGGAGCAGTCTGAAAAGCGAGTTGATCAAAGTAAGCACATTCGTGCAACACTTGGAAGTCAAAAGATATCAAATGCCCTTGTAGCTGAGCTTGAAGAAACTGATCAGAGACAGAAAACAAGAGTTTCCAGAGAAGCTGGAAAGAAACAAAAATCAAAGTCACTGATTGCTGATGATGAAGATGAAGGAGTTGAAGAGAAGTCAGAGTATGAATATGATGAAAGTCTAGAGAAACTGGAAAGAGACACGGCAATGATGGTTGCCAATTTCAGAAGGAACACCAGATCAAAAAGATTCGTTGATACTCCATCATATGATAATTACAAATCAAAAGGTGAATGCTACAGTTGTGGTAAACCTGGTCATTTCACTGCTAATTGTAGATCAAGGTCAGTAAATCAAGTCCCTGAACCAATGTCAAACTCCAGAAATGACAAATACAACAAGTACAAGGCAAAATACAGGAAGCTGAAGGCAATGTCTAAATCTGAAAAAAGGAAGGGTAAAGGTTTTGTCGCTGAAGAGGGTTCATTCAGTGACTCTGACTCATCCTCATCTTCAGATGAAGAAGAATCAATGATTTGTTTAGACAAAAATTACTGTCTGATGGCTAATGATGTTGAATTTCATGAGGATATCAAAGAAGTCGCTCATAAATGTTTAGTATCTGGATGGGATTCTGAAAATATCTACAAAGGCATTCTTAGAGAGAATATCTGGTATCTGGACAGTGGCTGCTCCAGACACATGACCGGATGCAAGTCCTTTCTCAGTGACTACCCATGTGAAAGAGGTCCAGATGTAGTGTTTGGTGACAATAATGTTGGCAAGACAAGGGGATATGGTATTCTTACAAATGGAAATGTGATGTTCAAAAGAGTTGCATATGTGGAGGGACTGAAGCATAATTTGCTGAGTATCAGTCAATTATGTGATTCCAAAAATAAGGTGTTATTTGATCATGAAGATGGTGTTGTTTATAACAAGAAAGGGAGTGTTGTGCTAGCTGCTAACAGGAAGGGAAATACATACGTTGTCAATATGGACTCAGCACAGTCAGGAACATGCTTTTATTCCAGAACTGTTTCAGAAGAAAAATGGTTATGGCATAAGCGACTTTCTCATCTGAATCTAAAAGCTATTAACAAACTAAGCAAAAATGGTTTAGTCACTGGACTTCCAAAATTGTCCTATGATAAAGACAAGCTTTGTTCAGCATGTGAGAAAGGAAAACATCACAGTTCATCTTTCAAGAGTAAACAAACATCATCAGTGACCGAATGTTTTCATCTACTCCATATGGATCTTTTTAGTAATTGTGGATGAATACTCCGGATATACCTGAGTATTCTTTCTTAAAGCCAAGAATGAAGCAGCAAGTGAAATTATATCCTTTATCAAGAAAATGGAGAACTTAAATGATATTTTGGTAAAACATTTAAGAACTGATAATGGCACTGAATTTAGAAATATTGACCTGGAAAGTTTCTGTGATTCAAAAGGTATTTCTCAAATATTTTCAGCACCAAGTACACCCCAACAAAATGGGGTGGCAGAGAGGAGAAATAGAACCTTAATTGAATCTGCCAGATCAATGCTTATTGATGCTGGTCTTAAGACCTACTTTTGGGCTGAAGCAGTGAGTACTGCCTGCTATACCCAAAATAGGTCACTGATTGTCAAACGACATAATAAGACAACATATGAGGTATTAAGGGGGAGAAAACCCGACATAAGTTTTCTCCATGTTTTTGGTAGTATCTGCTACATTTTAAACAAAAGAGATCACTTAGGAAAGTTTGATCCAAAAGCTAATGATGGAATATTTGTTGGTTACTCAATCATCTCTAAAGCTTTCAGAGTTCATAATAAAAGAAGAGAATGTATTGAGGAATCAATGGATGTCACTTTTGATGAATCATATGATGAGTCACTCACTGATCCCAAAGAATATGAAAATCTTGTGTTTAATAAAATGAATAGTGACTCATTAGTTGAAAGCAAACCCAATGATAAGAAGTATGAAAATTTCTCATCGGACTCTGATAGGGAAGATAATGTTCCTGCAATCAATTCTAGCTCTTCTTCAGTTAAGAAAAGTTCAGGAACATCATCTTTACCTACTGATATCCCATCATCATCTTCTCACTGTCCAAACCAAAACTCTCAGAACAACATTACTCATGTCTATAATGCTGATCTGTCACAAGGACCATCACCGGATAAGACAGTCACTGCTAAACCTCAGCAAATGACTAAGTGGACAAAACATATCGATAATCAATTGATTATTGGAAATCCACAATCCAGGGTTCAGACAAGATCAGCAATTGCTAACTTCTTTTTGTTTGTTAGTTTTGTTTCACTGATGGAACCAAAAAGGGTTGATAAAGCACTCACTGATCATCACTGGATAGCTGCTATACAAGAAGAGCTATCTCAGTTTGAAAGAAACAAAGTTTGGAAGCTAGTACCTCAACCTGCTGGTAAATCAGTGATTGGAACAAAATGGGTATTCAGAAAGAAGATGGATGTTGATGGTGTGGTAACTCGAAACAAGGCTTTAGACTGGTTGCACAAGATTACTGTCAGCAAGAAGGCATTGAGTGGATGAAACCTTTGCACCAGTGGCTAGACTTGAAGCAATCATGCTATTTTTAGCTTATGCAGCTCACAAGAAGTTTAAAGTATATCAGATGGATGTGAAAAGTGTCTTTCTGAATGGCAAGCTGCAGGAAGAAGTATATGTCAAGCAACCACCTGGATTCATTGATCCCAAACATCTTGGTTATATTTATAAACTTGATAAAGCACTATATGGACTAAAACAAGCTCCTAGTGCCTGATATGACACTCTCTCTATTTATATGATAAAATGTGGCTATGTCAGAGGAAAAATTGACAGCACATTATTTATCAGGAGAGATAAAAGAGACGTCATATTAGTTTAAATTTATGTGGATGATATTATCTTTGGGTCTACTAACAATGACATGCGCAAGGAATTTTCTGATCTCATGACTAAAAGCTATGAAATGAGCATGATGGGTGAATTAACATTTTTTCTTGATCTGTAAATAAAACAAACCAGAACTGGAATTTTTTAAACCAAGGAAAATATGTTAAAGACTTGTTAAAGAAATTTGAATTTACCAACTGCTCATCCCTTGCTACACCCATGTCACCTGCAGTAAAATTACATGCTGACTCTGATGGTAAATCTGTAAACATCACTGCTTATAGAGGAATGATCGGGTCGCTGCTGTATCTAACTGCAAGTAGGCCAGACCTTATGTTTACTACATGTCTATGTGCTAGGTATCAAGCTGATCCAAAGGAATCACATCTGCTCACCGTCAAAAGAATATTCAGATATTTGAAGGGTACACCAAATCTTGGTCTTTGGTACCCGTCAGGTTCAGATTTCTCGCTGAAAGGATATTCTGATTCTGATCATGCTGGATGCAAGCTGGATAGAAAGAGCACTTCTGGTAGCTGTCAATTTCTTGGAGAAAAGCTTGTAAGCTGGTCTACCAAGAAACAAAATTCAGTTTCAACTTCAACCGCTGAAGCTGAATATGTTGCTACCAGTGCTTGTACGGCTCAAATTCTCTGGATGAGAAATCAGCTCGCTGACTATGGATTTGACTTAAAGGAAATTCCAATCTACTGTGATAGTCAAAGTGCCATAGCCATTGCCAATAATTCAGTGATGTACTCAGGAATAAAGCACATTGATGTACGATATCATTTCATCAAAGACATTGTGATGAAAGGTGATATTGAATTACATTTTATTCCAACTGATTACCAACTCGCTGATTTGTTTACAAAACCTTTGGATGAGAAAAGATTTAATTTTCTTATCAGCGAGCTTGGTATGTTAAATTTTAATGACTAAATAAGCTTTTCAGCTTAGTTAGTTACTTTTTGTTTAATTTTTTATTAATTGCTTTAAATAAAATGATTATATAAAGTATAATTTTAGTAGAGCACATTCACTGATTAGTTATCTTCAACTGATCTAATCAGCAAGCGTAATGATCAGTTAGTTATGTTCAACTAATTTTATAGTTCATATAGTCTCATGAGTATCTGTTATGTTTTAATATTAATTTTTATATCATTGATCTATGTTGTCTCTAGCTCATGATCTGGTTAGTATTCTAAGTTGTAACTGGAATAGTGAAAGTTAATACGGTAATATGTTATACAATTTATATGGAACATAATCTATACTCATTTTTTTAAATATAAGTATCAAAAGATTATAGAATTGATTTATATATGTGCAGTGACTACATCTCTACGATTTATTCAGTATTCTAAGTTATGTTTATATTAGAGAGATAAAATCTCAGCCAGAAAAAGATCATATTTATCTCTCTTTGAAATTTATATCTTCTTTTAGTGATAATTAAATACATTTTGTGTTTAATTTAACTGATTTCAAAAATAATTATGATATAACGCAAAAGTCACACAATCTGACACTCTCTCTCTTACGTCAGTGTACTTTTCCGGCACACCACTCCCATCACCATTAATGCCACCAATCCCCACCATCATTACCTCTATATCACTACCACTCACCACCATTATCAAACACGTTGTATCATTTTTTTTACCACATAATCATCAGGAAGCGTATTATAAAAGACCAGAGACTCGATCATTTTTCACACTTTACGCTTTCCTAACTTTTCAGAATTCCAAAAATACTCTGTTTTTTCAAAAATCCTAATTGAAAGCGCAAAGTATTTGGTTTAAAGATCTAAAAATGTCGAAATCAACTTGATTTAAATACTTACACTGCCACTGCAGAGATTAAAGCTCTTTGAGCCTCTATAGTGAGTGAAGATTTTGTCGGTACAATTTAAAAATCAAAATTACTTGAGCAATCTTTTGTGTCCTAAAACAGAGTATGCAAAGGTCTTTAACTTCTGTTTAAACACTTTATCCTCCTTGCTCTTACGTTATCATCGGGGGTAATGAACCCAGAATGGCTTAGTGAGTTCTGGTATATCTGTACTCACTTAGTTGTTCAAGGGATTTCACAGCCTCAGGGTTTTATCGATAACGACAGTCAAAAGATAATCTTCACTGCCACCATCATCCGTACCATTTTACAACTCCCTGTTTTCAAAATGGATGGTGTGTGGAATGACCTGTTTTCAAATTTGATTCAATCTTTGGGCACAAAAACAGGGAGCTACGATCAATTCAGCTCCCTAAAAGCACAAATCAGTTGATCACTGGTTAACTCTTTAAGAGTTGATTATGCAAGTGTGATTCTTGATGAGCTGGTTTTTCAAGTCACTGAACCTACCAGGGAAAATTATGGTCACTGATCTTTAAAGATCAGTTTGCAGCCTATGATAGGATTTCTTTCAAAGGCTTTGAACCAACTCTGGTAGGGAGTCAAACTTTCAACAAATCAGCGACTGTGCTTCTACCTAATTTTATGAAACCTAAGGGGATACTTGCACCCCATGTAACACCCCCAAATTTAACGATTCGCGGAAGCATACTTTGGGTGTTACCAATCGATAATCAAAGCACACAGATATATAGTAAATGACTCTATATGCGTCGTTTTAACAAAATATATTAATATTAAAAGGTTTACAACAGTTTGAACTCATACATAGCTCGTGTTCGTAATATGAGAGATTTAAGTACATAATTAGTTATACAAATCTAATAATGCAATGAAATCTCTGAAGTTTACATGAAGACTCGAGCTAAAATGCATCCTGATGGGCAGTCCAAATCTACTGCTGAGTACCTGTGATATATGCTAAAATGGGTCAGCTAACGCTGGTGAGCTCACAGGTTTAAGTATCAAATAATATTCTATGAACCGCGAGATTTAAGTATTGATTTGCATCCAGCAATTGAAGTTACAGATAACGTATACAACCATGAGCGCATAGTCTGAGCTTAATTCAAGGGTCGGGTCCCATATAGAGAATTCCGAGCGAGGTGCCTCCACGAGAGCCTAATCTACTCTCGTCTTCCCAAATATTAGTACGTCCGTTACCCGGTTAGTGCTTGCTAACCCGGACGAGGAGGGTCAATCCTATATAGTACCATATACTAATATTCACGCTACTTTCGTATTACCAGACTATACTGACGGAGGACTTTGGTTTGATTAGTTGAAAACAACTCATGTAGTATATTGAAATATGTACTCGCGTTCATGTGTTAAAAACAGAGCAATGTATCACACCCCTAGTAAAACAGTAAAAAGAGGGGCCATGAGACTCACCTGAGTCTGGAGAGTTTATCTTAGTAAACTGAGATTGATTAGCCAATAATCGAAGTCCAAAGACTTGTAACCTGAGGGTGTCCACGACACGCGATGGTTATAAATATGTGAAGGCATCTAATAAGACTACCTTGTAGTTGTTTGTCCAACTAGAATATCCAAATGATTACAATTTGGTTGTTTGTTTAGGTGTGTGAAAATGTGTACGGCCCGTTGGTGATTGTTTGTAATAATAATCCCACGTTATTATTTTGATGATTTTGAAGTGTTATACCTAAAGTAAGTTCCAATGTGTTTTAGAAGTTGTGTCGCATTCATGTTTGATGTTATACAAATTTAACACGTTGTGTGAAAGTTTAGATGTAACACGGTTACTCGGGAACCTAGGGTAAGGGCGAAGCCCGTTAATGACGGGGGTCCGGGGGCAGCGCCCCTGGTAGCGGGGTCCAAGGGGCAGAGCCCCTGGCTGGGGTCGAGCTTGGAAAATTTTTATTTCTACTATATTGCTTTGGTGAAAAACGCATCTGGACTCGAATTTGGGTGAAATGGGGCGTCAAATTTGGGTCTCAAAACTTAGTGTAAAATTAGTTAAAACTTTCTGTTTATGCGTCACTTATAACGTCACTTAGGGGCTTGGGCGACACTTGGAAAGTGTCGCTAAAAATAGTAAATCTGAGCATATGCGTCACTTAAGGGAAGTGACGCATGGTAGGGCGTCACTAAGGTAAGTGTCACTATAAGTGTCGGGTATGGGTCTAGGCGTCACTCAGGAAGTGTCGCTAGAAGTGTCGGGTATGGGTCTAGGCGTCACTTAGGAAGTGTCGCTATAAGTGTCGGTTAACGTTGTTGTGCGTCACTAGTCAAGTGACGGTAGAAGTGTCGGGAAAAAGGGGCTTTATGCGGCACTTAGGCAAAATTAGGGTTTCATGCGACACTCAATGCGTCACTTAAGTGACGCATGAAGTGACGCTATACTGGTCGTCTTTGCGACACTTAGGTCTGTTTGACGGATTTTCGAGCCAAAACGAGTTTTCCGGCCATATCTTGGCCTGATTCTTTTACCCAACCCTTATAAGGACATTCTAAGCTTATATAAACAACTACTTGCTAAAAATACTCGAAAATCTAAAGGTTTCGGGATTTGTCGGAAACTTACAAAGCGATGAATCGGGAATCCGGAAAGATAGAAGTGTAGATCCTTGCGAGATGCTTCTTTTTCTCCAAACGAGTTATGCGAAATATTGAGGTATGCTAGTGTTATTTGAAGGTTTAATGGTGATGGTGGTTTGGTGTGGTTGAGAGGAAAAAGAAAGAGAGAGAGAAGAGAAGGAAGATGAAAGTGAGAAGTGGGGTGGGGAGGTGGTGACCTCACCCCCTTGTGGCAGATTTTTGGGTGGGGCCCACCCATGTGTGGGTCTCCACTTTTAGCTCCGTGTATTCGCGCTCCGTGTGGTGTTCGATTCCCCGATCGTAACTCGTTAAGGAATTATTTTAAGTGTCAAATAATGTAAGTTTTTAAAGAAGACGAAAGTTAATTAAATAAATTTGTTGGAGTATTTTATCAATTGCTTAATAACTCAATTGGTCTCGTTTGTTTGCGCGTTAATTTTTGAGTCGTGTAGATGCCCATTATACGACGTGAAGTGAACTTGAAATATTATCAAAAAGAAATATTTTGGTATGTTATTGTCAATAATTAATTTTTATATTATTCAATATAATTGATCACCAACGTCCGTATTTTACTTGAACCGAAATACATTCGATTTATTTTGCGTACGATTTAAGCAAATCGCATTTTTGTATATATTCAACAATATATAATTTGATACATTAATTAGCCTAACACAGAACTAATTACATGTATTAACAGAGAATCAGGCACTAATTACTAGTCCTAATTTGGCGGGTGTTACACCCCAGCCTTTACAAACTGTACATTCGTCCGTTCCACCCCCCCCCCCCTTCCCAATCGACCACGTCACTAACAACACCCTCAGTGACTACTGCTGGTCAACCACCAATCAAGAAACCACCAACTGCTCCCAAGAAATGATCCAAATTAGGGTCCCTGACATTAACGGATCAGGGACATAGCAAAAAGAAGTCGTCTAAGGGCGCCAAGAGTGAAGCAGAGACTACACTTTCAATCCCTGCGGGCACTTTTGATAAACCCAAGCTTTCAACTGCTTCACCGGACTCCCAAAATTCTGGTGAGTCTAAAACGGGACAAGTGCAGAAGCTACAATGGCTTAACCCATTAATAGCAGTGATTCGGGTGCATCCCATACCCTCTTATCAAGTCAACCCATCAGCTACTCATCTTCCTCACAAAAGGATGATATTTCAGAAAAAGTGCTAGTGGCATCAGTGGGTGATAACACACCCATCGCTGATGTCACACCACAGGCTACAGACCCAAGCCATCTCTCATCTAGCACTGCACTAACTGTCAATATCTCTCCCCAGTCACAGGGAGAGATACAGGTTGAAAATTTTGTTTACAATGATCCGTCAGCTAGAACACAAGCTGATAACGATGAGGAAACCCAACTCAACGATAAAATTCAACAGTCATTAACAAAAAGGATCTAATATTAATTTACAGCATTTCGTGCTACCATCAAGGGGGAGAAAACGTGCAAATAAATGCAAAACGTGCAAATAAATGAAAAAACCAATGTTGCTTATGCGCGAGAAAAACTTTACTGAAAAATCACTCAAATTTTATGAAGAGCTGTTGATGTTACCAGAAATGCTGATTTGGAACCAGGGAAGTAGAAACCACAAGAAACATGTTCATTGTGGCTTCAGGTCACTCCTTAGTACTCTTAAGGTCGTGGTTTACATTCTCCAAGTCAAACAATACCTGAGCAACAACAGTCTTCTCAAAATCAGTAAGTTCGACATACTTATCCTCCTTGAATATGAAGTAAGGTTCAAGATGATTTCTATTATCAAAGGATCACTGAAGATAGTAGGATTGATATACCAAGAGTCACTGATTGATAAGTCAAGAGTCACTACAATTCATGATCCAAAAGGATCGCTGAAGTTATGAAGCTACAACTTCCAGACAAAGTTCCAAGTGTTGGTTCAAACACACCAGTTTGATCTGAAGCTACTCAAACCAGAAGAGACTGTCATACATGGTGAAATTTTGTAATAGATTAGATGAATTGTAAACTGATCTCACTTGTAATATCTTTCATTTACAGTTTCAATAATATCTGATCTTTTGAGAAAACCAAAATTGCAAAACTCATCATGTTAAAAGAATCCAAAAAGAAAAATGAATGGATCACAAGTATAAGTCACTGAATGCTTAAATTCTTAAGCACTGATTATAAATTTCTAAAGCAACAAGTCTGTCTAGGGAGCTTCGATTACAATCATTTAAGGGGAGATTGTTGAGTCATTGATCGCTGACCAACTCAGTGATGACTAACTCGATGAAGAAAATGATTAAATCAAAGCTGATGTTGCTGAAGTTATTACTCGCTGGTCACTGATCACTGATCACTCTAAACTTTATCAGCAACAAGTTTGTCTAGGGAGCTTTGATCACAATCATTTAGGGGGAGATTGTTGAGTTACTGGTCGTGATCAACGATAAGTCATTAGTCACTGACCAACTCAATAAAATACAACTCGATGAAGAAATGATTTATGTCAAAGCTGTTGCTGAAATTAACAATTGATGATCGATACTCATTTTACTCCTGGATTTAACATGATGAGGAAGATTAAAACTCAACTATGTGTGTCGCTGATACAAGCAGCGAGAGTTTTATTTCTTCATATTGAATAAGGCAAAAGTCACTGTGCAAATAACAGCTAGTCACTAAAGAATAATATTTCAAGTCATTCTACAAGAGCATGTTAGCTCGCAGTAAGTGAGGTGAATTACTGCTTCTTCAGTGACTATTCAATAAAGTACGACGTGCTCTACTCTTATATGTCAGCAAGTGTTCCTCGTACTTGAAGAATGTCTGAAGGATTACGTGACAGCGAATGATTGGTTTTAAGGAAGACGTGATATTCGAGGTAACAGAATTTGGGACCACATGATAATCAAGGATCAGAGATCGAACCAATCAAACAGCGACACATGTCATTCCAAGATCATGATTCTTCACAAAGGCATTTGCACTATAAATAGAGCAGTATTATTTACTTTGATATTTACCGTTGATACGTATTATTCACTTATTTGTCAGTGAATACAGTTTGTCTAAATACGTATTTGTCTAAATACGTATTTTCAAGCAGCGAGTGAGCAGTTAGAGTGTTTGTCCACTACTGTTCAGCTCAAATTGTAATAGTTTAGCAAAAGTGTTTGATTTGAATCAGCCTTGGCTAATTCATTCGCAATCAACACTTAGTGAGTTTTATGATTAATAAAATTCATATTTCAGCTACTATCTATTACTTGCTTTGATATTGTTATATCTATCTGTTGTGTACTCTGTTTATATTCGGACAATTAAAAACTGGTTAAATAACTTGAACAAAATCATAATGAGTTTTTAATTGTATTCAACCCCCCTTTTACAATTAAACTTTACTTATTGCAATTCCATATCACTAAGCAATGGTGATTTCAGGACTAACAATTGGTATCAGAGCAGAGTTGGTTTAATCTAATTAACCAAATCCACAATGGAATCAGTAAAATACAGTTGTGTTGACTCTGAGTATCAAAAGGAAAATGGTTCTACTACCAAACCTCCAGCGTTTGATCCCTCTCGGATTGAAACCTAAATGTCCCGAATGATGATGTTTCTCGATCTTGTTGATGATCGTCTTTGCAATGTCATAACCAATGGTCCCCATATTCCAACCACGATTATTCCTGCTGTTATAGCTACTGCTACTACTCCTGCCATACCAGAAATGGTTATGCCAAAGAGAGAGGAACAGTGGACGGATGAGGATAGACGATTGGTTAGATTAGATAAACAAGCTAAAATGTACATAGGCATGTCACTTCCTGATGAAGTGTTTGAATCAATCAGGCTTTGTAAAACTGCAAAAGATATGTGCGATACCCTTAGAAATATATATATTGGAACTCCTGATATTATTTGCTGCAGGGAAGTAAATCTCACTCACCGGTATGAGCTGTTTGCAATGGAAGCCAACGAGTCACTATCTTCTACTTATACCAGATATCAGTCGCTGATGAACAAAATGGAAAAGGCTGGTATAGGAAAGGAGCAGAGATTTGTTGTTCAAAAGTTCTTGGAATTCTTGCCAAGGAAAGTTTGAGGAACTATTGCTACCTGTACAAGACAGATGAATGATTATACAACTCTTAATGTAACTCAAGTCTATAGTATTTTGCTCAATTGGGAGCAGTCTGAAAAGCGAGTTGATCAAAGTAAGCACATTCGTGCAACACTTGGAAGTCAAAAGATATCAAATGCCCTTGTAGCTGAGCTTGAAGAAACTGATCAGAGACAGAAAACAAGAGTTTCCAGAGAAGCTGGAAAGAAACAAAAATCAAAGTCACTGATTGCTGATGATGAAGATGAAGGAGTTGAAGAGAAGTCAGAGTATGAATATGATGAAAGTCTAGAGAAACTGGAAAGAGACACGGCAATGATGGTTGCCAATTTCAGAAGGAACACCAGATCAAAAAGATTCGTTGATACTCCATCATATGATAATTACAAATCAAAAGGTGAATGCTACAGTTGTGGTAAACCTGGTCATTTCACTGCTAATTGTAGATCAAGGTCAGTAAATCAAGTCCCTGAACCAATGTCAAACTCCAGAAATGACAAATACAACAAGTACAAGGCAAAATACAGGAAGCTGAAGGCAATGTCTAAATCTGAAAAAAGGAAGGGTAAAGGTTTTGTCGCTGAAGAGGGTTCATTCAGTGACTCTGACTCATCCTCATCTTCAGATGAAGAAGAATCAATGATTTGTTTAGACAAAAATTACTGTCTGATGGCTAATGATGTTGAATTTCATGAGGATATCAAAGAAGTCGCTCATAAATGTTTAGTATCTGGATGGGATTCTGAAAATATCTACAAAGGCATTCTTAGAGAGAATATCTGGTATCTGGACAGTGGCTGCTCCAGACACATGACCGGATGCAAGTCCTTTCTCAGTGACTACCCATGTGAAAGAGGTCCAGATGTAGTGTTTGGTGACAATAATGTTGGCAAGACAAGGGGATATGGTATTCTTACAAATGGAAATGTGATGTTCAAAAGAGTTGCATATGTGGAGGGACTGAAGCATAATTTGCTGAGTATCAGTCAATTATGTGATTCCAAAAATAAGGTGTTATTTGATCATGAAGATGGTGTTGTTTATAACAAGAAAGGGAGTGTTGTGCTAGCTGCTAACAGGAAGGGAAATACATACGTTGTCAATATGGACTCAGCACAGTCAGGAACATGCTTTTATTCCAGAACTGTTTCAGAAGAAAAATGGTTATGGCATAAGCGACTTTCTCATCTGAATCTAAAAGCTATTAACAAACTAAGCAAAAATGGTTTAGTCACTGGACTTCCAAAATTGTCCTATGATAAAGACAAGCTTTGTTCAGCATGTGAGAAAGGAAAACATCACAGTTCATCTTTCAAGAGTAAATAAACATCATCAGTGACCGAATGTTTTCATCTACTCCATATGGATCTTTTTAGTAATTGTGGATGAATACTCCGGATATACCTTAGTATTCTTTCTTAAAGCCAAGAATGAAGCAGCAAGTGAAATTATATCCTTTATCAAGAAAATGGAGAACTTAAATGATATTTTGGTAAAACATTTAAGAACTGATAATGGCACTGAATTTAGAAATATTGACCTGGAAAGTTTCTGTGATTCAAAAGGTATTTCTCAAATATTTTCAGCACCAAGTACACCCCAACAAAATGGGGTGGCAGAGAGGAGAAATAGAACCTTAATTGAATCTGCCAGATCAATGCTTATTGATGCTGGTCTTAAGACCTACTTTTGGGCTGAAGCAGTGAGTACTGCCTGCTATACCCAAAATAGGTCACTGATTGTCAAACGACATAATAAGACAGCATATGAGGTATTAAGGGGGAGAAAACCCGACATAAGTTTTCTCCATGTTTTTGGTAGTATCTGCTACATTTTAAACAAAAGAGATCACTTAGGAAAGTTTGATCCAAAAGCTAATGATGGAATATTTGTTGGTTACTCAATCATCTCTAAAGCTTTCAGAGTTCATAATAAAAGAAGAGAATGTATTGAGGAATCAATGGATGTCACTTTTGATGAATCATATGATGAGTCACTCACTGATCCCAAAGAATATGAAAATCTTGTGTTTAATAAAATGAATAGTGACTCATTAGTTGAAAGCAAACCCAATGATAAGAAGTATGAAAATTTCTCATCGGACTCTGATAGGGAAGATAATGTTCCTGCAATCAATTCTAGCTCTTCTTCAGTTAAGAAAAGTTCAGGAACATCATCTTTACCTACTGATATCCCATCATCATCGTCTCACTGTCCAAACCAAAACTCTCAGAACAACATTACTCATGTCTATAATGCTGATCTGTCACAAGGACCATCACCGGATAAGACAGTCACTGCTAAACCTCAGCAAATGACTAAGTGGACAAAACATATCGATAATTGTAACATCCTCTCGCCGGGTCTGGTAATAATCTATTTAAATTGATTATTTAATTAATTTAGGAATTATTTGATATTAATTGTTTATTGAAAAACTTAGGTAAGTAAGTCTTAGGACTTATTGTGAATAGTAAATTGTTGTTTGTTTTAATTTACTATAGTCGATAATATCATAAAATAATTTTCTCGCAAATGAATTTTAGGTTCCAGACAATAGATTTGGAACGGGTATAAAATACCCACATCATTGGGTCGGCTTAAATGAGGAGACCGACCTTGTTTTATTACTTTCCCAAATCTTTGTTAGAACTAAACTCTTACTCATTACCAAAACACAAAGGAAACTATACCTAAATACTAACAAGATTGAAGTTGTGATTAGAGTGATCTACAGAATTGTTGTGACTTTAGTTCATCTTCATCATCATATCAATTACTTAAAGTTGTAAGTGTTTTATTATTCATAAACTAAAAGTTAGGGCAAATAAGAATTTGATGCATTGATTTATGTTTAAATGATATATGATGATTTCTGGTACTATATGATGTTATGAACTGAATTACATAAGTTGAATGAGTGTATATATGTTCTTGAAGTGTGATTTTGATTTCAAATAAGTGAACCAAATGAATTCCTTGAAATTGACATTGTTTGGTGTTAATTGGTGTTGTGAAGTTAGTTAGGTGCAATAGGGTGTTTTTAAAGTGCTGAAAATCTTGTTTGCATGAATTGGTATGTGAAAGATAGGAATTGGTGAATTATGATTCGTGCAGGTTTTGGTTAAACTGCTGCTGTTGTTGTTCCTGAAGAACAAGCCGGCGGGTCTGGTACCCTACCCGGCGGGTTCTTGATTATGTTGGAGAACCGGCGGGTTGTCGGCCAAGCCGGCGGCTCCTACAGCCTTTAATACTCAATTAGCTTCTGTTTGCTCAAAATCTAAATTACCCGGCGGCTCAAGGGTGAAGCCGGCGGCTTGTATGGTCGACCCGGCGGGTCATGATGCCCAGCCGGCGGCTTCTTAGCCTCTGTCAGCATATCAACTTTATATTTCAGAAGTTGATTTAAATGATTTGTAAAATGCTGTACTGTTAATAAATTAGTGTTATAGCATAATAATGAGTATGTTGACGTCTACAAGAACATATTTAGGAAGCTATACTTATTATGTGAATTATGTTGAGTTTCTTATGCTGGATATTAGATAAGTTAAGTATTGAAGATTCAGATTACTAACTTATATTTGATTGTTGATTCTCAGATCCTCCAAAAGATAAGTGATCCCTGGATTCTGAGTTTGTGAAGACAAAGGTATCGGTGAGTGGATTCAAAACTCACCATTTGATTTAGTTGTAATCATTTGATTTCAACTAATAAACGTAGATATGTTGTTGTTGATTCTTTATTATACCTTGTTGATTATAAATCTACGTGTTATGTGTGGCCTTTGGGCATCAGTTGTTAGTGAGGTCAACGAGTTGATGAACTGTTGGTTGGGCTAGTGGGTTGTTGTATGAATGATACAGAGTTGTACTTCATTTGTTGTGTGTATAGACTCTGTATCTGAATGTAGTAACCGCTAGCTATCGGTCTCGTCCGTATGGCCATACGGATATGGTTGGATAAGTGTTCTTGGGGAGCCTCCCGGGTATTATGGTTATCCCCAGAGCCACCGATCCTCATTAAGTACTTGTTGATTGTTGATTGTTAATTGTAGTATTTGCGGATATTAGAAGTAATTCGGTGATGAAGCTAAGTTGAATGTTGTGTGATGAGTTTACTCACTTAGCTTCGTGCTAATCCCTCGTTGTTACTTCTTGCAGATTTTTGATAGAATGTGGGTAGCAAGAAGTTAATGATTAAAGCAAGGGATGTTTGAAGATTATGCTACTCTGAAAATGTTTTGTATAAAACGAAGTTAGTTTACGTAATGCCTCGAAAAGTGAATTTGGTTAATACTTTTGTATAGTATAACTTGATTATAACTGTTTTGTACATTATACATATATGGTGTAGTAATCAAATATATGTTTTAAATACCTACGCTTCCGGTTTATTAATATAATATTGTGTTTTGGAATGAGGGGCGTTACAATAATCAATTGATTATTGGAAATCCACAATCCAGGGTTCAGACAAGATCAGCAATTGCTAACTTCTTTTTGTTTGTTAGTTTTGTTTCACTGATGGAACCAAAAAGGGTTGATAAAGCACTCACTGATCATCACTGGATAGCTGCTATACAAGAAGAGCTATCTCAGTTTGAAAGAAACAAAGTTTGGAAGCTAGTACCTCAACCTGCTGGTAAATCAGTGATTGGAACAAAATGGGTATTCAGAAAGAAGATGGATGTTGATGGTGTGGTAACTCGAAACAAGGCTTTAGACTGGTTGCACAAGATTACTGTCAGCAAGAAGGCATTGAGTGGATGAAACCTTTGCACCAGTGGCTAGACTTGAAGCAATCATGCTATTTTTAGCTTATGCAGCTCACAAGAAGTTTAAAGTATATCAGATGGATGTGAAAAGTGTCTTTCTGAATGGCAAGCTGCAGGAAGAAGTATATGTCAAGCAACCACCTGGATTCATTGATCCCAAACATCTTGGTTATATTTATAAACTTGATAAAGCACTATATGGACTAAAACAAGCTCCTAGTGCCTGATATGACACTCTCTCTATTTATATGATAAAATGTGGCTATGTCAGAGGAAAAATTGACAGCACATTATTTATCAGGAGAGATAAAAGAGACGTCATATTAGTTTAAATTTATGTGGATGATATTATCTTTGGGTCTACTAACAATGACATGCGCAAGGAATTTTCTGATCTCATGACTAAAAGCTATGAAATGAGCATGATGGGTGAATTAACATTTTTTCTTGATCTGTAAATAAAACAAACCAGAACTGGAATTTTTTAAACCAAGGAAAATATGTTAAAGACTTGTTAAAGAAATTTGAATTTACCAACTGCTCATCCCTTGCTACACCCATGTCACCTGCAGTAAAATTACATGCTGACTCTGATGGTAAATCTGTAAACATCACTGCTTATAGAGGAATGATCGGGTCGCTGCTGTATCTAACTGCAAGTAGGCCAGACCTTATGTTTACTACATGTCTATGTGCTAGGTATCAAGCTGATCCAAAGGAATCACATCTGCTCACCGTCAAAAGAATATTCAGATATTTGAAGGGTACACCAAATCTTGGTCTTTGGTACCCGTCAGGTTCAGATTTCTCGCTGAAAGGATATTCTGATTCTGATCATGCTGGATGCAAGCTGGATAGAAAGAGCACTTCTGGTAGCTGTCAATTTCTTGGAGAAAAGCTTGTAAGCTGGTCTACCAAGAAACAAAATTCAGTTTCAACTTCAACCGCTGAAGCTGAATATGTTGCTACCAGTGCTTGTACGGCTCAAATTCTCTGGATGAGAAATCAGCTCGCTGACTATGGATTTGACTTAAAGGAAATTCCAATCTACTGTGATAGTCAAAGTGCCATAGCCATTGCCAATAATTCAGTGATGTACTCAGGAATAAAGCACATTGATGTACGATATCATTTCATCAAAGACATTGTGATGAAAGGTGATATTGAATTACATTTTATTCCAACTGATTACCAACTCGCTGATTTGTTTACAAAACCTTTGGATGAGAAAAGATTTAATTTTCTTATCAGCGAGCTTGGTATGTTAAATTTTAATGACTAAATAAGCTTTTCAGCTTAGTTAGTTACTTTTTGTTTAATTTTTTATTAATTGCTTTAAATAAAATGATTATATAAAGTATAATTTTAGTAGAGCACATTCACTGATTAGTTATCTTCAACTGATCTAATCAGCAAGCGTAATGATCAGTTAGTTATGTTCAACTAATTTTATAGTTCATATAGTCTCATGAGTATCTGTTATGTTTTAATATTAATTTTTATATCATTGATCTATGTTGTCTCTAGCTCATGATCTGGTTAGTATTCTAAGTTGTAACTGGAATAGTGAAAGTTAATACGGTAATATGTTATACAATTTATATGGAACATAATCTATACTCATTTTTTTAAATATAAGTATCAAAAGATTATAGAATTGATTTATATATGTGCAGTGACTACATCTCTACGATTTATTCAGTATTCTAAGTTATGTTTATATTAGAGAGATAAAATCTCAGCCAGAAAAAGATCATATTTATCTCTCTTTGAAATTTATATCTTCTTTTAGTGATAATTAAATACATTTTGTGTTTAATTTAACTGATTTCAAAAATAATTATGATATAACGCAAAAGTCACACAATCTGACACTCTCTCTCTTACGTCAGTGTACTTTTCCGGCACACCACTCCCATCACCATTAATGCCACCAATCCCCACCATCATTACCTCTATATCACTACCACTCACCACCATTATCAAACACGTTGTATCATTTTTTTTACCACATAATCATCAGGAAGCGTATTATAAAAGACCAGAGACTCGATCATTTTTCACACTTTACGCTTTCCTAACTTTTCAGAATTCCAAAAATACTCTGTTTTTTCAAAAATCCTAATTGAAAGCGCAAAGTATTTGGTTTAAAGATCTAAAAATGTCGAAATCAACTTGATTTAAATACTTACACTGCCACTGCAGAGATTAAAGCTCTTTGAGCCTCTATAGTGAGTGAAGATTTTGTCGGTACAATTTAAAAATCAAAATTACTTGAGCAATCTTTTGTGTCCTAAAACAGAGTATGCAAAAGTCTTTAACTTCTGTTTAAACACTTTATCCTCCTTGCTCTTACGTTATCATCGGGGGTAATGAATCCAGAATGGCTTAGTGAGTTCTGGTATATCTGTACTCACTTAGTTGTTCAAGGGATTTCACAGCCTCAGGGTTTTATCGATAACGACAGTCAAAAGATAATCTTCACTGCCACCATCATCCGTACCATTTTACAACTCCCTGTTTTCAAAATGGATGGTGTGTGGAATGACCTGTTTTCAAATTTGATTCAATCTTTGGGCACAAAAACAGGGAGCTACGATCAATTCAGCTCCCTAAAAGCACAAATCAGTTGATCACTGGTTAACTCTTTAAGAGTTGATTATGCAAGTGTGATTCTTGATGAGCTGGTTTTTCAAGTCACTGAACCTACCAGGGAAAATTATGGTCACTGATCTTTAAAGATCAGTTTGCAGCCTATGATAGGATTTCTTTCAAAGGCTTTGAACCAACTCTGGTAGGGAGTCAAACTTTCAACAAATCAGCGACTGTGCTTCTACCTAATTTTATGAAACCTAAGGGGATACTTGCACCCCATGTAACACCCCCAAATTTAACGATTCGCGGAAGCATACTTTGGGTGTTACCAATCGATAATCAAAGCACACAGATATATAGTAAACGACTCTATATGCGTCGTTTTAACAAAATATATTAATATTAAAAGGTTTACAACAGTTTGAACTCATACATAGCTCGTGTTCGTAATATGAGAGATTTAAGTACATAATTAGTTATACAAATCTAATAATGCAATGAAATCTCTGAAGTTTACATGAAGACTCGAGCTAAAATGCATCCTGATGGGCAGTCCAAATCTACTGCTGAGTACCTGTGATATATGCTAAAATGGGTCAGCTAACGCTGGTGAGCTCACAGGTTTAAGTATCAAATAATATTCTATGAACCGCGAGATTTAAGTATTGATTTGCATCCAGCAATTGAAGTTACAGATAACGTATACAACCATGAGCGCATAGTCTGAGCTTAACTCGAGGGTCGGGTCCCATATAGAGAATTCCGAGCGAGGTGCCTCCACGAGAGCCTAATCTACTCTCGTCTTCCCAAATATTAGTACGTCCGTTACCCGGTTAGTGCTTGCTAACCCGGACGAGGAGGGTCAATCCTATATAGTACCATATACTAATATTCACGCTACTTTCGTATTACCAGACTATACTGACGGAGGACTTTGGTTTGATTAGTTGAAAACAACTCATGTAGTATATTGAAATATGTACTCGCGTTCATGTGTTAAAAACAGAGCAATGTATCACACCCCTAGTAAAACAGTAAAAAGAGGGGCCATGAGACTCACCTGAGTCTGGAGAGTTTATCTTAGTAAACTGAGATTGATTAGCCAATAATCGAAGTCCAAAGACTTGTAACCTGAGGGTGTCCACGACACGCGATGGTTATAAATATGTGAAGGCATCTAATAAGACTACCTTGTAGTTGTTTGTCCAACTAGAATATCCAAATGATTACAATTTGGTTGTTTGTTTAGGTGTGTGAAAATGTGTACGGCCCGTTGGTGATTGTTTGTAATAATAATCCCACGTTATTATTTTGATGATTTTGAAGTGTTATACCTAAAGTAAGTTCCAATGTGTTTTAGAAGTTGTGTCGCATTCATGTTTGATGTTATACAAATTTAACACGTTGTGTGAAAGTTTAGATGTAACACGGTTACTCGGGAACCTAGGGTAAGGGCGAAGCCCGTTAATGACGGGGGTCCGGGGGCAGCGCCCCTGGTAGCGGGGTCCAAGGGGCGGCAGCCCCTGGCGGGGTCCAAGGGGCAGAGCCCCTGGCTGGGGTCGAGCTTGGAAAATTTTTATTTCTACTATATTGCTTTGGTGAAAAACGCATCTGGACTCGAATTTGGGTGAAATGGGGCGTCAAATTTGGGTCTCAAAACTTAGTGTAAAATTAGTTAAAACTTTCTGTTTATGCGTCACTTATAACGTCACTTAGGGGCTTGGGCGACACTTGGAAAGTGTCGCTAAAAATAGTAAATCTGAGCATATGCGTCACTTAAGGGAAGTGACGCATGGTAGGGCGTCACTAAGGTAAGTGTCACTATAAGTGTCGGGTATGGGTCTAGGCGTCACTCAGGAAGTGTCGCTAGAAGTGTCGGGTATGGGTCTAGGCGTCACTTAGGAAGTGTCGCTATAAGTGTCGGTTAACGTTGTTGTGCGTCACTAGTCAAGTGACGGTAGAAGTGTCGGGAAAAAGGGGCTTTATGCGGCACTTAGGCAAAATTAGGGTTTCATGCGACACTCAATGCGTCACTTAAGTGACGCATGAAGTGACGCTATACTGGTCGTCTTTGCGACACTTAGGTCTGTTTGACGGATTTTCGAGCCAAAACGAGTTTTCCGGCCATATCTTGGCCTGATTCTTTTACCCAACCCTTATAAGGACATTCTAAGCTTATATAAACAACTACTTGCTAAAAATACTCGAAAATCTAAAGGTTTCGGGATTTGTCGGAAACTTACAAAGCGATGAATCGGGAATCCGGAAAGATAGAAGTGTAGATCCTTGCGAGATGCTTCTTTTTCTCCAAACGAGTTATGCGAAATATTGAGGTATGCTAGTGTTATTTGAAGGTTTAATGGTGATGGTGGTTTGGTGTGGTTGAGAGGAAAAAGAAAGAGAGAGAGAAGAGAAGGAAGATGAAAGTGAGAAGTGGGGTGGGGAGGTGGTGACCTCACCCCCTTGTGGCAGATTTTTGGGTGGGGCCCACCCATGTGTGGGTCTCCACTTTTAGCTCCGTGTATTCGCGCTCCGTGTGGTGTTCGATTCCCCGATCGTAACTCGTTAAGGAATTATTTTAAGTGTCAAATAATGTAAGTTTTTAAAGAAGACGAAAGTTAATTAAATAAATTTGTTGGAGTATTTTATCAATTGCTTAATAACTCAATTGGTCTCGTTTGTTTGCGCGTTAATTTTTGAGTCGTGTAGATGCCCATTATACGACGTGAAGTGAACTTGAAATATTATCAAAAAGAAATATTTTGGTATGTTATTGTCAATAATTAATTTTTATATTATTCAATATAATTGATCACCAACGTCCGTATTTTACTTGAACCGAAATACATTCGATTTATTTTGCGTACGATTTAAGCAAATCGCATTTTTGTATATATTCAACAATATATAATTTGATACATTAATTAGCCTAACACAGAACTAATTACATGTATTAACAGAGAATCAGGCACTAATTACTAGTCCTAATTTGGCGGGTGTTACACCCCAGCCTTTACAAACTGTACATTCGTCCGTTCCACCCCCCCCCCCCCCTTCCCAATCGACCACGTCACTAACAACACCCTCAGTGACTACTGCTGGTCAACCACCAATCAAGAAACCACCAACTGCTCCCAAGAAATGATCCAAATTAGGGTCCCTGACATTAACGGATCAGGGACATAGCAAAAAGAAGTCGTCTAAGGGCGCCAAGAGTGAAGCAGAGACTACACTTTCAATCCCTGCGGGCACTTTTGATAAACCCAAGCTTTCAACTGCTTCACCGGACTCCCAAAATTCTGGTGAGTCTAAAACGGGACAAGTGCAGAAGCTACAATGGCTTAACCCATTAATAGCAGTGATTCGGGTGCATCCCATACCCTCTTATCAAGTCAACCCATCAGCTACTCATCTTCCTCACAAAAGGATGATATTTCAGAAAAAGTGCTAGTGGCATCAGTGGGTGATAACACACCCATCGCTGATGTCACACCACAGGCTACAGACCCAAGCCATCTCTCATCTAGCACTGCACTAACTGTCAATATCTCTCCCCAGTCACAGGGAGAGATACAGGTTGAAAATTTTGTTTACAATGATCCGTCAGCTAGAACACAAGCTGATAACGATGAGGAAACCCAACTCAACGATAAAATTCAACAGTCATTAACAAAAAGGATCTAATATTAATTTACAGCATTTCGTGCTACCATCAAGGGGGAGAAAACGTGCAAATAAATGCAAAACGTGCAAATAAATGAAAAAACCAATGTTGCTTATGCGCGAGAAAAACTTTACTGAAAAATCACTCAAATTTTATGAAGAGCTGTTGATGTTACCAGAAATGCTGATTTGGAACCAGGGAAGTAGAAACCACAAGAAACATGTTCATTGTGGCTTCAGGTCACTCCTTAGTACTCTTAAGGTCGTGGTTTACATTCTCCAAGTCAAACAATACCTGAGCAACAACAGTCTTCTCAAAATCAGTAAGTTCGACATACTTATCCTCCTTGAATATGAAGTAAGGTTCAAGATGATTTCTATTATCAAAGGATCACTGAAGATAGTAGGATTGATATACCAAGAGTCACTGATTGATAAGTCAAGAGTCACTACAATTCATGATCCAAAAGGATCGCTGAAGTTATGAAGCTACAACTTCCAGACAAAGTTCCAAGTGTTGGTTCAAACACACCAGTTTGATCTGAAGCTACTCAAACCAGAAGAGACTGTCATACATGGTGAAATTTTGTAATAGATTAGATGAATTGTAAACTGATCTCACTTGTAATATCTTTCATTTACAGTTTCAATAATATCTGATCTTTTGAGAAAACCAAAATTGCAAAACTCATCATGTTAAAAGAATCCAAAAAGAAAAATGAATGGATCACAAGTATAAGTCACTGAATGCTTAAATTCTTAAGCACTGATTATAAATTTCTAAAGCAACAAGTCTGTCTAGGGAGCTTCGATTACAATCATTTAAGGGGAGATTGTTGAGTCATTGATCGCTGACCAACTCAGTGATGACTAACTCGATGAAGAAAATGATTAAATCAAAGCTGATGTTGCTGAAGTTATTACTCGCTGGTCACTGATCACTGATCACTCTAAACTTTATCAGCAACAAGTTTGTCTAGGGAGCTTTGATCACAATCATTTAGGGGGAGATTGTTGAGTTACTGGTCGTGATCAACGATAAGTCATTAGTCACTGACCAACTCAATAAAATACAACTCGATGAAGAAATGATTTATGTCAAAGCTGTTGCTGAAATTAACAATTGATGATCGATACTCATTTTACTCCTGGATTTAACATGATGAGGAAGATTAAAACTCAACTATGTGTGTCGCTGATACAAGCAGCGAGAGTTTTATTTCTTCATATTGAATAAGGCAAAAGTCACTGTGCAAATAACAGCTAGTCACTAAAGAATAATATTTCAAGTCATTCTACAAGAGCATGTTAGCTCGCAGTAAGTGAGGTGAATTACTGCTTCTTCAGTGACTATTCAATAAAGTACGACGTGCTCTACTCTTATATGTCAGCAAGTGTTCCTCGTACTTGAAGAATGTCTGAAGGATTACGTGACAGCGAATGATTGGTTTTAAGGAAGACGTGATATTCGAGGTAACAGAATTTGGGACCACATGATAATCAAGGATCAGAGATCGAACCAATCAAACAGCGACACATGTCATTCCAAGATCATGATTCTTCACAAAGGCATTTGCACTATAAATAGAGCAGTATTATTTACTTTGATATTTACCGTTGATACGTATTATTCACTTATTTGTCAGTGAATACAGTTTGTCTAAATACGTATTTGTCTAAATACGTATTTTCAAGCAGCGAGTGAGCAGTTAGAGTGTTTGTCCACTACTGTTCAGCTCAAATTGTAATAGTTTAGCAAAAGTGTTTGATTTGAATCAGCCTTGGCTAATTCATTCGCAATCAACACTTAGTGAGTTTTATGATTAATAAAATTCATATTTCAGCTACTATCTATTACTTGCTTTGATATTGTTATATCTATCTGTTGTGTACTCTGTTTATATTCGGACAATTAAAAACTGGTTAAATAACTTGAACAAAATCATAATGAGTTTTTAATTGTATTCAACCCCCCTTTTACAATTAAACTTTACTTATTGCAATTCCATATCACTAAGCAATGGTGATTTCAGGACTAACAATTGGTATCAGAGCAGAGTTGGTTTAATCTAATTAACCAAATCCACAATGGAATCAGTAAAATACAGTTGTGTTGACTCTGAGTATCAAAAGGAAAATGGTTCTACTACCAAACCTCCAGCGTTTGATCCCTCTCGGATTGAAACCTAAATGTCCCGAATGATGATGTTTCTCGATCTTGTTGATGATCGTCTTTGCAATGTCATAACCAATGGTCCCCATATTCCAACCACGATTATTCCTGCTGTTATAGCTACTGCTACTACTCCTGCCATACCAGAAATGGTTATGCCAAAGAGAGAGGAACAGTGGACGGATGAGGATAGACGATTGGTTAGATTAGATAAACAAGCTAAAATGTACATAGGCATGTCACTTCCTGATGAAGTGTTTGAATCAATCAGGCTTTGTAAAACTGCAAAAGATATGTGCGATACCCTTAGAAATATATATATTGGAACTCCTGATATTATTCGCTGCAGGGAAGTAAATCTCACTCATCGGTATGAGCTGTTTGCAATGGAAGCCAACGAGTCACTATCTTCTACTTATACCAGATATCAGTCGCTGATGAACAAAATGGAAAAGGCTGGTATAGGAAAGGAGCAGAGATTTGTTGTTCAAAAGTTCTTGGAATTCTTGCCAAGGAAAGTTTGAGGAACTATTGCTACCTGTACAAGACAGATGAATGATTATACAACTCTTAATGTAACTCAAGTCTATAGTATTTTGCTCAATTGGGAGCAGTCTGAAAAGCGAGTTGATCAAAGTAAGCACATTCGTGCAACACTTGGAAGTCAAAAGATATCAAATGCCCTTGTAGCTGAGCTTGAAGAAACTGATCAGAGACAGAAAACAAGAGTTTCCAGAGAAGCTGGAAAGAAACAAAAATCAAAGTCACTGATTGCTGATGATGAAGATGAAGGAGTTGAAGAGAAGTCAGAGTATGAATATGATGAAAGTCTAGAGAAACTGGAAAGAGACACGGCAATGATGGTTGCCAATTTCAGAAGGAACACCAGATCAAAAAGATTCGTTGATACTCCATCATATGATAATTACAAATCAAAAGGTGAATGCTACAGTTGTGGTAAACCTGGTCATTTCACTGCTAATTGTAGATCAAGGTCAGTAAATCAAGTCCCTGAACCAATGTCAAACTCCAGAAATGACAAATACAACAAGTACAAGGCAAAATACAGGAAGCTGAAGGCAATGTCTAAATCTGAAAAAAGGCAAAATACTGAGTACCCGGTGTGTACTTGTAGTACCCGGCGGGTACTCCATTTAGCCGGTGGAGCCTTACGTGACGAGTACCCTGATCCAGGTCTCATATGTGAAGTGTTTTTCTTTTAAGTAAAAATTTAAAGATATTTAAATATATAAATGTATTCAACGAGTCATTTCATGTAATGGGATAAAAAAAATGTTCTAAAATTTTGGGGTGTTTCATTTATAGATAAGAGAGACTACACATTTTTTGTTTTATGCAAATTAAGTTAAGATTATAAATATGTGAGAGTTAATATAAGCATAAATTAACACCAAAATATATCATTGATGGCTGCTTAAAAGTCATACAAACCATACTAACTTCATACCAAAATAAATGTCTCATATCAAAATGCATACAATTTTAAAAAGTCAGCATCTACCAATAGCATCTCATATTTACCCACTAAATTATTATCTAGATTGGTGTAATGAAATGTATGGACACTTATTTTGGGACAACTCAAAATAATAAGTGAGAGAGTCTCATATCAAAATGCACAGAATTTTAAAAAAGTCATTATCAACCAATAACATCTCATCTTTACCCACTAAATTATTTTCTAGATTGGTGTAATGAAATATGGACACTTATTTTGGGACAACTCAAAATAATAAATGAGACACTTAATTTTGGATGGATGGATTATATACTTATTTTATTATGAAAATGAAGTCATGTTTTTATGAATTTAAAAAATTGAGTAAAAATTAAAAAGTTGATTATAATAAAAATGGTGATGATGTGTCATTTTGTGGTGATTTTAGAAAGATCAAATCTTCTTTATATATAAGTACTAGTAAAGCTCACGGTTATGCTATGCACAACCCCCTCGAACCTTTAAAAATAAACGTTAAATTGTTAGCTGATACATCCATGGTTCGTATGAAGTGGATTTGAATTTAATACGATGTATATATGTTAGCTTATATAGATATAGATTCACATACAACCTAAGTTCCAAAATAATTAATATTAAATATCAAATCAAAAACAAACTATTATGTCTTATTTTTTACCATAGTCGAACACCAACACATCAAGAAAGATAAACACTTATGATAACTTGAATTAAGTGAAAAGAATTAAGTGATATAAGTTTATTGAAAAATTATATGTTCAAAGTTTGAATGATTATGAGTACTTTTAAAAATTCTTAGTATTTTTTTGCAATTCAAATAAAGAAACATAAAGGACTTGTCAATGAGCATGACTTAATTAGTCAAATTTTAAACTTAGAGTATCTCTAACAAATAATTTTCTAAATCTTGTTTTGGAGAAAAAAATTGAAAAACTATTAAAAAATAGTTTTTTTTTATTGGATTGAAAAAAGTTTGTTTGGTAAAGACTTAAAGTTATGTGAGTATCTCATGAAAAACATTACTACCTCCTTCCCAAAGTTATTGTCAAATTTTAACTTTTTAAAGTATTTCTTTTTCAACTTTGACATCATATATTTGAGGTTGTGTTATATAATATTTTCTGCAAAATATATATTTTATAAGTGTTTTCATTGGTTTCCATCAAATATTATATGATGCAGGATCATAGGGGAAGATATTTTTGAAGAGAATGAGGAGAAGGTTGATCCTGACCCTTCATTCTCATTTTTCACGGATGAGATAATGCCACATCAACACCGGGGGGTCGTTATGTAAATATTAGAAACTGAGGGTATTTTGCGATAATGTATTATAATGGCGGAAGGGTACGTTGGTAATTTTGATATCTCAATTAACGAGGGGGCAGTGATCGATCAATTCATTCTTCCGTTTCACATTATTTCTTTCTATTATCTCTCTCTAAACACATAGTACAACACACTCTAGAAAATTTCACTCTCTCATACTTGAGCAAATTCTAGATCTAGGTTTTTCTCGAGTTTTTTTTATTGCTAATCTATGATGAAGAAAGCTATACAGCCATCTGGTTCTAAATCTCTTGCGTCGTCAGGTGGGAAAAAGACAAAAAAAATAACTCGTAATTTCTCTGATTAAACTTATTTATTCATTTTTTGTGTGGTTTTTTGTGTTTCTGTGTTTTAACCTTTACCATCGGTGAACCGTTCTTCACCGGATATAACCGAAGTGTTCTTTTAATCACCACCGTCAGCGATCGACATGCTTTTCGGAACACCACCGCTGTTGAAAACCTGATCGTCAACCACCAAGACGTCATCGATGTTCCTTCACTTTGAAAACAGGTAGATCTGAGAAAATACATCTTAAAAGGTTGATATTTTGAAAAGGTAGATATGCTTGAAAAGGTAGATATGCTTGAAAAAGTAGATCTTGCAAAAGTAGATCTGAAAATGATGATCTACTGCATTTTACGAGATTTTCTAATGTAAAATGCAGTCAAATACAAAATGTAGTGAGATACAAAATTCGGTGAGATACAAAATGCAGTGAAATAGAAAATGTGATGAAACACAAAATGCAGTGAATACAAAATACAGTAAAATAAAAAATGCGATGAAACACAAAATGCAATGACATACAAAATGCAGTTAATGTTACTGCATTTTACATATATTCACTGCATGTTAATACTACTGCATTTTTACAAATATACACTGCATTTTAATACTACTATCTTTTATATCCTTTTTACATTGTTAAAAATATCAATATTATTGCACTTTTATACTACTGCATTTTGAATGAACACATGAGAATTGTACACTATTTAAATTCATATAAAAAAATATGAGTAAAAAAATGAAAAAAATTTTTTTTTTTTTCGGTGGCAGGAATTTGATTGTTGCGGTGGTCGGTGGATGACTGCGACAGTGTGCGACGGACAACGACGGCAGCTGGAAGAAGGTGGTGGAAGGTGGTGGGGATGTTGAGTGTAAATACGAACCTACAAATTTAGGGTAGATAGGTCAGATGGTTTAATTTGTTGAAAGTACAAAAATGCCCTTTTACAAGGAGACTAGTACTGATAGGCGTCATGCATTCATTGGTTAAAAACTTATCTCTTCTTATCCTCAAATGTCACCTTCTTCTCAGAACTCTACCCATATTATATAACATAAATAAAAAATTTTAAGGTCAAATTTGAAAACGAATTAAAGTCTTTAAAAATGTACAAGTAGACAATTATTATGGGATGGAGGGCATATAAATTTTATAAGTGTAGTGTATAAAAGAAAAGCTATTGTAAAATATTTATTCAAAGAATTTGAAACATTTTTAAAAAAAGTTTAGTTAGTGTATACTAATACGATTTGCAAAAAAGCTTTCAAATACATCTTTTTTTTTTATCATGAATATAGTTATTTTATATACAAGGAAAAGAAAATAATCACCTAGTTGGAAAAAAATATCCATATAAGGTTAAACAAAGTTGTTTATATAATAAGATGTTAATTAGTTGTTGTATTAAAAAAAATTGAATTAAACAAAGCAATTAACACTTAATTTTATAAAAATAATGTTAAATAATTATTTTTTATAAAAAAAGAGTGATGAGGTGTCACTCATTAAGAAAACTTGGTTTGCCTTGTATATATAGTAAAAAGTATCCATATAAGGTTAAACAAAGTTGTTTATATAATAAGATGTTATTTAGTTGTTGTATTAAAAAAATTGAATTAAACAAAGCATTTAACACTTAATTTTATAAACATAATGTTAAATAATTATTTTTTATAAAAAAAGAGTGGGTGTCACTCATTTAGAAAACTTGGTTTATGCAAATGCAATGAAATACAAAATGCAGTTAATGTTACTGCATTTTACATATATGCACTACATGTTAATACTACTGCATTTTTACAAATATACACTGCATTTTAATACTACTATCTTTTATATCTTTTTTACATTGTTAAAAATGTCAATATTATTGCACTTTTACACTCCTGCATTTTAAATGAAATTCATGTGAATTGGACTCCATTTAAATTCATATAAAAAAAATGAGTAAAAAAATGAAAAAAAAAAAAACTATTTTTTTCCGGTGGCCGGAATTTGTCTGTGACGGTGGTAGGCGGACGACTGCGACGGTGTGTGGCGGACAACAATGGCGGCTGGCAGAAGGTGGTGGCCGGTGGTGAGGATGTTGAGTGTAAATAAGAACCTACAAATTTAGGGTAGATAGGTCAGATGGTTTAATTTTTTGAAAGTACAAAAATGCCCTTTTACAAGGAGACTAGTATTGACAGGCGTCATGCATTCATGGTTAAAAACTTCTCCCTTCTTATCTTCAAATTTCACCTTCTTCTCAGAACTCTACCCATATTATATAACATAAACAAAAATTTTAAGGTCAAATTTGAAAACGAATTAAAGTCTTTTAAAATGTACAAGTAGACAATTATTATGGGATGGAGGGCGTATAAATTTTATAAGTGTAGTGTATAAAAGAAAAGCTATTGTAAAATATTTATTCAAAGAATTTGAAACATTTTCTTAAAAAGTTTTGTTAGTGTATACTAATACGATTTGCAAAAAAGCTTTCAAATACATCTTTTTTTATCATGAATATAGTTATTTTATATACGAGGAAAAGAAAATAATCACCTAGTTGGAAAAAAAGTATCCATATAAGGTTAAACAAATTTGTTTATATAATAAGATGTTAATTAGTTGTTGTATTAAAAAAATTGAATTAAACAAAACATTTAACACTTAATTTTATAAAAATAATGTTAAATAATTATTTTTTATAAAAAAAGAGTGATGAGGTGTCACTCATTTAGAAAACTTGGTTTGCCTTGTATATATAGTATACTAGTAAAACTCATGGTTCCTCGACCTTCAAAAAATAAACGTTAAATTGTTAGTTGATATTTGTAGGATTCGTATGAAGTCGATTTTTAATTTAGTATGATATATATATATATATATATATATATATATATATATATATATATATATATTAGCTTATATAGATTCACAACCCAAGTTTACAGAAAATAAATTGTAATTATCAAAACAAAAATGAAATATTATCTCTTATCAGCTACTATAGTCGAATACCAACACATCAACAAACATAAACACTTATGATATCTTGAATTAAGTGGAAAGAAATTAAGAGATATAAATTTATTGAGAAGTTAAGGGATTCAAGTGTAAATTTTATAAGTTGTTATTACTATTTGCAATTAAATAAATAAACATAAATGACTTCTCAATGAAAATGAGTTAATTAGCCAAACTTTGAACTTAAAGCATCTCTAATAAATATATTTTGTAAACCTTGTTAATGTAAAGAAATGTCATTGAAAGATACTTTTTCCTTTTTATTGGATTGAAAAAAGTTTATTTGGGTAAAAGACTTAAATATTTATATGTAACTTATGAAAGTCTTTATTAAATTTGATGTGTTTATGAATAAAAGAAAAACTATTGTATAACATTTCATCAAAGAAGTGAAACACTTTTTTTAAAAGAGAATGAGTGAAAAACTAATTTAGTTTGCAAAATAGCTTATAAATATTTTTCTATTGTAAATGCTTTTATATGGTTATTTTATATATGAAGAAAAAAATGATAATCACAAATTTGGTTTAAAAGATATGTACATTGTTAAACAAAGTTGATTGTATAAAGGGTAAATGACAAAAATCAACAACGTACTGCCACAGATTGTTCCAAGTATGCAATCTACCTGATTTATTGTTCAAGTAGGCAATAAATCGGATGATTTTGTGCTAAAATCTTGGCAAAGTGCATTTTTACCTTTTGAAGTTTGAAAAAGATGATTAGGCTTACATGTCATCTGTCACATAGGTTTTTTGCCACGTCATACTAACATGTAGCATGCCACGTAAGAATCTGATTAATTATTTTTATTTAGAAAAAAAAACATGATCTTGTCATCTCTTGGCCATCCACTACATTATCGCTACATCGTCAAAATCATTAATACGCCAAGTCGCCAACTACAAACACCAGCATATATCAAGACTATTTTAATCATATGCATTACTATTATTTAACAACTTTTCACATAAAATACAAATAAAATCGTCATTATCATCATAATCAAACTTGCACCGTGAACTAGAATTTCTTATTACCATTTAAATCACCCGACACCACGTCTTCTCCGAGATCTGAATGAAACCCCACGATGGTACACGGTCACAGGTGCGAATGGTCGTTCTGGTGCAACGCAAAGGGTTGTTCCGGTGCTCTCCAACCACAAATTACAGAGTTGCAGGTTTATCCGTCGTCTTCAATGTCGCCGGAGACGATGCAGAATCCGTCAGACACAATGGTCCACAAGCTTTATTTAGGTGAGTGCAGATATCGGCGAAAGTTTTGAGGTGGTGGTTAAATCGCAGGCGGTGGCTGTTCTACTCCGAGAAAATCAATTACGTGTTTCTTTTATTGGGTATAGATAAAGGGGTAAAAGAAAAAGCCTCAATTTTTAATGGGGCTTCTTCAACTCTGTGATTTTACGTTTTAACCTTGTGTAGGAGGGGGTTGAAAAATGGTAAGAAATTTACAAGGTAGTAGTTGCCGGAAAAAATGGTGATAGCCGGAAAAACATGGTGTTCGCCGGAGCCAAAAAAGTCGTCGAGAAGAAAGGAGTTCGCCAGGAGCCTGAAAATCGTTGTGAAGAACGGAGATTACCAGTTCATGCCAAATTCACATTTGATTCTTGTCTCTTTCTGCTGCTACGCCCTAATAGTGATAAAGAAAATCTATTGTTATGGGTTCTTATCTAAAATATGCATATATATATGTATGTCTGGATGTATAGTACATATAAATTTGACACTAGCTTATAACAATCGTGTAAATTATTGGTTGAATTTGGGTTTGGAATGAATATGAATATGAGAGGTTGAAGAATTTAGATATATAATTTTAAAATGAAAAAAACACAAAGTCCATCTTAGAAAAGTAGAAGCCACATAAGCATTTTTTTAATTAAAAAGGTCAAATAATAAATATTACCGGCTATACAGGTAACCGGTTACCATATTACCTATATCGGTACAAAAAATTTCAGTTTGTTGCATACATAGGCAATAAATTTAGTAAGTTGCATACTTGGAATAATTTCTGGTAGTACGTAGCCGATTTTTGTCATTTACCCTTGTATAAAAGATGTTAAGTATTTGTTCTTTATTAATGATTATTCAATAATTATATTATAAATATTATGTTACATAATCTTTAATTAAAATAGAGTTTTTTATAAAGAGTGATGATGTGTCACATTATTAGAACACTTAGTTTTCTTTATATATAAAGTAAGAAAAAGTATCCATATAAGGTTAAACAAAGTTGTTTATATAATAAGATGTTAATTAGTTGTTGTATTAAAAAAATTGAATTAAACAAAGCATTTAACACTTAGTTTTATAAAAATAATGTTAAATAATTATTTTTTATAAAAAAAAAGTGATAAGGTGTCACTCATTTAGAAAACTTGGTTTGCCTTGTATATATAGTAAGATAAGATATATATCTATATCTTTTTATATATATATATATATATATATATATATATATATATATATATATATATATATATATAATTAAGATTAAGATGGTCCATGTGTATTAAAGAGTAAATTTATTGTTTCTATGAATATACATAAAGAAACAAAAGAATGGGATGTTACATATTGCATGAGTTGAGATGACCGATAAGAATTTTATTGTAGTATTAGGAGTGGTAAATTTTCACAGTAATATAATACACATGGCTTAATATTTCCTTTTTTCTTTCTATTTATTTTCCCTTTCTTTCATCTCATTCTTTTCATAAGCCTATCAAACCTTCACTTTTTATATGTTTAAAAAAAAATTAAATTTGTTCTTCAAAGAGAAAGTCAAAAAATGAAATATTAGGTCGCGATTAGTTACGGGAAACTATCTCCATTTTTTATTTTCCATTTTTCTTGAGTTTTGTGTCCCTTAAAAAACTAAAGGAGTTTAGAAAACACATTCAAATGTAAGAGATGCAGTTTTCATTTTCTAAAGTAAAAAATGTAGGTAACTATAAATCATTACATTCGTCTTTCTTAGAAAAACTTATATATAAAATCACAACTTAAACACGTTTTCTAATTTTCCATATTTTTTAGAAATTTTCGAGAAAAATGAAGAAATCTCCGTAACTAGACGCACCGTTTATTTTTTTATGCATATTAATCTTGACTACGTGCTAGAGTAAGGATGAGTTGTATGATGAATTAACCTTTTCTAAAATTAAATCATAACACAAAGTGGATGGGGTAAAAACGATGAACATGCATACTACGAAACAATAAACATTTGTAATATATGTGTGTCTGTAATATATGTGTCAAGAAAGTATAATATTGATATATGTATTCATTAATAATATATACTTTTGTTTATATACATGTTAAAATAATAACATAATAATATATATGTAATATTGAATTGATGTCAAAAAAGTATGCGATTTTCATATTTTTAAAGTTTGGAAATAGCTCTAAAACTTTAGCAATTAGCTCACTTTGAATGATTGAGAAAATCTATCATTTATGTAAATTTATTTAAGGGTGTTTCAGAAAGTTAGAAATAAGAAATGTGTTTTACATTATTTAAAGTGAGTGACTTCAAATATCAATTTATCAATCAAATATCATAATAGCACTTTATAAGTATATAAAAATAATTACTAATGTAAAAATTATATTTTAGTGTTTAAAAGTATTTGTTTAATGACTTATGATTCATAAATATATATGAAATTCACATATTTAATATCTACTACAATTATGGAACTTTGGAAAGTACATATCATTATCCTAACATCTCTTTTGATTTTAATTCGGTCATCGTATGACACATTTCTTTTTCGTAATTGCTTAAATTATTATTATCTTAAAGATAAACTTTACAAGTACGAGGCTTTTATGATATTACCAAAGTTGTAAAGACGGTCATACATTTCAAATATTTGTAGTATACACATTTCTATATTACTCTCACCGTCCCATTTTTATTGTTTTGTTTTAACTTTTTGAAGTCTATTTTTCTAACTTTGATCTTAAATATTTTTGTTTGTGTTATATAATATTTGATGAAAATTATACCAATGAAAATACATTTAAAACTCAATTCATTCATATATTTTGCATCAATTATTATATAACACAAACAAAAATATTTAAGGTCAACATTGAAAAGAAAAAGTTTACAAAGTCAAAACATGACAATAAAAATGAGACAGAGGGAGTACTTAGTTTTTAATATATATATATATATATATATATATATATATATATATATATATATATTATGATAATTCCGTCGGAACGCGCAGGTTAAACATGCTCGTTTAAAGGAAAGGGAAAGACAAAGTAGGTTGCTAGAACACTTCATATTTATTTAGACTAGTTGATGAATACAATAATAAAAACTCAAACTAGGTGAAATTTACGGCAAATACAAATAAATACTCCATGTTGAATAGTCGAACAAACTAGCCAGCATCTCCAACAAGAAATTCTAGTATTATTCTTCTTGACCCGACTTCATAACCTATCAACGTTATAAATTTATGAAGACACATTCAAAAAAATAGTTATTAGTTGATGATGATTGTTGTCTTTTTTGGCTTAATAATATTAAGTTACTTATTCAGTTATTATGATTACTTTGTAATATTTATATGTATTCGACCAACCAACTCACATATCTATGTATATACTCCGTATTTATCCATCATTCTTAAAAAGATTCATTTTAATCTTTACAATTAAGATTGATTCAATTTCAGTGTCACATATAGCTTGCTTTTATTTTGTAGTGATACTTCATATTGAACATCATGCCACATTGAATACGTTGCGAGAGGGACACAATTATCGATCCCCGTACTTTTTTTTTTTTAGCATAATATGTTGAATTTGAACATAAGGTGGTTAAACCACCTCCAAACTTCTTCCACCCTTTCATCGTGATGTCAGATATCCACAACGGATTCAAAATTGATTGGCAACCGATTACTTGTTGTCATCAATGACTAACCACTTCATTATTATGAGCTCATATTTACCAATATACCACCATTTCTACATAAAAAAATAAAATTTAAAAAAATATGTGAACCCCCACATTTTTCAACCGATTACAAATCGGTTATCCGATTTTACTCTTAACCGGTTTGAAAGTGGTTGAACGGATGGAACGAAAAAGTAAACTACTTTACAACCGGTTTGCAAACCGATTACCCATTGGGACTGGAATAAGGGATCATCCTTATCCCAGTGGGTTAATACACATGGAGGGGATTAAAGTATTTCAAAATGTTCGTTTGGGGTATTAAAGTTTATGATTTGACAAAACTATGAGTTAACTATACATATTGTGCTTAAGGGTAACTAAAGTTTATTAATATGTTTACAAGAATAACTAAAGTTTATTAAAATGTTTACAAGGATAAGCAAAGTTTATAAAATTGTTTAAATTGATGAATTTTTATCAGCTCATTTTTCCCTTGGTGGAGGTTTTAAAAGTTGGGTTATAGTTTTATCAAATTATAAACTTTAATACCTCAAGCAAACATTTTAGGATACTTAATTCCATTTGTGTGTATTTACCCTATCCAAATTTATAAAAGGCTTAAGCTTTTACTATTTTCCAGAAATCTAACATAACAAACTTCAGAAAGAAGTAACAACGTACTACGTGAATATGCAGTTTACCCAAACCATATATAACGACTGTACGTCAACTATCTACAAAAACTAAGGATAAAAGTGTTGTTGGCACCACGATGAACGATCTAACATATATTTCATTCATTTTTTTTTTTGTTGAGAGCTCTCTCTCTCATACATGTATTTCTTCTCACCTTTTTAGAACACTGGTCGTCTGGTATTACCATTTGTATATACGATCCACATAACACATATGTATTTTGTCTTTCCTTATACTTAAACACACAACCTCTTAATTGATGAACTTTTCATATACTACTAGGAAGCGTCGATCCTTCGGAGAAAATTATATAAATAAATTCGTGAATAAGCCACTGAATAACCAAGAGCTTCTTAATTTATCATTAGAATTTGAACATTCAAATAATGTAACATTGCATCATACACAAAACATAACATACCTAAATTATATTTTTCCAATTTCAAATAAGTTGTTCAACTAAGTGTCCAATATCAAACATGCCATTAGAACAATTTACTGCCTTAATGACATCCTGGAATTCAACTACGCTACATGGTACCACTAACCGGTTCTTTTCATGTTCATCATTGTGAGCCTTCTCTAACAACATCTTGAAAAGTGGGTGATGAAGATAGCTCGTCGGGATCACAAACCGTTGTCTCTTTTCTCCAACGTAAATCACGAAAAATCCTCTTGGGGTCGTCGGAGTGCACTCATTTACGTCGATTGTCTTTGCCTGGTTTAGCGGTTCACAGTTTGACCGGTCACCTTTGTGCTTGATCTTCATGGCTAGTTTTTTAAAGGAACCAATCTTCTTTGCCAACATGTCTTTTGGGAGAATCAGAGGTCTATGTGAAGACTGAATAACGTTTGGAAGGTATTAAAGAGTCGTGTAATTGGTTTTTATATCTAATGACAACATTTTTAGCCCATATTTTGTTTTTTGTGGTTGTTTTTTTTATATATATTTTGTCGTATTTAGTTGTTTATATCTTATGATCAGTAAATTATAACAAAAGAGAACTTTTTATAGTCATTATATTTATTTTGAATGAAATAGTTTTATCTGATGGAATCATATTGAATGAGATATTGATCCCAAATGCGTGCATCAAATAAAATCTTTGAGTAATAGATATTTTCACCCTTGTATATGATAAATCTATCAAAACAATGCATTATCGGTTTTTAAAGTATCTCATTCAAATGACATTTCAAGATATCTTTCACATTTCTATTTATGTTAATCACAAATTTAACGGCTCGCTTTAAAGACCAACTTTCAATCCTTCTCAAGTTCCCATACTTTACATCCTCATAGGAAAGTATAATACCTACCCCTCTCAAAAAATACGCATCCTTTAAAAGGTTATATTTGCTACTAAAAAAACAAGGGCCTACTGGGTTTAAAGGGTAACAGATTTATTTAATGAATCTCCCATGTCTTAATCATCATTCCCTCTTGGTTAAAATATGTAAGACTCTGTCTCATTTACAAATTATTTACTCCGTATATACATATATAATATATATTACCGGCCTGCCCCGGCCATTATTCTTTAATTTGGTTCGAGCTCTACTTTTGAGATTGATAATAACTAAAGAAAATATTAAGGGCTGTTACCAAGAAAATACATGTCTACTTATATAGGTTAAATTTTCTTTAATGATACAAATGCACATGCAACACTTTTAACATTTAGTTTAATATAGTGTGTTGAATGAGGAGTTCGTCTCAAATGAGAACGGAAAATTTGATAAGAATTGAGTAATTAACCTCAGTCATTCATTTTCATCAAATTTTACTTTTTTCCAGGTTTTTAAAAATTTAATATCTTAAAAACGGTTAAGTGAATATATATATTAAATAAACCAAAAAAATATTGTTTAGTCTATTTGATAAGACATCTCACATGGTATAATATCAACGAATTTTTTTCAATTTTTGATGGGTTTAACAAATTGTACAATTCGATAACACATGTGATACTTTGTAGTATCAAATGTGATAATCGTTGGTGTCATAGGTAATAGTCTCGTTTGTATCATAAGTGATACTATGTAGTGTCACACCCCGTCTAAAGCGGAAACAACGGAGTATAACGGTGATAGGATCATAACACATCATTATAAAGAATACTATATGAAATAAAATATCCAATGTGTCATGATGCCAATAACATGAATAACGGTTCATGTTATGCATATATTTCAACAATGAATTCAACATCTTACAAACAAACGTACACTATAATGTTAAGGCGAAACGTGCCTTCACAAATAACTATGATGTACCACAAGTCTTGAACATTTCTTAATGCAACCCTAAAGGTCCACTAAGTTCTCTTGTCCTCTGCTTTAAATCCACTAGTATAACCTGAAAAGATATGCTCAAAAACGTCAACACGAATGTTGGTGAGTTTCGTAGGTTTGAAACCAAACACCACAAGATAAAACATTTTGCTGTGATAATAATAGTTTAGGACAATGGAATGAAAATGTACACAAGTGAAATAATATAACCGAAACACCTCCACAAAATTGTCATCACCCCACCAAGGAGTATGACCCAAATCACAATCACAAAATGACAGTAGCTACTCCAACGAAGAACTTTAATGCAAACATCTAAAGTAAGCATTAACTAAGAAATCTTAATGCAAACACCAAAAGTAAGCATTAATTACGAAATCATAATGCAAACACCAAAAGTAAGCATTAGCTAGAAACCATAATGCAAACACCAAAAGTAAGCATTAATCACATAATCACGTAGTGTCACACAATTCAGCATATGTCCAAAAATAAAAGTAAACAAGTTCACAACATGAAAAATCTATTATAAAACCTGAGCATACTTTTCTCCCAATTTTAAAATATGTAAATGAAAACGGGGCCACGAAAACTCACCTCAAGTAAATGATGTAAGTGTTAGCCCTTAAATGTATCACTGAACAATCTCGCAACCTACAATATCATAACGTATATGGGTTACAACCTAGACATAACTAGGTCATTCCATTGTATTCCAAGTCAAAACACTTCCACTAAGTTCACTCACAACTCAAACTCATGTTCATTATCTTACCTCAACTTATCACGGGAAAATCAGAATCTGTCCACAATTTTTATACCACTTTACTGATTTTTAAACGTTGCTTCATGAAATCATTTGGCTCTAAAAATTTAACTAGTGACACTTCAATGAGTTAATAAGTCTCTGAAATTTTTCCAGAAGTAAATATTGTAGTTTACTTTAAAAATTCACTGAAACAATCTGCTCAGAAACCATAACCATTTCTGAGTACTAAAAAGTCACAATTTATTAAAAATACTTTCAGACTTGAAATTACTATAATATTTTTACATAAAATAATTAACACTTTGATAATGCTTCAGTAAACATTTCAAGACCTAATTCTTATTTTAAGGTACGTTTCAAAAATCGACAACTTAACCAAAATCGGGAACTGAAAAACTCAGAAACCACACATAATCTTGTAAAATTGCTTTGACCAAATTATACTCCATATTTGACCATGAAATTGACGCCATTTGAAAGAAGACTCGAAATACTTATGTTTTGACTCCTGTTTCAGCAAAAATTATAGTGATATGACCCTGTTACAAGCTTCTCAATCCGAACAAAATTTCTGATCAGATTAGGTTTTGAAATAAATCAATCTTAATCACATGTATAAATATTCCAAACCGCAACCACAATCAAAATTCTCTCTTCTAACAACATATATACTGATTTTATCCATCCTAAATGATTTTTACTACTGAGAATGCAATGGAATCGAACCGAAATAATACCGACAATACGAAACAATCGTAATATAATGGAATGAACGATTAAGAAGGAATATATACCAACAAACGCAAATCCACACGATAGAAATCCCTTATAATCTGTGAATAATAAGGATATACACTCTTATAATTCATTTTTGTGGATTGATCAAACATATACAAGAGTTATGGGATCGAAAACTTACCAAAGTTTCAGAAAATTCGTCACCGACAGTAGCAGTTTACGAAATAACTTTTATAAAATAATCTGCTTCGTTTCAGAGGCCGAAACCTCAACAATTTAAGTAAAACATCGAGATCTACAACTTTTTAGTTTTGGCCGAATCCTGAAAACGAATCTAAGTAGGTCAAAACGCCCTCGGAAGTTGACTGCGATTTTGGGACAGAATGTGTGATTTTTTTTTTTTTTTTTGTGATTAAAAAGTTTTAGCGTTAGGTTTAGGGTTATATTTATAGTCTAGGATTAGTTGGTTTTTGGTTGGGCCGAATGATACATCAATAGGAAAGGCTTGGGTCGGTAGTTGGGCCAAAACAACAAGACACAAAAAAACTTGGGTCATACGGTCCAAATATAATTGCTAGTGTTTGTTTGTTTTACGTTTTGCTTTGTGTCTCCCTCATTACACGTCGGATTGAAATGATTCTTTTTGCATTGGATTCGTTTTTTTTTTCAAAAATGAAGACTTTGGTGTAAATAAAAAAATGAATTTTTACGGCTTGAACTACGATAACGAGTTTGGTGACGGTTGTCACATGTAGTATCACATGTGTAGTTATTTTCAAAACTCACAAAAAATGAAAAATAAAAAGTTTATAGGACTTATATATCATGTGAGATGTCTAATCGAAGAAAAAAAATATTGATCTTTATGGTGCAATTTTATAATATTATGATTAGCAGTTTTTGAGATATTTAATTTTTAAAAATGTAAGGGAAAGTGAGAATTTTGTTAAATAACTATTGTACACTTACAAATGGAGCTCTTTGATCAGTTCATCCATTATCATCAAAAGATATTGTACTTATTTAAATGTTACTCATTGAAGGAGATTTATAATCAAACAGAACTTTAAGTTTAACAAATATTTATCATGTTTGTTATCGACTATTTATCAAGGGAGCCTCTTTCTATACCATTTTAATAAACATATCATTTATTGATTTAAAAAGTAGAGAAAGGTACATAAAAATACAGAATAATAAGAAAGTGTGATTGAAAAAGTACAGAAAATATACGATAATCATTATGTTTAGAATAAAATATAAAGTAAATTGGTATTTATAATAGATCCCTTTATCAATGACTGTTACTAGCATTTCTCAATCCAAGAATTACATAAACTAATCACAAACGAAATTTGAATAAAGAGACAACAAATACAGTATGTTGTTGTGTGACACCTGCCAAGCTAGGACTAGTAATTAGTTCCTACTTAACTGTTAATACATGTAATTAGTGTAGTACTAGGCTAATTAATGTATCAAAATATATATTGTTGAATATATACTAATATGTGATTTGGTTTAAATCGTACGAATTTCAAACCGAATGTAATTCGATTCAAATCATACGGGCGTTGGTGAACATTTATATCAAATAATGTAATATTAATTAAGGAAACTTTTATGTCACAAATATTATTTTAATAATATTTCAATTACATTTTGGGTCATATAACAAACGTCTACGCGATTTACACATTTAACATACAAACGAACGAAACCATTTAAATTATTAAGTAATTGGTAAAATACTTCAACAAAAATATTAAATAAACATTTGTATTTTAAAACATATAATTAAACGTATAAGACAGTTATTTAACGTTTAAACGAACGAGGAAACGAACACCGCACGGAGCGCAATTGCACGGGAGTAAAGTGGAGTCCCACACCCGGTGGGCCCCCACCGAAAATCAGCCAAGGTGAGGGTCACCACCTCCCTCACCCTCACTTTTCCATTCTCACTCTCTCTCCTTCTCTTCTTTCTTCTTCCTTTTCCTCTCAACTTTCACCACCACCACCATCATCTAAAACCGCCAAATAACATCAACAAACCACCATAAATCGTCACACTCATTTAGAGAAAAACGATCACCACGCAATGATCTACACTCCTACCTTTCCGGAATTTCGATTCATCACTTTGTAAGTTTCCGACAAAACTCGAAACCTTTCGATTTCAAGTGTTTTTAAGTTCTAGTTGTTTCTTTAAGCTTAAAATGTCCAAATATGGGTTGGGTAAAAGTCTCAGGTCGAACGGAGGCCGGAAAACACCTTTTCGGCTCATTTTCCGGCCAACAGCTCGTTGTGTCGCAGAGGCTCCAGGCCACCTGCGACACAAGCCTTTGTGTCGTATAAATTGAATTGTGTCGCATGATAGCGACACAAGCCCTTATGTCGCTAAACCCTCACTTATGTCGCATATAGCGACACAAGTGACTATGTCGTAAAAACCTAATTCCGTCGCATATAGCGACACAACATTTTATGTCGCATAAATTGCGGATGTCGCACTTAGCGACACAAGCCCTTACGTCGCAGAGGTGATCTGCGACACAACAGACTATGTCGCACCTAGCGACACAAGCCTTATGTCGCACGCTATGTCGCATGAAACAGAACCAAGAAAACACAAATTTTACTAAGTGTCGAGACCTTAAATTTTATCACTCGATTTCACCCAAATTCAAGTCCAGATGCGTTTTTCTCCAAAGCAATTTAGTAGAAATAAAAATTTTCCAAGCTGACCTGGCAGCTCGATCCCAGCCAGGGGCTCTGCCCCTTGGACCCCGCTACCAGGGGCGCTGCCCCCGGACCCCCGTCATCCAGGAACTTGTAAATACTTTTCACATTAAGTGTCGAACACTTACAAATAATGAAACCTGATACAACGATACATATAATAATAATACTTTGGATTATTATTACAAACCGTCACCGACGGCCCTTATTTGTTTTCAAATTACCAACGGATTACTAAACAAACACTTGGACATTTACTAGTTGAACAAACAACTACAAGGGTGATCTTTGAGATACCCAACCATGTTATAACCATCGTGTGTCATGGACACCCTCAGGTTACAAGTCATTGGACTTCAATTCTTGGAAAATCCATTCCAGTTTATTTAGATAAACCCTTCAGGCTCAGGTGAGTCTTACAGCCCCACTTTTACTGTTTTATACATATGGGGTGAGATACGTTGCTTACTTTTCTTGAACACAAGTACGAACAACTCATTTTACTATACGGGATTGCATGAGTTACTTACTTTTACTGAAGTCTCTCCATCATATATCGTTAGTTATGGACTTAAGCGCGAACACTAGTTAATGGATCAATTAGGGAAATGACCCTCCCCGCCCGGGGTAGTAGCGCTACCACGAACTGTACCGTATAAACGGGCGATTATTATTCGTTACTTATGCTTGCTCAGTTACGAGCATGTCACGGGAGCAACTTATTACTTACGGGTTAAGCTTCGATTATGAACCTCATGGCAACGGTATAACTTACTTACTTTACATTTGCTGGATTGCAAATACCTGATTTACGCCTGCGGGCATTACTGATGAAAGCTTGTGTTCAAATACTAATATTATTTACAAACCTGTGAGATTCACCAACATTCATGTTGACATTTTTAGCTTTGTATCTCAGGTACACATACGGAGTAGGATTCCCTCAGGATACTAGCTAGAGTCGCATGATTCCTACAACTGCATTTAATGGAGATTCTTAGCATTATCTTTTGTATTTATTATGATTATGTAATAGAATCTCCCGCTATATGCGCGGACTCTAGGGAACTTCATTTTGTAACCAAAAACTCTATGTTTTCAAACATTTTAAGTATGGAAATGTAACCATTTTACAAACGTTGCATATAGATGTCGTTTGCTTTACTTTTGTGCTGTGATATTTGATTAGTAGCACCCCAAAGCTTGCTTCCGCTGAACAGTGATTTTGGGGGTGTTACATGTTGACAACTTAACAAAACGATATGCAAAGATAAAAACTAGAAAAAATGATATATCATTCTTGTTTTGTGCTGCAAAAGCGAAAAAGCAACTGCAAACCAAAAATATGTACCTAACATCTACTCTTAAGGGGCTTTTTCTTTCTTTCCTTTTCATTTTGTTAAGAAAAAAAAAACGATTAATCTTGTAAAAGTTAAAAAAAAAAAATTTTTTGTAAAAGTTAATAGTTTGAGGCCAAAAAATGTTAACTATGATTGGTAATATTTGGTATACAACGCTCAAATTATTATATCGTCATTAGTAGGTTTTTATAAATAAACATAATCACCATTCACAATCTTGTTCATGTTTATACGGGACCCTATTTATGTACGGAGTATATGTTGTGGGCAGAAATTTTACTCATTATTCAGGATTATGAGGTAAAAAGTGTAACACCCCCAAATTTAATGTTTTGCGGAAGTATAATTTGGGTGTTACTAATCAATAATCAAAGCACACAGATATATAGCCACTATATGCGTCGTTTTACATTGATATTAATAAAACTAAAGTTTACATCAAAATATTGTTTACATTAGCTCGGTTTGAAATTGAGAGATTTAAGTACATAAGTAATCTATACAAAATATAATAATGCAGCTAAATCTCTGATTGTTTGCATGCTGACTCGAGCTAATGGATCTTGATTGAGCAGTCTAACCTACTGCTGGTCACCTGTGATACATGCTAAAATTAGTCAGCGGAACGCTGGTGAGCTCACAGGTTTGTATGTCAACACATATTTGTATGAACCGCAAGATTTTTAATTGAATTTAAAATGCAATTAAGCAAAATAAAAGTTATACAGCCATGAGCACATATTCTGAGCTTAACTTGGGTGTCAGGTCCAATTAAGGAAACCCAACTGAGTTGCCTCCTACGAGTGCCTAATCTACACTCGTCTTCCCAAATGCTAATACGTCCGTTTGACCAGTTAGTGCGTGCTAACTCGGACGAGGATTGTCAATCCTATATGATATCATATACTAACATTCACACTACAGATGTATTACCAAACTATGTTGTGGAGGGCTTTGAAATGATTAGTGAAAATAACTCATGTAGTATTTGATTTGTATTATACTTGCGTTCATATTGTAAAATAAAACGAGCAATGTAATCACACCCCTGATTGAAAAGTAGTAAAATAGGAGCCATGAGACTCACCTAAGTCTGGAGAGTTTAACTAATTAAACTTGAGTTGATTAGCCGAGAATCGATGTCCGAAGACTTGTAACCTGAGGGTGTCCACGACACGTGATAGTTATAAATGTGAGAAGATATCTATAAAGACTACATTTGTAGTTGTTCTTTCAACTAGAATGTCCAAATTACTACGATTTGGTTGATTTGGTTATGTTTTGACCACGTGTACGGCCCGTTGGTGATTTGTTTGTAATAATAATCCCACATTCTTATTTTGATTTTCGAAAGGTGTTATACTTAGAAGGTATTTGTAAACTTTAAGTGACGGGGGTCCGGGGGCAGCGCCCCTGGTTAGCGGGGTCCCAGGGGTGGCAACCCCTGGCGGGGTCCAAGGGGCTGGCCCCTGGTTGGGGTTGAGATGCCAAGTCAGCTCGAAATTTTTTTATTTCTACTATATTGCTTTGGTGAAAAACGCATCTGGACTTGAATTTGGGTGAAATCAAGTGATAAAATTTTAGGTCTCGACACTTAGTAAAATCTCTGTTTTCTTGGTTCTGTTTCATGCGACACAGTGTGCGACATACAACTTTGTGTCGCTAAGTGTGACATAGGCCGTTATGTCGCAGATCTTAACTGCGACATAAGGGTTTGTGTCGCTAAGTGCGATGTCCGCAATTTAATGCGACATAAGGTGTTGTGTCGCTATGTGCGACGGGAATAAGTTTTGCGACATAGTGTTGTTGGGAAGTGATGTTACTACTGTTACTACTGTTGATTGAAGAATGCACAAGGCATTAACACTGTTAGTGTTAATGTTACTACTGGTATTAACACTGTTAGTGTTAACGATTACCACTGTCTTCACAAGTTACAACTGTTAGTTCAAGTCTTCAAAGATTATCACTGTTAGTGGTGGTTACCATTGTTATCAGAAGATTACAACTGTTATCGAAGATTGAAGTGAAGACAAGAGTTACAACTGTTAGTAATAGTTTCAACTGTTAGAGTGTTACAACTGTTAGTTTGTTTTACAACAGTTAACACTGTTTATGCTAGTTACCACTGTTAGTTGGTAAGTCTAGTAAATTGTACAAGTGTTAACACTGTTCTATAGGGATTACCACTGTTTATATAGTTGTGGTAGTTAACACTGTTTATGTATAGAATAGGCGGAAAAATGAAGTTTGATTACAAGTATTGGTCTGATTAAATCTCCTTAAATTGTTTCTCCATAACTATTTTGTAAAACATCTCTATAATGCTTAAGGATTAGATGCTGGTAGATGTAATTGATACTAACAGTGATAATAGTCTTAGTTACAACTGCTTTGCTTTCCTAATTATCACTGTTATTATTCAATTACCACTGTATATGTATTTTGCTTTGTTTCCACTGTTAGTTTTATTGTTATCACTGTTTTTGTTGAACTAACTCTTTGTAGGTTATCACTGTCAGTGAAGCAACCATCACTGTTAGTGTAAACAGTTTCCACTGTTTTCACTATTCAGTTATAACTGTTAGTGTAAACAGTTTCCACTGTTTTCAACTTAGTGTAAACAGCTTCCACTGTTTTCACTATTCAGTTATAATTGTTTTTCACACTGTTAGTGTAACTTTTAACACTGTTAGTATATCAGGTACCACTGTTTATACTATCAAGTTGAAATTTTTCACTATCACTGTTTATCTTTCAGTTTTCCTTTTGCAGGTACAACAAAAAAAAAATATTACTGTTAGTAATACTAATGCAGTCACTAGTGTTGAGTTATAATTCCTTTGGTCAGGAGTTATTTCCATCCACTAGGTGTAACACTGTTAGTATTATTATCATGAATGTATAATACTGTTAGTTCTTTTTGTTTCCACTGTTTTAAAATCGTTTCCACTGTTAGTGTTTAAATTGGGATTTTTATTTCAAAATTAGGTCATTGAAACTAACAGTATAAATACTCCCAACACTTGTACATATTCTTTACGCTTTCATAAACACTGCTTTGATAAACCCTGTAATCACTGCTCTCGCAAATCTTACACAAATTCTTCATGGCTTCTTCTTCATCAACCACACCTCAACTCGCATTAGGCAAAGATCATAACATGATTGCCTATCTGGTAAAACCTTCCATCGCCGATGATTACGTTGAAATCATTGATTTTCTGCGTAACTCTACCATTCACCATGCGCTAACTGTAGCACCCAGAATTTCACATAAACATATCAATGAGTTCTGGGTTAAAGCAAAGATTGAGGAAGAAGCAGGTGTTCCACAAATTTTTTCCACAGTTGCTGGGCACCAAGTGGTGATTACTGAAGCATCCATTCATTTTTCTCTTCATCTTCAGGATGAAGAAGGTATAACTTCAATTTCTGATGAAGATTTATACTCTAATTTACAACGAATGGGATATGAGGGTAACTTGGGTGGGTATGTTTTTCAGAAAACAATGTTTTCATACCAATGGAGATTTCTAATTCATACATTACTGCACTGCTTATCATCAAAACGTTCATCTTTTGAACAATTCAGCAGTAATGTAGCATATGCCTTGGTATGCTTAGCTACTGGTCAAAGCTTTAATTTTTCCAACTTTATTTTTGCTGGTATGCTAAGAAACATCAATCAACCTAAACTGAAATTCTTAATGTATCCAAGGTTTGTGCAAATTCTTTTATCTGAACAAATATCTGATTTGCCTGCTTTGGATAAGATTATAGGTATCTCTTCCTTCAAACCAAAAGTATTTTCAAATATGAAGAGAGATACCTCTATTAAAGGTGTTATGTTTTCTGGGAGGGTAACAGCATTGTTTCCAACAATGCTTCCTGCACCCTCCACCACAGCTTCTGTACCACCAACTGAAGCTGAACCAGTTGCTGAGAGAATGGAACAACCCATTCCTTCTCAACCCACAGCAATTGGGGGTAATGTTCAACAAAAAGGGAACAAGTTTACCACAACCTACACCAGAAAATCCAAAAAGGCTACACATCAGGTGTCTGAGGCTCATGCTGCTCAGTCATCTCAGTCCAATGACAGTGGTCATGAACAGCATGTGGTCCATAAGGAGTGGGGTGATCATTCTGCAAGGGCTGCTTCTACTGCTTCTAGTCCACAGACAGAGTAGGATAGAAGTAACATTAATAAGACCCAAGCCGAGGCAACACCAGAAGATGATCCTATTCATATAGATGATTTTGGTGGTCCCAGTACCAAGAAAACAGGGGAATTTTCTGATCATACCAGGTATGAGGAAGATTTTGATGCACATGTCAATGATTCACCTAGGGAGTCACATTCTGATGGTGATGAGGCTAGAACTAACCTGGAATTAACGAAAATGATTGATTATGTTTGGGAGAAGTTTAAGGTGGAAAGAAGGAGGAATAGAGAAAAAGATGAAATGATAGCAAATTTGGAGCATAGGCTTACTCAATTGGAAACCCTTGTGGTGAAAGTTTTGAAAGAAGGTAAGGAGTATGTGTTAGTTGAAGGTGATTCTCCAAAGGATGCTTTCAATAAGGGGGAGAAATTTTGGACTAATAAGGGTGATAAAAGGAATGTTCATACTGATGATTTGGATGGTGATAATGTTCCTGAACAGATGGATGAGGATATTGAGATGGAAAATATTAATGAGAATGAGAATGAGGATGCTGGTGGGAATGAGAATGATGATGAAAATGTGCATAAGAATGTGAATAATGATGAAGCTACAGCTGAGAAAGTGCCAGACAATGTTCCTACAAGGACAACTTTACCACCTGTACAGATTAGAGAACCTACTGCAGCTACTGCTCCTACTCAAAATTTACCCAAAATTGATCCAAAGGATAAGGGTAAAGGCATTCTGGAAGAAGGGCCTACAAAGAAAAAGCAGAGATCAATGCCTTATGAAGCTACAGTTAATGATGAGGAATATGCTCAGAGATTACATGCAGAAATCAATGTTGATGTTCTTCAGGAGGATTTGATTGATGTAGAAGTTGGACCAGGTTAGTTTGTTAAAATGACCAAAGCTCAGGTAGATGAATGGGATGAAGCTCAGCTGAAAGAGCAGAAATTAGATGATATTGAGTTTTTGGTAGAGCAGATTAAGAGAAAGAAAGCTGCTGAGATGAGAAAGATTAGAGATGAAAAAGCTGCTAAGAAAAGGAATAGACCTCTAACAAGAGCACAACAGAGGAGAAATTTAATTATGAAGTTAAGAGGAGGGAATATTCCAACTTCTAGATTGAATGCTATGTCACTTGAAAGTCTGCAGAGGATACGGGACAAAGACACATTTTTGAATCCTGAGGCAGCAAAGAGAGCAGAGGAAGAGCAGAAAGCTAAGAAGAAGGCAGATAGAGAAAAGAAACAAAAAGAAAGAATTGAGAAAGAAATAGATAAAGAAAAGGAATGGGAAAGACTGAGTGCTGAGCTTAAAGAGCAATTAAGGCAGGAATATGCATCAATTCCTGATCTACCAAGAAATAAAATTGATTTGAATGATGTGATTGTAGTGCAACCCCTTCAGGTACAACTTCCACCTGATAACTTGCCTGGAATAATTGATTGGTCTATTGAACAATTTTCAACTCCTATTAAGTGTGAGAAAATCAGAATTGAAAGAGCAGATACTTCTGTATCATTTTGGAGGTCTTTTAAGGAATTGATCAAGGTGCTTACAAGGGAAGATTTGGTTAGGATGTATGAGATTGGGTCTGAGAAAGGATTAAGTACCAAGAAGTTTGATAGTGTCTATGAGTTGTGTACTTGGTCATGGATTTCAATGATGTTTGAACCAGATAGATTTTCATTTGAGTTCAACACTTTTCAGACAGTAAGACAATGGATTTATCACAGCAATCCAGATGTTCATCAAGTGATATTGGATGATGCTACTATGCTTTGGATGTTAACAGACAGAGAATATGATATGAGTCTGAGTTTGTTGAGAAGCTTAAAGCATGCCAAGTTATTTGTCTCATTCAACAATGATTTGGCAGAGAATTTGGTATATATGATATTAAATTAGATTCACAAGAAAGAAGAGTATGAGAGGAGGCATAGAGATCAGTGATAGATTGTTTGAAAGATTTTGAAAGAGGTCAACATGAAGAATATAGAGAAACTTAATACTGTTGGGGACAGATTAAGTTTAGGGGGAGATTGTTGGGAAGTGATGTTACTACTGTTACTACTATTGATTGAAGAATGCACAAGGCATTAACACTGTTAGTGTTAATGTTACTACTGGTATTAACACTGTTAGTGTTAATGATTACCACTGTCTTCACAAGTTACAACTGTTAGTTCAAGTCTTCAAAGATTATCACTGTTAGTGGTGGTTACCACTGTTATCAGAAGATTACAACTGTTATCGAAGATTGAAGTGAAGACAAGAGTTACAACTGTTAGTAATAGTTTCAACTGTTAGAGTGTTACAACTGTTAGTTTGTTTTACAACAGTTAACACTGTTTATGCTAGTTACCACTGTTAGTTGGTAAGTCTAGTAAATTGTACAAGTGTTAACACTGTTCTATAGGGATTACCACTGTTTATATAGTTGTGGTAGTTAACACTGTTTATGTATAGAATAGGCGGAAAAATGAAGTTTGAATAATTATGGAATGTAACTGTTTCCATGATTATAGGAGATTGTTTAGCAGGACTCTATGGGATATAAATAGAGATCCTAAACCTAGATTAGGTTAACTTAGTTTTCACGCAGCTTCAAGGTTTTGTAACCCTAATACAGTTCAGTGTATTCGTCTTATGTTATTAATAAGATTGAAGCTTTTGATAGTAACTTTGTTTTATTAATTTTATTATTGATCTTCATAATATTATTGAGTGTTATTCCGCAACTTCTCAGTAATAATTCAAAGCTTGTGTTAGTCTAATAAGTTTATTAGATCGATCTTGGTTTATCAAGTGGTATCAGAGCTTTTGGTTAAGTTTTGAATACAGGAAGATCTAGAATCACTGTTTGATTGATTATTTTCAATATCTTTTTATTAAATCAATGGCAGAAAGCAATGAAGGAATTCAGGTCACAAAGATACCCATGCTTAGACCTGATAAGTTTGATCTGTGGAAGAACAGAATCAGACAATACATGCTTCTCACAGATTATCAGATGTGGGAAGTGGTTGTTAATGGTCCTCCAGTGACTCTTAATAGTGATGGTGTTGCACAGGCTAGATTACCACCAACATCTGAGGCAGAAAGAAAGGTTAGATCTATAGAGTACAAAGCTCTAAGTACTTTATTGTTATCTATTCCAAATGAATATCAGAGACGATTTGAAGCATGTCAAGATGCTAAAGTTCTCATGGAAGCTATAGAGAAGAGATTTGGTGGTAATGATAACACCAAAAAGAATAAAAGGTCTTTGTTGAAACAACAATATGAGAATTTTAATTCTGCAAAGTCAGAAACTTTGACTCAAACCTTTGATAGGTTTTCAAAGTTAGTAGGAGATCTGGAAAATCATCAAGTGAAGATTGATAGGGATGATTTAAACAGGAAGTTTTTGAGGTCTTTGGGAGATGAGTGGACAATTTATACAGTTGGGTTAAGACAAAGTGCAGATCTGGAATAAAAAGAGCTGGAAGAGATATATAATGATCTGAGAAACTTTGAAGCTGAAGTGGAGAGCAAGAAGATTGGATCAGGAAGTAACAACAACAATTCTGCATTTATGTCAATGGCTGGAACAAAGGCAGAATCAAGTCAGAAAGGTTCTTCTTATGGGTCTGTTGGAGGTGGATCATCATCAAATCATTCTAATGATCAAATCTTAGAATCTTTCTTTGCTAGTAATGTGAACTCTTCACTTACTAATGAAGACTTAGATCAATTTGAATCAGATGATCTAGAAGAAATGGATATTAAGTTACAAATTGCCTTAATCACTCAAAGGGCAAAAAGGTTTATGCAAAGAACTGGCAGGAACAACTTTGCACAGAAGAGGAATGATGCAAGTTGGTTTGATAAGAGCAAAGTTGAATGTTTCAACTGTCACAAAATGGGACATTTTGCTAGGGAATGCAGAAGTCCAAAGAATGAGCAGAATGATAGAGGGAATGGTCAAAGAAATGGAGGAAATATGAGTCAAACAAGATCTGTACCAATCCAGGGTACTTCATCCAATGCCCTTGTATATGTGGATGGATGTGGTTAGGACTGGAGTGACCAAGAAGAACATGAAGTTAAGAATCAGTATCTCATGGCTACTGCTGAATCTGACAAATAGTCAGAGATTCCCTATGAGGTACAAATCAAATTATGTTCTACTGTGTGCAAACAAACAGTTAAACATTATAGAGATCATAATCAGAAAGTGTGTGATGAATTAAAACAATGTGAAATCAAGAGTAAACACACAATATCAGTAATAGATAATCTAGAAAAACAGATTCAAGCATATGAGGAAAATGCAACACAGTTTAAGTATGATATTGAATTTGCTAGGTGGGAGAGAGATACTCTTAAAGATAAGGTAGAATTATTAACTAAGAAACTTGCTGAGGTCACATGTGAAAGAGATAGCATAAGACTTAATGTAAGTAACTTAGAAAATGCATCTAAGAGTGTACATAAACTTATCAATTCACAGATTCATGATAAACTTAAAACTGGGTTAGGATACAGTAATGTACCTCCTCCTTATAACAACAAATACTTTCCTTCTAAAACTGATGTTGATATCAATTCACTTAAAGAAGGAATGAAGGATGATGTTAAAAAGGCTGATCCTGTTAAGAGTTTAAAAGAAGAAGTGAACTTGGATAAAGTTGAAATTCATGAGTGGAGTAAAGAAGATGATGAGGATAATGATACTTCTGAAAGTGAGGACACTGTGACACATCATTCATCTAAGTCAACAAGTGAGAGCAGCAAAAGTGTTACTGATCTAGTTTTAGAACTTAAGGGTACTAAACTAGAAGAGGGTAAGCAAATGTTTGTGGAGAAGGCTAAACATCAAGTAGAACATGTGAGAGCCACACCTAACACACCTAGAAATTTTCAAAGGAGTGTTAGGAATGCAATGAAATCATCTGTATCTGTATGTACTACATCTGCATTGAATAAATGTGATAATTGCAAATGTATGGATAACTTCTCTAAATCACAACATATTCAAAAACATATTCCCAGAGGTAATCAAAGAAATTGGAATCAAATGGTAACTCAAAAACTGGGAAATAATGTAACAGTGATTATAGAAAAGTTATGTCTTATATGTGGCAGGAATAATCATCTTCAACATGACTGTTTTCATAATCCAAAATTTGTTCAAAAGAATGTGAAACAGCCATGGACATCAGTTAATATGATCAACAAACAAAATTTTAAATCCAAAGTTAATCATATTGCTGCTGTCAGAAAGATGAATTATATGGCAAATTAAACTAAGGCTGCTGCAAAGGTTTCCACTGCAGGAACAAAAGTTACAGATTTAGCCAACAGTAATAAGGCTAAAACAGTGGCAAAAGAGTATAATGTAAACGGTGGTAAATCTTTTAAAACTGTTAGGACTGTTAATTCAACAGTTACCACTGGTAGAGTAAATAACACTGTAAGGAATACTAACAGTGTTAATTATTTTACCACTGCTAGACATAACAACAGTTATAATAAGTTTAACACTGTTAGGCATTATAACTATGGTCCTTCAATTAACACTGTTAGACCAAAACCTACTGTTAAGTCTAAAATTAGTTGGATTTGGACACTTTTTCAATCTAATTTACCCAGAGATCCAAAATCCAACAATGTATCAAAATCAATGATCTTCAAGAAAGTTGATTACTTTGATACATATGGGAAACCCAAAGCCAAATTGGTTTGGGTTCCCAAGAGAAATTAATTTTTCTTTTTGTTTAAATGTGTGCAGGGCAAGCCAAGAAGCTTATGGCATATTGATAGTGGATGCTCAAGGCACATGACTGGAGATAAGGAAAAGCTACAGAACTTCAAATCATTTGATGGTGAATATGTAGCATTTGGAAGCAATCCCAAAGGAGGAAAAATTATTGGCAAAGGAACAGTTCAGAGTACCAAGCTAAGTTTTGAAAATGTTTATTTTGTGGAACAATTGAGGTATAATTTGCTAAGTGTAAGTCAAATTACAGATAAAAAGAATCCAGTTCATTTTACTGACACTGAATGCCTTATTTTGTTAAAGGAATTCAAAATTCCAGAAAACATGATTTTAATGAGAATTCCTAGGCAAGATAATGTATATAAGTGTGACTTAGCATATATGACACCTCAACCTGATTTAAACTGTCTGATTTCAAAAGCAAATCTGAATGAATCTAATTTGTGGCATAGAAGGATGTGTCATATGAATTATAAAACCATTAATAAACTTGTCAAAAACAAGCTTGTTAGAGGTTTACCTGAAAAGGTATATTCATGTGATGATCACTGTGTTTCTTATCTTAAAGGAAAGCAACACAAAACTTCTTTTAAGTCCAAATCTGTGAATACAAATTGTACTCCTTTACACTTGTTACATATGGACTTGTTTGGACCAACAAGTATAAGAAGTATGGGAAAGAGATCTTACTGCCTTGTAGTAATTGATGATTATACTAGATTTACATGGGTTTTCTTTCTTAGAACAAAGGATGAGACAGGTGAAATACTTAGATCATTTATAACTAAGATGAAAAATCAATTAGATAAAAAGGTTAAAATCATCAGGAGTGATAATGGAACAGAGTTTAAAAATCATGAGATGGATAAATTCTGTGATGAAAAAGGCATTAAGAGAGAGTTTAGTGCTCCTAGAACTCCTCAACAGAATGGAGTAGCTGAAAGAAGGAATAGGACACTAATTGAGGCTGCTAGAACTATGTTAGCTGATGCAAAATTACCTATGTCTTTCTGGGCAGAAGCAGTTAGCACAGCTTGCTATGTTCAGAATAGGGTAACAGTTGTTAAGCCTCATTTCAAAACCCCTTATGAATTGCTGTTTAAAAACAAACCATTGGTTAGTTTCTTAAAATCATTTGGATGTCCATGTACCATTCTGAATACCAAGGATCACTTAGGAAAGTTTGAAAGCAAGGTAGATGAGGGTATTTTTGTAGGGTATTCCATCCAAAGTAAGGCATATAGGGTTTTCAATCAAAGGACCAGGGTAATAGAAGAATCAATGAACATCACTTTTAATGAGAATACCATTAATCCTGATGGGATAGGTCCAAAGTCATTGTTTGATATTGATGCTCTTAATTCTGCTTTTAGATATGCAACTGTAAATTCTAGTGCAGGTACAAGTTCAGGTAACAACACAGGGACAGCAGATGAAGCAAGTGAGGAAGTATCAGGAATGTCCACAGAAAAGAATAAAGACTCATTGGAATACATTGTATTTCCAATCTGGACTCCTGATCCACCAGAGGTGTTTTCCTCTGATCAACCACAGTCCTCTCAGAGACTTGAGACAGAAGAATCTACTGATATATCATCTAGTGAGAGTTCTAGACAAGAAGGCAATCATACCAACTTAGAAGCAAACATTCCAGAGACATCAACATCTACTTATCATGTTCACAAAGATCATCCTCTAGAACAGGTAATTGGGAATGTTGACTCTGCTGTTCAAACTAGACAACAGTCTACTGTCAATGAAGAAGAGATACATACCTCTTTATATGTATGTTTTCTTTCTCAAGTTGAACCTAAGAAGGCAGTAGAAGCTCTTAAACACCCTAGTTGGATCGAGGCAATGCAGGAAGAATTGCTGCAATTCAAAATACAGAATGTGTGGACTTTAGTTGATTTACCAAAAGGAAAAAGGGCTATAGGTACTAAATGGATATTCAAGAACAAGAAGGATGAGAGGGGAATTGTCATCAAGAATAAAGCCAGGCTAGTGGCACAGGGATATACTCAGGAAGAAGGTATTGATTATGATGATGTGTTTGCTCCTGTTGCAAGGATAGAAGCTATAAGATTATTCTTGGCATATGCTTCATATAAAGGTTTCACAGTATATCAAATGAATGTCAAGAGTGCCTTTCTGTATGGCACAATTGATGATGAGGTGTATGTTTGTCAACCACCTGGATTTGAAGATCCTACATATCCAGATAGAGTCTGCAGATTGGATAAGGCACTGTATGGCCTGCACCAAGCACCCAGAGCTTGGTATGAGACTCTATCTGTTTATCTTTTGGAGAATGGTTTTAAAAGAGGTACCATTGACAAGACACTGTTCATCAAAAGGGATCACAATGATATTTATTGATACAAGTGTATGTTGATGACATCATTTTTGGATCTACAAATGATGGGTTATGCAAGGAATTTGAGAAGTTAATGCATCAGAAGTTTCAAATGAGTTCTATGGGGGAACTTAATTTCTTTTTGGGGCTTCAAGTCAAACAAAGCTCAGATGGCATTTTCATTCATCAGAGTAAGTATGTTAAAGACATACTCACCAAATTTGGCTACACTGAAACTAAAGTGGCTAGTACACCTATGGAAACATACAAGCCATTAACTGCAGATCCTGAGGGGGAGGAAGTAGATATACATCTGTACAGGTCTATGATAGGGTCATTGATGTATCTAACTTCCTCCAGGCCAGATATTATGTTTGTTGTATGTATCTGTGCCAGATTTCAGACTTGTCCAAAGCAATCATATTTGTATGCTGTAAAAGGGACAACCTAATATAGGCCTTTGGTATCCAAAAGATTCTTCTTTTGACTTAATAGCATATTCAGATAGTGATTATGGAGGAGCTAGCATGGACAGGAAGTCCACATCAGGAGGTTGTCAATTTCTAGGAGAGAGGTTAATTTCATGGCAATGTAAGAAACAGACAACTGTATCAACATCTACTGCTGAGGCTGAGTATGCAGCTGCTGCAAATTGTTGTGCTCAAGTCTTATGGATTCAGAATCAAATGCTTGATTATGGTTTAACTTTCTTAAACACTCCTATATTTATTGACAATAATTCTGCTATCAGCATCATCAATAATCCTGTTAAACATTCTAAAACTAAGCATATAGAGATTAGGTATCATTTTATCAGAGATTGTAATGAAAAATGACTTATTCAGATTATAGAAGTCCATACTGACAATCAACTTGCAGATCTGTTCACCAAAGCCTTTGATGTGGGCAGATTTACATTTCTGATTACAAGTATTGGTCTGATTAAATCTCCTTAAATTGTTTCTCCATAACTATTTTGTAAAACATCTCTATAATGCTTAAGGATTAGATGCTGGTAGATGTAATTGATACTAACAGTGATAATAGTCTTAGTTACAACTGCTTTGCTTTCCTAATTATCACTGTTATTATTCAATTACCACTGTATATGTATTTTGCTTTGTTTCCACTGTTAGTTTTATTGTTATCACTGTTTTTTGTTGAACTAACTCTTTGTAGGTTATCACTGTCAGTGAAGCAACCATCACTGTTAGTGTAAACAGTTTCCACTGTTTTCACTATTCAGTTATAACTGTTAGTGTAAACAGTTTCCACTGTTTTCAACTTAGTGTAAACAGCTTCCACTGTTTTCACTATTCAGTTATAATTGTTTTTCACACTGTTAGTGTAACTTTTAACACTATTAGTATATCAGGTACCACTGTTTATACTATCAAGTTGAAATTTTTCACTATCACTGTTTATCTTTCAGTTTTCCTTTTGCAGGTACAACAAAAAAAAAATATTACTGTTAGTAATACTAATGCAGTCACTAGTGTTGAGTTATAATTCCTTTGGTCAGGAGTTATTTCCATCCACTAGGTGTAACACTGTTAGTATTATTATCATGAATGTATAATACTGTTAGTTCTTTTTGTTTCCACTGTTTTAAAATCGTTTCCACTGTTAGTGTTTAAATTGGGATTTTTATTTCAAAATTAGGTCATTGAAACTAACAGTATAAATACTCCCAACACTTGTACATATTCTTTACGCTTTCATAAACACTGCTTTGATAAACCCTGTAATCACTGCTCTCGCAAATCTTACACAAATTCTTCATGGCTTCTTCTTCATCAACCACACCTCAACTCGCATTAGGCAAAGATCATAACATGATTGCCTATCTGGTAAAACCTTCCATCGCCGATGATTACGTTGAAATCATTGATTTTCTGCGTAACTCTACCATTCACCATGCGCTAACTGTAGCACCCAGAATTTCACATAAACATATCAATGAGTTCTGGGTTAAAGCAAAGATTGAGGAAGAAGCAGGTGTTCCACAAATTTTTTCCACAGTTGCTGGGCACCAAGTGGTGATTACTGAAGCATCCATTCATTTTTCTCTTCATCTTCAGGATGAAGAAGGTATAACTTCAATTTCTGATGAAGATTTATACTCTAATTTACAACGAATGGGATATGAGGGTAACTTGGGTGGGTATGTTTTTCAGAAAACAATGTTTTCATACCAATGGAGATTTCTAATTCATACATTACTGCACTGCTTATCATCAAAACGTTCATCTTTTGAACAATTCAGCAGTAATGTAGCATATGCCTTGGTATGCTTAGCTACTGGTCAAAGCTTTAATTTTTCCAACTTTATTTTTGCTGGTATGCTAAGAAACATCAATCAACCTAAACTGAAATTCTTAATGTATCCAAGGTTTGTGCAAATTCTTTTATCTGAACAAATATCTGATTTGCCTGCTTTGGATAAGATTATAGGTATCTCTTCCTTCAAACCAAAAGTATTTTCAAATATGAAGAGAGATACCTCTATTAAAGGTGTTATGTTTTCTGGGAGGGTAACAGCATTGTTTCCAACAATGCTTCCTGCACCCTCCACCACAGCTTCTGTACCACCAACTGAAGCTGAACCAGTTGCTGAGAGAATGGAACAACCCATTCCTTCTCAACCCACAGCAATTGGGGGTAATGTTCAACAAAAAGGGAACAAGTTTACCACAACCTACACCAGAAAATCCAAAAAGGCTACACATCAGGTGTCTGAGGCTCATGCTGCTCAGTCATCTCAGTCCAATGACAGTGGTCATGAACAGCATGTGGTCCATAAGGAGTGGGGTGATCATTCTGCAAGGGCTGCTTCTACTGCTTCTAGTCCACAGACAGAGTAGGATAGAAGTAACATTAATAAGACCCAAGCCGAGGCAACACCAGAAGATGATCCTATTCATATAGATGATTTTGGTGGTCCCAGTACCAAGAAAACAGGGGAATTTTCTGATCATACCAGGTATGAGGAAGATTTTGATGCACATGTCAATGATTCACCTAGGGAGTCACATTCTGATGGTGATGAGGCTAGAACTAACCTGGAATTAACGAAAATGATTGATTATGTTTGGGAGAAGTTTAAGGTGGAAAGAAGGAGGAATAGAGAAAAAGATGAAATGATAGCAAATTTGGAGCATAGGCTTACTCAATTGGAAACCCTTGTGGTGAAAGTTTTGAAAGAAGGTAAGGAGTATGTGTTAGTTGAAGGTGATTCTCCAAAGGATGCTTTCAATAAGGGGGAGAAATTTTGGACTAATAAGGGTGATAAAAGGAATGTTCATACTGATGATTTGGATGGTGATAATGTTCCTGAACAGATGGATGAGGATATTGAGATGGAAAATATTAATGAGAATGAGAATGAGGATGCTGGTGGGAATGAGAATGATGATGAAAATGTGCATAAGAATGTGAATAATGATGAAGCTACAGCTGAGAAAGTGCCAGACAATGTTCCTACAAGGACAACTTTACCACCTGTACAGATTAGAGAACCTACTGCAGCTACTGCTCCTACTCAAAATTTACCCAAAATTGATCCAAAGGATAAGGGTAAAGGCATTCTGGAAGAAGGGCCTACAAAGAAAAAGCAGAGATCAATGCCTTATGAAGCTACAGTTAATGATGAGGAATATGCTCAGAGATTACATGCAGAAATCAATGTTGATGTTCTTCAGGAGGATTTGATTGATGTAGAAGTTGGACCAGGTTAGTTTGTTAAAATGACCAAAGCTCAGGTAGATGAATGGGATGAAGCTCAGCTGAAAGAGCAGAAATTAGATGATATTGAGTTTTTGGTAGAGCAGATTAAGAGAAAGAAAGCTGCTGAGATGAGAAAGATTAGAGATGAAAAAGCTGCTAAGAAAAGGAATAGACCTCTAACAAGAGCACAACAGAGGAGAAATTTAATTATGAAGTTAAGAGGAGGGAATATTCCAACTTCTAGATTGAATGCTATGTCACTTGAAAGTCTGCAGAGGATACGGGACAAAGACACATTTTTGAATCCTGAGGCAGCAAAGAGAGCAGAGGAAGAGCAGAAAGCTAAGAAGAAGGCAGATAGAGAAAAGAAACAAAAAGAAAGAATTGAGAAAGAAATAGATAAAGAAAAGGAATGGGAAAGACTGAGTGCTGAGCTTAAAGAGCAATTAAGGCAGGAATATGCATCAATTCCTGATCTACCAAGAAATAAAATTGATTTGAATGATGTGATTGTGGTGCAACCCCTTCAGGTACAACTTCCACCTGATAACTTGCCTGGAATAATTGATTGGTCTATTGAACAATTTTCAACTCCTATTAAGTGTGAGAAAATCAGAATTGAAAGAGCAGATACTTCTGTATCATTTTGGAGGTCTTTTAAGGAATTGATCAAGGTGCTTACAAGGGAAGATTTGGTTAGGATGTATGAGATTGGGTCTGAGAAAGGATTAAGTACCAAGAAGTTTGATAGTGTCTATGAGTTGTGTACTTGGTCATGGATTTCAATGATGTTTGAACCAGATAGATTTTCATTTGAGTTCAACACTTTTCAGACAGTAAGACAATGGATTTATCACAGCAATCCAGATGTTCATCAAGTGATATTGGATGATGCTACTATGCTTTGGATGTTAACAGACAGAGAATATGATATGAGTCTGAGTTTGTTGAGAAGCTTAAAGCATGCCAAGTTATTTGTCTCATTCAACAATGATTTGGCAGAGAATTTGGTATATATGATATTAAATTAGATTCACAAGAAAGAAGAGTATGAGAGGAGGCATAGAGATCAGTGATAGATTGTTTGAAAGATTTTGAAAGAGGTCAACATGAAGAATATAGAGAAACTTAATACTGTTGGGGACAGATTAAGTTTAGGGGGAGATTGTTGGGAAGTGATGTTACTACTGTTACTACTGTTGATTGAAGAATGCACAAGGCATTAACACTGTTAGTGTTAATGTTACTACTGGTATTAACACTGTTAGTGTTAATGATTACCACTGTCTTCACAAGTTACAACTGTTAGTTCAAGTCTTCAAAGATTATCACTGTTAGTGGTGGTTACCACTGTTATCAGAAGATTACAACTGTTATCGAAGATTGAAGTGAAGACAAGAGTTACAACTGTTAGTAATAGTTTCAACTGTTAGAGTGTTACAACTGTTAGTTTGTTTTACAACAGTTAACACTGTTTATGCTAGTTACCACTGTTAGTTGGTAAGTCTAGTAAATTGTACAAGTGTTAACACTGTTCTATAGGGATTACCACTGTTTATATAGTTGTGGTAGTTAACACTGTTTATGTATAGAATAGGCGGAAAAATGAAGTTTGAATAATTATGGAATGTAACTGTTTCCATGATTATAGGAGATTGTTTAGCAGGACTCTATGGGATATAAATAGAGATCCTAAACCTAGATTAGGTTAACTTAGTTTTCACGCAGCTTCAAGGTTTTGTAACCCTAATACAGTTCAGTGTATTCGTCTTATGTTATTAATAAGATTGAAGCTTTTGATAGTAACTTTGTTTTATTAATTTTATTATTGATCTTCATAATATTATTGAGTGTTATTCCGCAACTTCTCAGTAATAATTCAAAGCTTGTGTTAATCTAATAAGTGTATTAGATCGATCTTGGTTTATCAAGTGTTTTGTGTCGCTATATGCGACGTCCGTGATTAGTGCGACATAGTGACTTATGTCGCTATATGCGACATAAGGCCTGATTTAGCGACATAAAAGCTTATGTCGCAGGTGGCCTGGAGCCTCTGCGACATAACGCGCTGTTGGCCGGAAAATGAGTCGAAAAGGTGTTTTTCGACCCCCGTTTGACTTGAAACTTTTACCCAACCCATATTTGGACATTATGAGCTTAAATAACCCATAAACAAGTAAAAATAATGAAAAGCGGAGTGTTTCGGGTTTTGTCGGAAACTTACAAACTTAACGTCGGAGAAATCCGAAAAGATGAAAGTGTAGATCGTGATGAGGTGATCGTTTTTCTCTAAAGGAGCGTGAGGATCCGAGGTGGTTTCGTGGTGCTTTTTGGTGGTTTAATGGTGGTGGTGGTGATGGTGAGTTGAGAGAAGAAAAGGAGAAGAAAGAGAGAGATGGTGAGAAAGGGAGAGAAAAGGGAAAGGGGAGGGGGAGGGGGTTTTCCCCCATTTTTGGGCAGATTTTCGGTGGGGCCCATCGAAGTGTGGGTCTCCACTTTTACTCTCGTGCATTTGCGCTCCGTGGGTGTTCGTTTTTTCAGTTGTTTAAACATTTAAATAATTTTATTTACGTTTAATTACAAGTTTTAGAATACAAATATTTAGTCAATAATTTACTTGAAGTATTTTATCAAATACTTAATAATTGAGTTATAGAGTAAAATATAACTTTAACTTGTTTCGCTTTGTTTGTGCCTTTGATATTTTAACCGCGTGGACCTTGTTAGTATGATACGAAATTGATTTTGAAATATTATTAAAATGATAATTGGATGCAATAACGTTATTAGCTAATGTTATATTATTTAATTAAATTGATCACCAACGTCCGTATTTAATTGAACTGAATTACATTCGATTTGAATTGCGTACGATTTAATCAAACCGCATAGTTGTATATATTCATCAATATATATTTCGATACATTAATTAGCCTAACACAGAACTAATTACATGTATTAACACTTGATTAGGCACTAATTACTAGTCCTAATTTGACGGGTGTCACAAAAAGTATCCTACAAGTATTTAAGGTATGAATCTTGATTTACTCTTGATATGCAGGATAATGAGGTCTCGAATATCTTTGGGACAAATATTAAGCTTAGGATTCAAGATCATCTAGGATCAGTTTTAATGTTTATTATGCAGGATCCCAAAATGGTATGTAATTATGTAATTATGTAATATAGGTACTCAAGACATAGGATGCGTTCAGATGAGGGTCATGTATTTATTCCTGATTTAATATAGCTCAGGATCCCGGATATTCAGTATCCCAGGATCATATAATGCTAACCCGTATTTGGCTGCCTATCTTGCTTGACCAGGTCATACGCGGAAACGGACGTGACTAACTAGCTCCAATATACTTGGATCGAGACTAGTTTAAATTCAAACGAGAAGAGATTGAACACGTGAGGAATACATTGTCAAAGGAACGTTGCGGTGCTCTAGCATATCTCGGTGAGATCTTGAAATTCTCGGAATAGTTTGTTATGTAGCGATAGTATTTAAATGAGGCAAGGATGATCGATTAAGTTACTTTTTTAGCTCACTACTCACACTGCTCTCTACACTCTGCTCATACTTCATCGTCAATTCGCACATTACATATGCAAATTCACATTTAGCCGATCATCCTTTTGCTTTTAGTTTGTACGCAAGTTTATTCGTATCAATAATATTTACAAAGGCAAGGATCAATTAATCCTTTTCGAGGTTTTATGCCGGCGATCTAGTTAGGTCAAGACTTTTCCTCATATATCATTGTGTCGACTGCACTTATTTTTCATTCTCATCGTGTCGACTGCACTTATTAACCAAGCATCACTTGTGTTGGAATTGAAGATCATATTATTTATCCAATTAATTTGATACTTTCTAGTTCTATTTAAGATCCACACAAACGATATATAGTAATTCGACCCTATCGGGCTATCGGCTATTTTGTCAATTGTTGCGTTTTTACCAAATGAGACCTCGTGGATCCCTTAAAACATCCAAAGGGATGTTCCAGTATTCCTCCAGTTTGCCAGCATTGTGGCCTACAATTTACTTACGCCAAAAGCCCAAAATCTTTCAAGTTTGCCTTTCAAGCCCAGTTCTGGTCAGCCCAGCCCACTTTATGTTAACCTTTGTCCTTAATCTTGAAAATGGGTGTTGATCTGGGCTTGGTATTCCCGTCCGTTGCCATTTCTACATTGTATTTACCAATGTGTTCTATACCACACATTAAATAATAGAAATGCAAATACTCCGTAGTAAAATGACTAGTAGTTACGTATGTATAAATCATACAAAATCACATCACACAAAAACTGGAAAAATAAAAGGGAAAATTGTAAGTTAACCATTGATAACTTGATATCAAGGTTAAACAAGATCTAGTCATCTAGATCTTGATCGTAAATCCGTATGATGTAAACAACAAGAATATTGCCGGTTCTTAATAGAATCATATTTGAGATAGAAATGTAGTTAGAATTGTAAGATTATAGGTAGCCCTCTTCCGATTCTACTCTTTATCGTTTTCTACTTATAAGTTTTGAGCTACTAATTTGGTTTAGAATTAAATGGCTCGAATTACATTTCAAAGTCCAAACAGTTTTTTGAAACTAAGTTTGTTTAGATGTTTTGATGTGAGAACGTAGGTAACTGTGAATGAATGTTTTTGTTAATCTCACTAGACCTTTTTTTTTTTGGTAAGTGGAAATATACCCTGTAAATATTATACATGTAATAATAATAAGTGTTACAATTACAAAATGTGGGAACCACATGGACTTAATCTACTATTCTAATTAGGGGTGTTCATGGACGGTTAACCGGGGGTTCGGTTAACGAAAGACCGGTTAACCGAATTTTAGGTTCATCATTTTCTTGAACCTAAACCGAAACTGAAAAGTTCGGTTAACCGGTAATCGGTTAACCGACTTTTTCGGTTCGATTATTCGGTTTACCAAATTAATCGTTTCTATTTACTATTCATTTAAAATATAAATACTAACACAAAATATACACTCATTAATGAATATTTGTTATAAGTTTTTCACGTTAATCATTCTAACAACAAATATATAGCATTTTAATTATGTATCAAACATAAATGCATGAACATTGAACCAACTTAGTCACAAAACTAAAAATTTTACTACTAAGAAAGCAAAAATATCAACATTCGAACTAACAATATTACAAAAATATAATATTCATATTCTATGTTAGAAGATAATTAGTAATATTATCTATATCTATATGTATATATGCACATACAAAAATAGTAATGTAAAATTTTCGGTTTTTCGGTTAACCAATTGTGACAATATCGTGAACCGAAATCGAAATCGGAGAACCGAAAAAACACGGGTTCGGTTAACCGAAAAACAAAAAAAGTTTGGTTCGATTAACCTAAAATTCGCCACGGTTCAACGATTTTCGGTTTGATTTTCCGATTTCGGATTATTATGAACACCCCTAATTCTAATAGACTAAAGCATTCAAATGACTGGTCATGTGAATAACATCCTGCAAAGAGCAAAACCTCTAACTCCATAAAAACCACTCCCATAACCAATCAATAAACCACTGCAACCTCATAAGGCTAAATCAATAGAGACATTTTCACATATTTATGTACAATCCAAAGTCGATGAACTATATATAAATGATATGTGATTAAGTTCTATTCATATTTATTATTATAACATATACTCATAAGTAATGATTTAATAGGATATGTGCATGGGACCTTCCCATGTTCCCCTAATGGGAGCTAGCAATCTGGACCGTATTGAAGAGGTTCCTAAGACACAACATGGAAGAGTTAGAATATTAAAAAACGAGGTCCAAGAATGAAAAAGGGGTAGAATTACTTAATGAATACGAATGGTCACCGCCTCTCCCAGTTCGGAATGACTATCCCTACCCAATGGGTCTACATCCATCCCTAAATGTTGTCGGTACCATTAACTTCCCCAAATAGTTCATAGTGCTCATTCTATCGGTACAGGGAATAAAGGTAGGGTTGCAAAAGTCGGACAACTAGGCCGCCTTTCAAGGGTCCTCCAACTCGATCAGCCCCTGGTTGCTCATATTGAAATGTTCAACGCCGGTTAACGGGTCACCATCGTTCGGTCTATAGCTTGGATATGTTTCTCCATTGTTTTTTGTTGCTAAATGTGAGAGAAAATAAATGAAAAAGTTGTAGAATTGTGTATAAGATGATGAATATGAAAGGTAGATGTTGAATGTATAAGACTCCTCCTAACAGCTGACGCAAACTGACGCGTTAGTTGGTGCCACATCAGCGTCATGTCAGTTTTTTTTTTAAACTGACACAAACTGACACTGCACTGCCTACAGTGAATATCACTTAACACCACTTCTCTTTTTTCTGGGTTTCACACACTAATTTTTTTATTTATTTAAAACACAAACTTAAATAAAACATTTGCCAACGGCCTTGAAGCACTCCGAATGCCCGTTCCATATTTTTCCTTGCAGATTCTTGGTATCCCTTAAACCTCAACTCGGCTTCTGATATCGGATGCTTAAACGACTTCACAATCGTCGCCCATTCTGGATATATTCCATCGCCGAGATAATACCCTTTGTTGAATTATTAACCGACAATATTGAACACGACTTCAGGAGCTCTATCTTGTAGTATGTTTAGGAATAATCAGATTCATTAAGAACGTTGAGGTCGTTGCTTGATCCCGCAGGCCCAAAGAAAGCAAGCCAAATCCATAAACCGTTAGAGGCAACAACTTCGAGCATGATTGTTGGATAGCCGTGATCACCTCGAGTGTATTGACCTTGCCATGCTATTGGGCAATTTCTCCAAGCCCAATGCATGCAAGCGATACTACCCAACATTCATGGAAAACCATGTAATTCCACATGACGTTGATGTAAACTAGCTTGGGGTGTTGGCCTCCAAACAATCGTACATTGTTTGTGTGACAACTCTCCAAATTAGGTATTGATTAACATTTAAGCATGTGCATTCTTACGCTAATTTCCTGATTAAGTTTAAAACAAAACTTTTGATGTGATGTAAGCCTAGCAGCCCAGTACTTTTAAACAAAAAGTATTACTAATACGTAAGTATTTAAAGTTACGTACAAAGGTATCGAAACGAACCCGACAAAAATAAATAACAAAAGTTGGTGACTAAAATAATTAATAACTCGATTATTAATTACGAGTACTATTGTATCTATAACATATAGATAAAATGAATTAAATATACGTTTAACATAAAACGTATTATAAAACGAACAGAAATAATATTAAAATACACCCAAAGATCAAAATGAGAAAAGTTCAAATTTTCTCATTCATTCGAAAACATTTGGAACATTACCTCAAAATATGAACCCGAAATTCGACTGAAATTTGGCACCCAATTGAATGATAGCAGTCCAATGTACAAATTTGTACAACAGTCTAAAATAATGAAAATCTCAATATTCTAATTTTATATTACGAACCAGGAGAACACCTACAAAATAAAAATATAAAATATTATATTCTATTGTGCTATAATTATACCCGTACTCGAAATTAACGGGCCAAAAATTAGCCAACTAACTCAAATAATTGGTGAGGCATACTCCAGTATCAGACCATACGTTCATATTTTTATAATACTCCCTCCTTCCCTGATCATCACTCTCGACACCCACACATACACAAAATCAATATATATATATATATATATATATATATATATATATATATATATATATATTCAACTAAATATAATATACAACAAGTATAATTATATACATTGGTATGTATAACAAAGATATATATGTACAACATGAACAAATGACATCCGAGTATACATACGACTACATACGAGTATATACATTTAACAAAGTATACGACATGGAAAAATAATAACAATATTTCAACACAACGTCACCAATAAATTTAACGACTTACATCATTAAGAAATCAACAATTTCTTCAAATAAACAAAGCCATTAACATAAGTAGATTAAACAAATCAAGCGTACTTATGTTAATACATGCATTGTACATAGGTTGACATACCTTGGGCATTCACCTGTCAGCTGCTAGCATTCATACCGAGCAAACCACCGTGAGTTTACAGCCCCTACTTTTAAATGTTTTCTGTTTCTAAACACAGGGGTGTTAAACATAGAAATTGCATGCCAACACATGCAATCAAACTATAAATGATTTATTGCATTTATACAACTGTGGAATTGTGATATTACATATTCTCTATTATTTTGGGAATTAGACAAGTATCCTAGTACGGACCTAGACTTGAAATGTATGCATGAAAGATCTTATGTCATGCAGACTGTAATCATTAGCTAGGTGACTCTAGCCACTGAGTATACGAATAGTACTATTGCCGTGACGACCCTCCTACCGTGGAGCGTATACTTAAACATCCGTTCAGGCAAACAACATAAGTTCTGGTTGTGGTTTGGTTATGGGGTTAGGTCGCGTTACTTCAACCTGCGAGGTTTAGCTCACCTTTCAGGGGATCATGGTCTAAGTAAATTCCCACATACTTTTAGGAAGAACGAATCCTACAACTGTTAAACACCGGAAAACATACCGGTAGCCTATTTTACACTGGTAAGCAACCAGTATCATATTTTGGGATGGCATCCCACATAAAACTATACTTTAGGGTAACAACCCTACATAACTTGTATTTTGTAAATGAATAACAGTTCATTTCTACAAACTTGGTTTAACTAACCACATACATTTACAAACCTGTAAATTCACTCAACATATTTGTTGACGACTTTCTCTATGTTTTTCAGGAAATTAGCTGGGTAAGTAATCGCATGCATTCAGGATGGACAACCCTGGACTATTTAGGATGCCACATACTTTTGGGACCGCTATTGAAGGATTCCCTCTGTATAACTGCAAACACTGCAGTCATACTTACGAAATCTTGTATTAAACTTATGTATTGTAAAACTAAATGTTTTAAACTCCACTACTACTGATACGACTTACATAGTCGTACTATTTTTGTAACAACTGTTAAACTTGGCATCCTCGTTAAATAAAGTTGTGCGATAACCATATGCTCTGAGTATGTATGTATTAGTTGGTTGAAATTACTGTTCGCAACCCTGCCACGTCATTAAAGCTTCCGTAAACTAATCATAACTAATTGTAATTACCGTTTGGCGGGGTATGACAGACTTGGTATCAGAGCCATTGGTTATAGCGAACTAGAAGTCTTTAAGTGACCTAAAACCTTAGTGACCTAGACTATAGCCTTGGCTAAAACATTCATTGCATGCATACACACTTTGCATACATCTAACATACGACTGACACGTCACCTACGACTTCTTTGTCTCGGCATGTCGAGGCACAGTCCGATCTACTTGTATGCTTCTGATGAGGAGCCGACTGAGGATTCATACCATAGCGACGCTAGCACCGGAGTTGTGAGTCCACCAGTTCACCCGAGAGCTCTATCTGATGACACCGGTGATGCTTACATCACCCCACCACCTACTGCACATGTGGTCCCACCTATTACTGCACCCGCTGACCCTACCACTCGTATGTTAGGGTCTACCTTTATGGCGACACGCCATACGACTGTTGGACCTTCCAGAGGACCGGTACCTAGGAGGACACCACGGATGTGTGTCCGAGACTTCCCTAGAGGACCACTTGCGCCCCGTGACAAGGCGTCGATGGCAGAGGAGAGGGTGATACACTGTGATGAGCCGCCACAGAGGGTACCTAGGCTTGCTCACTTGGAGTGGATGACTCCTATGTTAGGGCAGTGGAGGTCGTTGGAGGGTTTTCCTTCTACTTTTGAGACCGGGGAGTCCTCCCGATCCTCCGTACCACTGCCTACTACTGGGGAGCCTATAGAATTGACCCTCCCTACCATTGTGGCTGTGATTCGCACATTGTTTCGTATTTCTGGTAGCAGGGGCGTTCACCTTGCAGAGCTACAGAGTGATGTCTCCCGTCTGGATGGAGACATGACAGACATGCATGAGCGTTGCCACTTCTTGTTGAGCAACGTGGTTGCTGCCAGAGAGATAGCTGAGACCGCACGTGCTCATGTCAGGGTGCTAGAGAGGCGTGCGAGGACAGCAGGGTTGATGATTGGAGCTTGTGTGATGATAGTTGTGCTGAGGACAGCTGTGGGGTTGTTCTTACCTTATTTTCATTAGACTTATGTATGACGGTTTGTGCCTACTAGGCATTAGACCGATTACTTTAGGATGATGGACATAGTAGTAGGTCCGTCACGTATTGTATAGACCAGTATCAGATGGGTAGGTGTATGTATGTACTAGACATGTACTAGATGGGAAAAACTGTTGTTAGAATGGGTGTATGTATAGGAAAACCCATTGTCTTTTGTATAGCGCTAACTGCTGATGGGGCGTATTAGGGACCCCATCTTGTTTTGTATAAAACTGTTGTATCAGCGCTACACCTTTTGATATAATATAACTTATGTTTGGTTGTATTTCGTATTCATTACATTCAACAACGACTTTAGTATTATATCTACATTTATATACGAGTGTTAGAAACGATAGCCAATCAATAACATTTGATCATTCCTTGAAAACCATGAAACATACCACACCTTGATTATTGATTCCTATCTTGAATTTCTTTGAACTCGATTGTGTTGAATGATGATGAAAAGAAATATGTATTTAGCATTATATAATGACGCCTGGCCAACGTGATTATATTGTACTAACTACATATGGGCGTTTCAAAGTCGTGCGACATGTGATACAAAATCTTGTCCTTCAATTCTTCATATTGATCCCTTGTTAAAAATGTGAAATCTTGTTCATCACATTCAATATCTTGGCATTGACTTCTGCATTTTATTTCATCGCAGAACGGAATCATGCCACCAAAACGACGGATGACTAAGAACAGTCGACGAACGACTCCTTCTTCCATTCCTGAAACTGTTCCCCCACCCAACAACAATGAAACTATTGAACAAATGATCGCGCGTCGAATAGCTGAAGGTATTGCTGAGTATGAAGCAAGCCGAAATCGTGAGAATGGAATGAATAAAAGCGGATCTACCCCTGTTAACACTGAGGCACCTGCGACTACTCGCCGAGGGAGTTCATACAAGACATTCCAGGCATGTAAGCCAGTTACTTTTCGTGGCATCGAGGGTGCTAATGGGATTATACACTGGATAGAGAAGACATAATTGATATTGGACATTAGTGACTGTTCACCTGACTGTATGGTGAAATATGCCACCTGCACCCTTGCTGACAAGGCTCTTACTTGGTGGAATAGTCAAGTCCAATCACTTGGACGACCAGCTACCTACTCCATGTCATGGGAAGTACTGAAAAACATGATGTTGGAGGAGTTCTGTCCCCGTAGTGAGATGCAGAAAGTCGAAACTGAGCTGTGGAACATCACTATGATTGGTGCCGATGTCACTGGTTACACAACCAAATTTCAGGAACTAGCACGTCTAGTGCCACATATAGTGACACCTGAGTACAAGCGCATCGAGCTTTATGTATATGGTCTGGCACCGCAAATCAGGAGTTTGGTTACATCTTCCAAACCTGACACATTCAGGAGCGTTGTTGTTTTAGCGAAAAGTCTGACCGATGAGGCAGTCAGGATGGGAACACTGACCAAGAAAACTGCATCGGGCAAGGTTGAACCGAGCAGTACTGAAGCTGGCAGTTCTGGAGGTACAAAGCGTAAGTGGAATGACAGAGGAAGTGACCGTCAGGGTCAGACAAATAAGAAGGGATCCGGGAACCCGAAGTCCTATGCTGCCACCACTGTGGAATCAAAACCATACTTGGGTAACAAACCTAATTGTGACAAATGTAACAAACACCACGAGGGTGAATGTTGGTATTGCAACAACTGTAGAGGTTGGGGTCACAAAACCCAAAACTGCAAAGTTAACCCTACCCCTAGGGAAAACCCAGAACGCCGAAACCAAGGGTGTTTTGAATGTGGCGACACGAGACACTATCGGAACCGTTGCCCTCGACTCAACAACCAAAACCCCAACAACAATAACCAGAACAACCAAAACCGCAACAACACCAACAACCGTGGTAACAACAACCGAGCCAACAACATCATCAATCAGCCGGCTCAAGGAAGAACATTTGTGATTGGAGCACAAGAGGCACGCCAGGACCCTAACACCGTCACTGGTACGTTTCTTGTAAACAACCATTATGCCTCTGTGTTAATCGATTCAGGTGCTGATTTAAGTTTTGTGTCTAATGAGTTTAGACCACTATTAGAACTTGAATCACGTAAGTTAGATAACAAATATACTATTGAACTAGCCGATGGTGAGTTAATCGAGTCAGGAGAAATAGTACCGGGATGTACCTTGGAATTAGAAGGTCATCTCTTCGAAATAGACTTGCTATTGGTTAAGTTGGGAAGTTTCGACATTGTAGTCGGCATGGACTGGTTGTCTAAGAACCACGCCGAGATCATATGTCACGATAAGTTGGTACGCTTACCGCTATCGACAGGAGAAACTCTCATGGTCCATGGTGAGAAACGAAAAAGGGCCACAAAAATGATTACATGCTTGAAAGCCAGTAACTATCTCCGAAAGGGATACCAAGCATTTTTGGCACATGTTGTAGAAAGGAAACCCGAGGAGCGACGTATAGACGATGTACCTATTGTACGTGACTACCCGGGAGTGTTTCCTGATGAGTTACCAGGATTACCACCCCCACGACAGGTTGAATTTCATATCGACCTAGTTCCTGGAGCAGCACCAATTGCTCGCGCACCTTACCATCTTGCTCCATCAGAAATGCAAGAGGTGTCTGCACAACTGCAGGAACTCTTAGACTTAGGATTCATCCGACCGAGCTTTTCACCTTGGGGAGCTCCGGTTTTGTTCGTCAAGAAAAAGGATGGATCAATGCGAATGTGTATCGATTATCGGGAACTGAACAAAGTAACTATTAAGAATCGATATCCACTACCTCGCATCGATGACTTGTTTGACCAGCTGCAAGGGTCAAGTTACTATTCGAAAATCGACTTGTGATCTGGTTACCATCAGCTGAAGGTTCGGGATGAGGATATTCCTAAGACTGCGTTTAGGACTCGGTACGGTCATTACGAGTTCCTAGTCATGCCATTCGGACTGACAAACGCACCAGCAGTGTTCATGGACCTCATGAATAGAGTATGCAAACCTTATCTTGATAAGTTCGTGATCGTGTTTATCGACGACATATTGATATATTCCCGAACGAAGGAGGATCACGAGAAACACCTGAGAATGATTCTTGAATTACTTGAGAAAGAGAAGCTTTACGCAAAGTTCTCTAAGTGTGAATTTTGGATGCGTGAGGTTCATTTCCTTGGTCATGTGATCAATAACAAGGGAATTCATGTGGACCCATCCAAAATCGAGGCAATTAAGAACTGGGAAGCCCCGAAAACGCCATCCGAGATACGACAATTTCTTGGGCTAGCCGGCTATTACCGACGATTCATCGAGAACTTCTCGAAAATAGCCCAACCACTTACCGCTCTAACTAAAAAAGATAAGAAATTTGATTGGGGCGAGAAGCAAGAGATTGCTTTTCAATTGTTGAAACATAAACTAAGTACCGCACCTATCCTATCACTACCAGAAGGAGTAGAAAACTTTGTTGTCTACTGTGATGCTTCACACCAGGGATTGGGTTGCGTATTGATGCAAAACGACAAAGTCATTGCTTACGCGTCTCGACAATTGAAAGTTCACGAGAAGAACCATACAACGCATGACTTAGAGTTAGGAGCTGTCGTTTTTGCACTTAAGATTTGGAGACACTACCTATATGGTACAAAGTGTACAATCTTCACAGACCACAAGAGTCTCCAACACATATTCGACCAGAAAGAACTCAACATGAGACAACGTCGTTGGGTCGAATTACTGAACGATTACGACTGTGAGATTAAGTATCACCTGGGCAAAGCAAACATGGTAGCTGATGCCTTGAGTCGTAAGGAACGAGTCAAACCCCGTAGAGTTCGAGCTTTAGGTTTGACAATCCACTCGAATCTCATTACTCAAATTCGTGACGCTCAACAATCAGCCTTCATTCCCGAACGCCTTAAGGAAGAATCCTTGAAGGGAATGGAGAAACAACTTGAAACCAAAGACAGCGGAGTGTTATACTTCATGAACCGAATTTGGGTACCATGCGAGGATGAATTGCGTCGATTGATTTTGGACGAAGCACATAAGTCCAACTACTCGATACATCCTGGTGCAGATAAGATGTATCACGACTTGAAAGGATTTTACTGGTGGCCTGGCATGAAACGAGACATTGCCACATACGTTAGTAAGTGCTTGACTTGTGCAAAAGTCAAAGTTGAATACCAAAAGCCGTCTGGGCTTTTGCAACAACCCGAAATGCCTAAATGGAAATGGGAACACATCACGATGGACTTCATCACGAAGTTACCGAGAACAACATCCGGAGTTGACACCATATGGGTGATTGTCGATCGATTGATGAAATCAGCCCACTTCCTAGCTATCAATGAAACAGACAAAATGGAGAAGCTGACTAGAATCTATCTGAAAGAGGTCGTTTCTCGACATGGAGTGCCATTATCCATCATCTATGATAGAGATGCACGATTCACTTCTCGCTTCTGGCAAACACTTCAACATGCATTGAGTACTAGACTCGACATGAGTACTGCCTACCACCCACAAACTGACGGCCAGAGCGAGCGAACGATACAAACGCTCGAAGACCTGTTAAGAGCATGTGTGATTGACTTTGGAGGTAATTGGGATACACACCTACCTCTAGCAGAATTTTCTTACAACAACAGTTATCACACCAGCATACAGATGGCACCATTTGAGGCACTGTATGGACGCAAGTGCCGATCGCCACTCTGTTGGGCAGAGTTGGGCGACAGACAACTATCGGGTCCTGAGATAGTCCAAGAAACTACGGACAAGATATCTCAAGTGCTTAACCGATTGAAAACAGCACGTGACCGACAAAAGAGTTATGCCGATAACAGACGGAAACCTTTAGAATTTCAAGTAGGTGACAAAGTCCTACTCAAAGTGGCACCCTGGAAAGGGGTCGTACGATTTGGTAAACGAGGTAAACTGAACCCACGATACATCGGACCATTCGAGATCCTAGCAAGGATTGGTCCTGTCGCCTACAAGCTCAAACTACCGCAAGAGCTTAGTAGTATCCATGACGCCTTTCATATATCTAACTTGAAAAAGTGTCTTTCCGATGAAACACATATCATCCCTCCGGACGAAGTCTTCATTGACTCAAAACTAAACTTTGTGGAGGAACCTATCGAGGTTATGGACACGAAAACGCAGAAACTTCGACACAAACGAATCAAGTTAGTTAAAGTTCGTTGGAACTTAAAACATGGCCCAGAGTTCACCTGGGAAAGTGAGGATGAAATGCGTAAGAAGTATCCTCGACTATTTGAAACCGTGACCGCGACTCACGACACGAATTAAATCTCGGGACGAGATTTCCCTAACGGGGGGAGAATGTGACAACTCTCCAAATTAGGTACTGATTAACATTTAAGCATGTGCATTCTTACGCTAATTTCCTGATTAAGTTTAAAACAAAACTTTTGATGTGATGTAAGCCTAGCAGCCCAGTACTTTTAAACAAAAAGTATTACTAATACGTAAGTATTTAAAGTTACGTACAAAGGTATCGAAACGAACCCGACAAAAATAAATAACAAAAGTTGGTGACTAAAATAATTAATAACTCGATTATTAATTACGAGTACTATTGTATCTATAACATATAGATAAAACGAATTAAATATACGTTTAACATAAAACGTATTATAAAACGAACAGAAATAATTTTAAAATACACCCAAAGATCAAAATGAGAAAAGTTCAAATTTTCTCATTCATTCGAAAACATTTGGAACATTACCTCAAAATATGAACCCGAAATTCGACTGAAATTTAGCACCCAATTGAATGATAGCAGTCCAATGTACAAATTTGTACAACAGTCTAAAATAATGAAAATCTCAATATTCTAATTTTATATTACGAACCAGGAGAACACCTACAAAATAAAAATATAAAATATTATATTCTATTGTGCTATAATTATACCCGTACTCGAAATTAACGGGCCAAAAATTAGCCAACTAACTCAAATAATTGGTGAGGCATACTCCTGTATCAGACCATACGTTCATATTTTATAATACTCCCTCCTTCCCTGATCATCACTCTCGACACCCACACATACACAAAATCACCATATTTTTCCTTCTCCTTCATCACTAAGAAAAAGGTAGTAACAAGATTGAGGAAGCAGGAGGTAAAAACAACTAAACAACAATAACAATAATCATCATCATCATCATCTCGGTTCATCATCACCTCCATCATCTCTTTGTAAGAAACTCAATACTTTTGATTTCTTTACTTTAAATTCGTTATATATATAATGATAACATATCATAATCTATGAACATAACATGATAAATTGTTGATATAGCATCATATATGTATGTATGTAGTATGTTAGTGATGATGATGATAAAATGAAGACATTTAGTTCAAGAACAACCATATAAGTGGATTAAAAATGTGAAACCGACAAGTGTAAAACTTGGTTATGAATATATGTAAACGTTTACCACTTGAAACTATAACGAGAACATATCACGAAACTGGACCATAGTGAAAACTTAGAGATATTACGGACCAGAAACAGAGCTCAGACCACTGCACTGGGGAGCCGACCGGCTAGGTAACCATAGCCGAACGGCTAAGTTTACCCAGCCGATCGGCTGAGATGATAGAGCCGAACGGCTCACCTAGCTCTGCCGTACGGTTAAAGCTAGGTAGCCGAACGGCTATGGTGGGTTGCGTGAGACGATCGGGCTAGACGATTTGGACTGGGACTGTTGGGCCGAAAGTTTAAAGACTTTTAAATAAATATGAATTGGACCAAGCAAAAATTAACTGGGTCGCAGCTCACAGCCGAACGGCTGGGCTACCCAATCCGAACGGCTGGATGACCCAAGCCGAACGGCTGGCCCAAGCCGAACGGCTGAGCTGAGCTGTGAGTTGGGCCGGGCTGTGACTTGGGCCTGGACCAATAACTTTGCGATTAAAAATTTATGGGCCGTACGTTTAACTAAATGGGGCATATTTAATGATCACTTAAAATACTTGGACCCTGTTATTGGGCCGAATATTTTGGGCCAAAGCCAAAGGGTCACGAAATCTCAAAACGTTAATTTCAACCGATTTATATATATGGAATGAGTTCACTTTTATAACAAATATATTTTTATATACATAAACGACAACGATAAAAACTATATATATATATATATATATATATATATACGCGACATTAATAAATGAATAATGTATATATATATATACGACAACGACAATTAATATATATTAGAATATATATATATTCAACTAAATATAATATACAACAAGTATAATTATATACATAGGTATGTATAACAAAGATATATATGTACAACATGAACAAATGACATCCGAGTATACATACAACTACATACGAGTATATACATTTAACAAAGTATACAACATGGAAAAATAATAACAATATTTCAATACAACGTCACCAACAAATTTAATGACTTACATCATTAAGAAATCAACAATTTCTTCAAATAAACAAAGCCATTAACATAAGTAGATTAAACAAATCAAGCGTACTTATGTTAATACATACATTGTACATAGGTTGACATACCTTGGGCATTCACCTGTCAGCTGCTAGCATTCATACCGAGCAAACCACCGTGAGTTTACAGCCCCTACTTTTAAATGTTTTCTGTTTCTAAACACAGGGGTGTTAAACATAGAAATTGCATGCCAACACATGCAATCAAACTATAAATGATTTATTGCATTTATACAACTATGGAATTGTGATATTACATATTCACTATTATTTTGGGAATTAGACAAGTATCCTAGTACGGACCTAGACTTGAAATGTATGCATGAAAGACCTTATGTCATGCAGACTGTAACCATTAGCTAGGTGACTCTAGCCACTGAGTATACGAATAGTACTATTGCCGTGACAACCCTCCTACGGTGGAGCGTATACTTAAACGTCCGTTCAGGCAAACAACATAAGTTCTGGTTGTGGTTTGGTTATGGGGTTAGGTCGCGTTACTTCAACCTGCGAGGTTTAGCTCACCTTTCAGGGGATCATGGTCTAAGTAAATTCCCACATACTTTTAGGAAGAACGAATCCTACAACTGTTAAACACCGGAAAACATACCGGTAACCTATTTTACACTGGTAAGCAACCAGTATCATATTTTGGGATGGCATCCCACATAAAACTATACTTTAGTGTAACAACCCTACATAACTTGTATTTTATAAATGAATAACAGTTCATTTCTACAAACTTGGTTTAACTAACCACATACATTTACAAACCTGTAAATTCACTCAACATATTTGTTAACGACTTTCTATATGTTTTTCAGAAAATTAGCTGGGTAAGTAATCGCATGCATTCAGGATAGACAACCCTGGACTACTTAGGATGCCACATACTTTTGGGACCGCTATTGAAGGATTTCCTCTGTATAACTGCAAACACTGCAGTCATACTTACGAAATCTTGTATTAAACTTATGTATTGTAAAACTAAATGTTTTAAACTCCACTACTACTGATACGACTTACATAGTCGTACTACTTTTGTAACAACTATTAAACTTGGCATCCTCGTTAAATAAAGTTGTGCGATAACCATATGCTCTGAGTATGTATGTATTAGTTGGTTGAAATTACTGTTCGCAACCCTGCCACGTCATTAAAGCTTCCGCAAACTAATCATAACTAATTGTAATTACCGTTTGGCGGGGTGTGACAGACTGTTGACCCATGTGTAAATATTTATCAAATGCGTCGGAGGCACAACCGTATATCAATTGGTGTAAGGAAGATGTGACTTTTTGGAAAACACTAAAAGCAGCTTTACCGGTTGCGTCTCGACCTTGATGAAAAAAAACAAAGTAAGAGGGTAATGAAAGGCAATAGTACGATAATATACCTTGACATATACGGATAAATAATGGGCGACTAATCTAAAACCGATGCCGGAAATAATCTAGAGGGAATGTCGGGTGCTCGGCAAAGTAGTCTTAATATATGGCCGGCACCCAACCGATCTGTAGGTAAATAACGTCTTGTTTGTGGAATACGAAATATAAATTCGGTATCCTCGTCCAAATCCGAATCTTCTACGTCGAGATTATTTAGCCTAGCGATCGGATCGAAAATTGCCATGATGGCATTCATGTTTTCCATATCGGAATCGGACAACAACATTATAATTTTCAAGCGTTTTGTTTTTGGAAATTAAAGTGCATAAAAAGTGTATGCAAAATGGGTATGAAGAGTGTATGAAAAATGGGTATCGATATGTGTATATATATAGTATTGAGTTTGGAATATATATATATATATATATATATATATATATATATATATATACCTATATGTATATATTTAGACGTTATCAAGCTCAAACGGTCATTTTTTCATTTTATTCTTTTTTATCAGCCGTTGCTCACATTCCAAAAAAGTGACGCGGGCCCCTCTCTTTCACAAAAACCATCGCGAAACCAAAGTAATCCACCTACACAACGAGATCGACGCTTGGTGGCTATAGAGTCGGTTCCGTCACCACAGTCTAAGATGAATGGGAGGAGGGAGATCTGATTTTCAGATCTGAAAAAAGGGATAAAGGGCAGAGAATTGTACTTTTCAAGTGAAGAGAAGTTTACACTTTCAGTAACTTATTTTTGAAATATATAAGGTTTTCATTTATATTTACACCAGGTTTTAATATTTATTATTAAAAGGTATAAAAAGTCAACAAAAGTCAAGACTCGACTAGTCCTTCCGAGATATCAACCGACTTGACCCTGACTATCGACTTTTATATTGAAAAAATGAAGAATGTAATTCATCATAATAAAAATTTCAAGGATACGATCATTGTAGTTTGGTTATTATTCTTATCGTTACGTACTTTATGACTTGACTATTAATTCTATTATTAGCAGGGTTTTTATGTTATAAATGTCTTTGAAAGGGTTTTTTTGAATACGTTTGCAAAAATTGAATTCTTCTTTAAAAGCTTTTTTATGAGTTTGTGTGTTGGAATACTGGTTTTGAAATGATTTTTCCGTTGAAGATAAAATATTTTTATTTTGATTATTATTTAGTTGAGTTATATATTAACTTATACGGAATATCATGGACCTTATTAAAGAAATTTCGATAATGATGATTGTAATGTTTAATTTAATCATGAATGTAGGCTTAACAGTGCTGTCGTAACGCGCGAATTAAGTCCCCTCGTTTACGCTAATTGTGGTTACTCTTGTTTTATTTTTATATATTAATATTAATTAACTAGCAAAACATATTAACAAGAACGTTATATAATCTTTTTCTAAAATTCACAATGTTTTTCATTTTTCGGCGTCGATTTTTAGTTTTGTCATCTTTGTACACTTCTAATAGTTAAATGTCAAGTTTAGAGTGCATTTAGTTACGAAAGAATATCTTTATTTTTTATTCATTTATCTTTCTAATTTTTTGTGTAATTTGTAAAATAATGAAAATTAAAAAAAAAATGTGTTAAAAATGTTGATGATGGAGTTTTCATTTTTCAGAATGAATTATAGAAAATCATAAGTCATAAATTCCATTTTCTTATAAAACCCTTTCAAAAGATCCAACTTGAATATGTCTTCTAATCTTTAAAGGAAGAGTTTTCTGTAACAAAACATATTCTTTAACTAGTTAATTCTTAATCCTAGATTTCTTTTTATCATATCAGTCCATTGGACTATATTTTACCAATACAACAAGAATTTTTCTACCCGCGCTTCACGCCGGTTCAAGTATCAATTCGAATTAAACTTGAATTTGATTAAATTTTTAGCAAACAAAAATTCGAACACATTTAACCAAATCAATTAGATCACTATATGTGCAATCATAATCAATCTGTGAATATGGATGAACATTAACATCTTTGTTGACTACCTGCTAGGTGGATTTGTCATTTTGTTAATTTTCTAAACTTTTGTATTTCAGCAAATTTAAATGCCAAATAGTAAATGGTAATATATAAATCAAAATATGTAATAAATAATAGTACAAAGTTTTATCAATTATTAATAATAATAATAATATAAAAATAACAGTAACAATAAAAATATAAAAATAATATATTAACATTTATAAACTTGACATACAATAGGAAAAAAGTACAAAAAAAGGAACAGAAAAAAAGTAAACATGTGTGCCAACTTAGTTTTGAACCTTGATCTCCATAACATAAAGACAATGCTCAAACCACTCATCTATTCAGCTATTTGCTACTTTATTTGTTACCTTTATTATACATAATATAAAATGCGCCTAATAAGTATAAATCTACTATTCATAAAGTCACTCAATTGATATTAGTAGATAGATAATGGATAATAGATAATAACAAATAGTATATATGGTCAAGTAGTATTTTATATATATAGCTATATATTTATTATAACGGGGAACATTCATATATGAACACTTTTTATGGTAGGAATGGTAGGAACACACATTTTTGTTTTTAACTTTAAGATTGATTAACTTTTTAATAATAAGTTTTTTATCAAAATTATCAGAATCTTATACTCTTTAATGTGAGATAAATTATTTTTTTTTTAAATGATAGACATCATAAAAAATTTAGTGTGTATCATAATATTACACCTAAAATTTGTGAGGCACAACTTTTATATATATATATATATATATATATATATATATATATATATATATATATATATATATATATGTATATATATATGTATATATATATATATATATGTATATATATATATATATATTATTTTTTAAATCGGTCTAACATTAAAGAAAATAAAAAATTTAACATTTTTGTCATTTTTTTATGAAAAAAGTGTACATTTGTTGAAATTAAAAATAAAAAAGATCAATTCTACGATTCCTACCATAAGTAATGATTCTACAATAATCCTCCAATTAGAGATGGCAACGGGGCCGGGGGTAGCGGGGACCTCAATTCCCATCCCCGGATTCTAGTTCAAGTCCCCATCCTCATCCCCATCGGGGAAGATGATTTAAGCCCCATCCCCAACCCGAATGGGGATCGGGGATCTCCAACGGGGAATCGGGAATTTACCCATAATGAATGTGTCTTATAGTTTAGCCCATAATGATCGTATCTTATGTATTTGCCTAATGTATTTTTCCATATTGTGTACATAATGAAGAATTAGGATGGGTATATCAGGTAAAATATGATTATTTAATCATTAAGAAAATTATAATTTTTAATTTTTTATCATATATATATCACATGTTACATACAAAATAAGTATACATATATAATATACCGGGTATGGGTACGGGTCCCCGGTAAATTCCCAATCGGGTATGGGTTCGGGTACGGGTATGGAGACCCCCGTAGTATTCCCATCCCCGGCCCCATACCCGGTTTTTAGTTTCGAGGATTCCCAGCCCCCGTCCTCATCCCCGGTCAACTCGGGGATTCCCAGGTCAAATCGGGTTTGGGTATCAAATTCCCCATCGAATGTGTTTTTTTTTGCCATCTCTACCTCCCATATTAATACCCATATATGCAAATATCTATTTTTAGTGTTAACTTGACAATTCATTGTAGTAAACTCCTTTTAAATCACATGAAACTCCAAGTTATTACTACATATATATAGATATTACTTTCAAATAATAGTTTCTTAGTTTTTATTTCATTGAAGGTGCTCTATTTGATTTTTTTTTCCTTTTTATGAAAGGTTTGATTTCAAGTTTTTGATAGAAAGAAAAAAAAAGGGAAAAAAAGTATAAAATGATAAAAATAAGAGAAGAGGAAGAATAATATTCTAAAAGTTTTGATTAGTTCTTACACATTACCTGACTTTAAAAGAAAAGAAAGAAACCAATGACTAAATAGTCTAGTGGTAAGGGTAACCCATGACTTCTTAGAGGTCATGGGTTCGAATCCTGTCATTGGTATTATTTTTAGCTTGAACGTTATGGTATATAAAATTGAGGTGATTTTTTCGGCGATGTTGGACCTTATAACGTGTTCGTTCGTCCTCCATTGAAATATGAAGCGGCTCCTGTGGATGACCCAAATACCCAATTTTTTTAAGAAAAGAAAGAAAATTTATAATTATCTTGTTCACTAGTTTGAAAATTAAAAATTTCTTATAACTTGTTTAGTTTTTCCTCCTATCATCTACATAATAATATATTATAGAAAAATCATATTTAGGTAGTCATTTTAATTGAAATTTTTAATCTAGATTGATATCGCGTAAAAAGTCATGTTTTTATCACCGATATCTCTTTCATTCTAGAATAATACTTAGCATTTGGACTCAAATAATGCACAAATCAATGAAACTTTGCCAAGAAGGTCAAAATGAAGTTGCACGAGAAAAATCAGGCAAAACGGACGAAAAACGAAGATTCCACACACAGTTGAAGATTCAAGGCATCCGAGACAAGATTTTAGATAAAGTACCCATCACTGAGATATCTCTTATCTAAGATCTTCGTTTTCAAATTACGAATCTAACAGAAGAAGAATCAACAAAAACGGAAGAAGAACTAAGATTCTACGTATACCGGAAGATTCAAACGATTCACACGAGACATCTAAAGATTATAGAAACATTCTAGAGATTTCTTTTTATGAAAGTCTTCATTTTTGAAAAACGAATCCAACACAAAAAGAATCGATGAAAACGGACGCATAATGAAGAAGATACGCACGAAACAAGAAACGAGCAAAAGAAAGCGAACCGGGGCGGCTGGCCGCCAACCAAGGCCGGCTGGCAGCCACCTAACGCCGGCTGGCAGCCACCCATCCCTCTGGCGCTTTTTCTTCCTTGCTCATACTCGCCTGGTACACGTGCTAGACCTTTTCCGCAACTTCAGGGTACACGTGCTAGACCTTTCCGCGCTTTAGGGTACATGTGCTAGCAACTTTACCACCTTTTGCTAACATGTTCCCATAGTTGCTAAAATGCATCGGATTTCAACTATAAATAGGTGCCTCATGGCTTCATTTCAAGACACACTATTCCTATCATACATTTCTTAGGAAAAACACCTTCCATACTTTTCTTTAGACTAATAATACTCTCTAATTATTAGTTCTACTTTCTCCCTCTATTTTTCTTATTCCAAATTAGTTAGGCTAGTTTAGGAAACTTGTTTAGAATAGAAAGAAAGTACTGAACACTTTGTAATCTTCGGAGTACGCTCGGAATTGTGTCAATTAATTCAAGTCTATTCTCTCTCGCATTTAATCCTGGTTTTTTCTATCCTTATCTATCTTAATTAATTAGGTTTATATTGATTATGCTAGATTTAGTTATTGCCATGATTGGAGAGTAGTATACTTGTTGTGTTTGCTTGCGATGTAGTTAGTTAATTATGGGATGATTTATAATTAAATATTAATGATCAGTAGTATTGTTTTGATCGTCTTATTGCATGTTTTTGTTTGATTGTTGCCTTAGGATCATCATAGTAGTAAAATATAAACGGTCCTAATTATCGTAAAGTAATATGACGGCCCCTATTCGACTGTTACTCGATATAGTACTGGAAACACTTCAAGGTGGAGTAAAAATGTATGGAAGTCGAGGAACGACAGAAGGTAGTCATATTACCAAACGGTACAATATTACGAAGTAATATGACGGCCCCTATTCGACTGTTATTCGATATAGTACTGGAAACACTTCAAGGTGGAGTATAAATGTATGAAAGTTGAGTAACGACCGAAGGTAGTTATATTACGGACTAATATATAAAATGAGAAACCTAGTTTAATTAACCTTTCTAAATAGACTTTTAAACTTCAAATTAATCTAATCGCCTTTCCACCAATAAACGTGATTACAATGCCTTTTTAACGACGTCCAATTAAAAGGTAGTCAGTCATCTGTGTCAATATAATTTGTCAAAGGTATGAAACTGTGGAACCGCAAGGCTACATGGGGGATTATCGTAGGACAAGACATGGCCAAGGTTTGAAGCGGTGGAACCACTTTAAGTGAGGAACGCTGTGGATAATTAGGAATTTTTTTGGGTAGTCTTATGCAAGGGCTGGATTAAAGTCATAAATGAACTTTTTAAAAAAATATGAATCTGTTAGGATGACGAGGAATCATTATATGATTCAGTTTTGTCTAGTACCTTTATATTTTATTCCTGTTCATATGAAAGTATTATTAAACCATAATTAAGATTTTGCTTATTATTCTAAATACTTTGTGACGTTACCATAACCTAGCTCCCGGTGTGACATGCTAATGGGATTTTAAGTAGTAGGGAATATAGTGTTTACATCACGCGTATTCAAGAATAATAATTAACAAATATCTTTCAGCACAGTTTCTCCAAACATTATCCCATAACTTAATTAACGAAGTCTCGACAAACACTATCTTTATCTTATCTGCTTTATCATTCATTTTAATTTCGCTTTTATTTAATTACTTTCCTAAGTTAGTTGATAGAAAAACCAAAACCCCCCCACTATTTTATAAACCCTTCACTAGTTTGAAAGCCCTCATCTGCCATGCCTTAGTTTCAATTCAGTCGGTTTGAAGAACGACTCTAGGTCATACCTACCACTTGCTCACCCTTAGGATTAGCATTGTTAGAGAAAACTTAGGCCCCACAATTATAAATTTAAAATACCCACTGATTCCCGTCGCCAGTAGCCGGTGCAACGACAAAGGGTAAAATCCTTACCGACTGCTAGTGACGCATCAAGTTTTTGACGCCGCTGCCGGGGAACCAATTGTACGATCCTTAGGCGTTAAGACGAACTTACTTACTAGTGAACCTTTTGGATTTCTTAAACCCCTACGTTTTTCTTTGTTTTTCCTTCCTTTTACTACTTTTAGAAATTACCACCCCTATCCACTCAACTAGTCAACCACCTGCCGATGAGACTATGACAGCCGCACGTATCACTTTGGCTGATGACTCTAAACCTCTGATTGAAGGCCGAGGAGGACCAATCATCTATCCGGAAACCTATAGAGGATCATTTGATTAAAGCCCCATATTGTTCAGTTAGTCCAAAACCTCTGTCAATTCCATGGCCTATCAAATGATGATCCCAACTCACACCTTGACAAATTCATTTCCTTATCCAACTCCTTTAAACCAATTAGGGTTAATCAAGACATAGTCTATCTATACCTGTTTCCCCATTCACTCACACTCAATGCACAAACCTGGTTCGAGGAACTAGAAATCAATTCTATAACCTCTTGGATAGAATTAGCAACCAAATTTTTAGCCAAATATTTCCCCCCATCAAAACAAGCCACGTTTAGGACCAGCATCATAAACTTCCGTCAAGTACATAATGAATCAATCTATGATGCACGGGAACGCTTTAAGGGATTGCTTAAGAAATGTCCAAATCATCATTTTGAGCTCTCAGACCAGTTGCGTATTTTCTACAATGGTCTCTTCCCACATCACCGTCCTTTACTTGATACCGCCTCTCGAGGCAGTTTCATGAATTGTATGACCAATGAAGCTTGGAGCCTTATTGAGGAAATGACAATGCACAACCATGATTGGAACAGTGAAAATCACCCCTTAATAGTGAATCCACCTACTACAATCGGGAATGAAGCTATCCAAACCCTCACTCAGCAAGTGGCAGACCTAACGAAGGAGATTATGGAATTGAAAAGTCAACAACAACAAGTCTGCCAGGTTTAAACCTGCCTTAATTGTGCTAATCTGAACCACTCAGCCCAAATTCCTCACTCTCGTCTAACTCCGCCCGATACTAACCCTTCCTTTAACCCACCTAGGAATACCCCACTAACTTACCAACCTGAACTGTCTGAACCCTCTTCCTTACAACCCTCTAATTTTGAAGACACCCTGATACAAGTCATTCAAGGAATCTCGGCTAGACAAGACCAATTTGATCTCATCTTAAGAGACCAACTGACTTTGTTAAAATCTTTCGAATCCCAATTAGGACAATTAGCACAACGTATTAACGCTAAACCTCAGGATAGTCCAACTAGTTGCCATAAGGAGGCTTCCTATATTTAAGACTCTCAGGTAGCACATAGCCCACCTACGATTTCTTCTCCGGTGAAGGAACTACCTATTGTCCGATAATGGATTTAGAGTCTACACCAAATAGGAAAGTAAGCATTACATTTCCGGCTCATCTTAAACAACGACCCGACAAGCTTAAATCTTTTAAGCTTGATAGAAAATTCCTAGATACCGTATATGAAGTTCCTTACAAAAAGTACTTCAGAAGGCTTCTTACAACCAAGGATAAGGTACCCAAAGTACCCAATATCCCGTTGAACAAGGAATGTTTAGCTATCTTGAAAAATACCATTTCAGAAAAACTCAGAGACACCGGACGTTTTACTCCCCCCTGTTCTATCTACAATTCAGGCATCATTTGTTCTCTTGCCGATTTAGGAGCTAGTGTTAATCTTATGCCATACTCGCTTTTCAAGAGGCTTGAATTAGAAAATCTTCGACCTACCAAAATGACCATATAACTTGTTGACCACTCGGTCAAATACCCTAAGGGAATAGCTGAAAATGTTTTAGTTAGGATTGACAAATTTCTTTACCAAGCAGATTTTGTAGTAATGGATATGCAGGAAGACGTACACATCCCAATCATACTAAGAAGACCTTTCATGAATACATCCAAGGCAATCATCAACATTTTTGCACAAACCATCAGTTTGCAGTCTCATGGAGAAACCATCACTTTCCATATCTACAATCCTAACGCTCGAGACCAAGCCGATATGTACATGATCTCCATGAACAATACCACATAGGACAAAGAAACTGCAAAGTCAATAAGTGAAAAGAAATCTAGCAATGAACTGGCAATCACGCCATATTTTCCGATTGACCTCCGACGAATAGAAAAAAAGATAAAAAAAATGCAACGATGGAAGAAATAATCAGAAAGAGAAAGATAGAAGAAGAAAACAGAAGAAGCAGACCGCCAACTAATCTATTTACCCCTGAAAAAATGGCGGGAAGTAACCACAACCATCCCACGAGAGGAGAAACACTGGAGGAATATTCCAATGCACTAGTTACCAACCACAAACCATCACAGATCCCAAAGTGCTAATCTAAAGATTCGACAAAGCAGTAGGAGGAATAAGCAGCAAAATCAACATGCTTACCCTTTCCCCTGCTGAACTGCAATTCTGTCAACAACAGAAACAGACGTATACTAGGATCTACAGTGCCCTTAAAAGATCTAATATCTCATTTACCTCAACACAATGGGAGATGTTAGGATCTACAATGCCCTTATAAACAATATTTATATATATATATATATGTAGTAATGAGATCAAAAAAGAAGAAAATTTAGGTGGAGAAGAGTGAGAAGCAATATGATTCAGTATTTTTATTACTATGATTCATTTTTATTATTATTATAATTCAAGTAATAAATAGTTGAAATCATAGTAATAAAAATACTGAATCATATTGCTTCTCCTTCTTTTCCACCTAAATTTCCTTCTCCGTTGAACCTAATATATATATATATATATATATATATATATATATATGCGTTAAGTGTTTGTAAATGTATATAACTATGTGTTGACTTCTTTAGTGTGTACACAACTTAATTGACCACCATTGTGTGTACGTAACTATAAATATCGTTCATTGTATGTACAAGACGGGCTATATCAAGTTATTTGCTTATGTGTATTGGGTTACCTATTTTCGTTTTTCTTTGAGTTTCACGAACGAAATGAGGTGTTATATTCCAAAAAACAATGGCCAAATCAAAAAGTGAAAATAAAATTAAATGAATAAATTTCGGCTTAAGTTAACTATGGGTGTGTTTGTTAACAACGGGCTGGAGCTGGGGCTTGGGCTTCTTTTCACATACCACTTGAAAAACCTTCTTGTTTAGGGCTTCTAGGGGCTTATTTTTTGAAGCCCTACTTTTTTTATGTTGCCAAACAAGGCTTATAGTTGGGGTTTATAAAAAATAAAAGCTCAAGCCCCTAAAAGCCCCTAGAAGCCCGTCATCCAAACATACTAGCTCAACCAACATTTCACCTACTTTTGTTGAACAACAAACCCAAATTGAGATTGTTTTTATATATATATATACTTTATAAATGTTCTTTTCGCATAGAAGAGTATACGGGGATGATGCCATAAAAGCTGGAAAGTCAGATCTTTGAAATCAATTCACCTGCCCTAATAACTACCATTGGCGACCACCAAATGTGAAACACTAATATGATATGAAGAGCAAAACAAAGAAAACCCATCACCAATTTTACGTTTACGTAACACCTTAACGGTGCTCCGACCACCATGCCGGAGATGGTGGTGGCAGCAAGCAGATCTGACACTGGACACCGTTATGTTTGAACTCGTGACTCCGCATTGATGTTCCCACTTCCATGCCGTAGATGGTGGTGGGGATGAACAAATCCGCCACGGATCTGTTAGAACTCGTGACTTCCAGTGGTGTTCTAGCCTCCCTTCTGTTCGATGGTGTTAAATCTCAGAAGATACATTTGCGGTCATCATATTTCCGGTTGTTGGATCAGAGTTTTTTTTTTTTTTTTCCTTTCAATGTTTATGTCTTATGTGCTTAGATCTTAATGTTTGTCTTTAGATCTTTATATTGTGTGTAAAATTTTTCTGATTATTGGTTATAATATGAATTGGTTTTCGTTTCAACAAAACTAGTTTGAATATGTGTTAATTTGGCTGATCAATATAGTGGTCTACACTCTACAGTGGTGACTCTGCTTGTGATAAAAGAATAGACGAACTGATATTTAGTCAAAAATCCAAATACTTTAAGCAAGCAATTGTAAAAATGAAATGTATCAATGACGTGTAAATTGGATGCTGATGTGGAGGCTTACATGGATTCTAATGTTAAGAAATTACAAAAAATTACCGATTAACTTTGGTATTGGTCATCTTATACATACAATGAACGATATTAATAGTTACGTACACACAATGGTGGTCAAGTAAGTTATGTACACACAAAAGAAGTCACCACATAGTTGTATACATTTACAAACACTTAACCATATATATATATATATATATACACACACACACACTAGGTGAATGACCGGCGACAACGCGGACTTATACATTTTTATGTAATATTATGCGGGTTACAACATTTAACTTTACAAATTTTGCAATTAAAAGTATAAACTTTTAAGATAAAATTTTTTATGTCTAATGTATTTCATCTAGTTTATAAACCTACGGTTACACAGGCTAGTTGCGTGTTTGTAAATATAACCAATAATTTCAAATAAACATATATATAGAACTTACATTTCACACAATACATATGGCATAGGGAGTTGATAAATACAAAAAAATGGATTTTTATAACACACAGTACAACAGTTATTGCATATAGTACAAGTTCATCATTGCATAATTTTGGAGTTTGAATTATTTATGGTGTTGTATTTATCAGCTCCCTATGACATATGCAAATTCTAGACCATATGCAAATTATAGACCATTACTTTCTAATTAGGGAGTCTAATCAAGGGTCCAAAATCCTCCGTGGTATTATATATATATATATATATATATATATATATATATATATAGTTTGGATCAAATGAGAACACCTTAATAATATGAACGGTTAAGAACTATAACACCCCTCGTTCTAAACTTGAATATTATATAATTTCAGTCTATATTTCATTATTGTACATTCAAGATAATGTACATAAACCGTTTACATAACTAATACTTCACAGTTAAAAGTTATTAAAATCCATAACACATATATTACACAACCGAGGTGTTATATAATTCTAAACAGAGTTTATCAAAACATATCAGAGTAGCACAGTTTGTCAAACATTCCATGCTTCTAGAGCATCATCTTCTGACTACCTACTTCCCAAAATATAACCTGCAGGAAGTAAAATGAGGGATTAGCACAAAGCTAAGTGAATGAATTCGTTACCCACAATTCAACTTAGCATAACCACCTGTTTAGATCAGATATTCGTAAACACATATTACACAGTACAACAATTCAACAATGAGGATCGGTGACTCTTGAGAAACCCTACTGCCGCGATGGCTCTCAAGAACACTTACCCAACAATATGTAAGGCCAATACAGAATAGACCGATAGCTAAAGGTTATTATACTCAAACACAGGTTCTACACTCAACGAATGAATTAAAACCCTGTGTAATTCACACAATAACCAAATAGCCTAACTAACGTGTTGACCTCAATAACAACTAATGCCCGAAGGCCACATAGCACATAGATGTACAACTAATAACTCAGATTAAATAACTCAACGATAAATCTACTTTCACTTGTTGTAACCAAACAATTACAACTAAATTAAAAGGTGAGTTCCAAATCCACTCACTGATACCTCTGACGTCTGCACACTCAGGATTCTTATATCACTGAGTCTTAGGTTGATTTGAAATAAAAAAATCAAATATAAGTTAGTAACTCATTCTATAATCATCATCATAGCATATTTATTAAATTAGGTAATCCCGAATTGACGTTTTAAAACTAAAAAATGCCATTTTCGGCCCCTAGATGACCCCTTATGGCCAAAAATTGCCTAGGCTCTTACAATAGAGCCTGGATCATTAGGCCGTTTCCGAGTGATCATGCGAATTTCAACCCAACCCCGCGCGTTTTCAAAATTTACAAAAAAATTTTTAAAAAATCTCAATTCGCAGAGATCTCAATTCGCACGGCCAACTCGGTTCGCAGTAACTCAACTCGCAACGGAACAACTCGTTTGCATAGCCATCTCGGCTCGCAAAACTCGGTTCGCAACGTAAAACTACTCAGTTCGCAACGCGATTTCAACTCGCATCGCAACAACTCATTTCGCAACAAAACTCAGTTCGAAAGACAAACTGAGAACTGCGAACTTCGCTGCTGTTCATAAAAACTCGAATTTAACACAAACAAACTCAGTCTCAGGTTCCTAAATGCATCTAACACTTCAGGTAATCATTATAACATCGAAACCAAGATTCAATTTCGAGAATAACTCAATAACTCCTAAAATCCATTCTAAAAACTAAAACCCAAACTCACTTTTGGATGAATGATTGATAAGATGATGTTGATAATAGGTCTGATGTTGTAGAACCAAAATCACATCACCTAACTAGTTTGGTTTTCAATTTGATTGTAGTGCTAGGGCTTTCCAAAGTTTCAACAAGAAGAAAATGGAAGAAACCTTGAGAAGATAAGGATTTAAAGGTCGGTTTAACAACCGACTTGGATATCTAATTGTTATAATTTTATACCCGTCCTAAATCTATTGTCTGGAACCTAAATACCATCTGCGAGAAAATTATTTTATTTTACCGTCATTATAACAATTTAAAACAATTAATAGTTTACTATTCACAATAAGTCCTGAGACTTATTTAGTTAAGTTTCAAAAGTAGACAATTAATATCAAGTAATTCCTAAAAACAATTAAATAACCAATTTAAATAAAGGAATTACCAGACTAGTGAAGAAGGTGTTACAAATCTCCCATCCTTAAGAAGATTTCGTCTCCGAAATCTCATCACGACCAAATAATCCAGGATATCTGGATTTCATACTCTCCTCAGTCTCCCAAGTTAGGTTCGAACCTAAACTATGTCTCTATTTCACTAACCCCATGGGAATCTGTTCCTTTCTAAGTTTAGTCACCTTTCTATCTAAAATATCAACAGGTTCTTCAACTAACTTTTGATTCTGATCAACCTTCAAGTCTTGTAACGAAAGAATCTGAGATTGATCCTCTACATTACACTTTCTCAAATAACAAACATTGAAAGTATTATGAATACCAGCAAGTTCTGGAGGAAGATCAAGTGTAACTGACTGATTATTAACAACTTGACGAATTCTGAAGGGACCAATGTATCTGGGGGCTAACTTCCCTCGTTTTCCGAACCGAATCACACCTTTCTACGGAGAAACTTTCAAATAAACTAACTCGCCTTCAGAAAATGAAACTGGTCGTCTACGCGGATCTGCATATTGCTTTTGTCTGTCTTGTGCAGCTTACAACTTTTCACGTGAAATTGCTACCTTATCGGCTGTAATCTGAACAATATCGGGCCCATCAAGTTGTTTCTCTCCAGCCTCTAACCAACATGTTGGTGTTCTACAACGACGTTCATACAACATTTCATATGGAGGCATACCAATACTCGAGAGATACGAATTATTATAAGCAAACTCAACTAATGGTAGGTGAGAATCCCAAGACCCGCCATATTCAATAACACATGCACGCAACATATCCTCAAGTGTTTGAATCGTACGCTCTGACTGGTCGTCAGTCTGAGGATGATAGGCTGTACTTAAATTTACTCGAGTGCTCAACTCTTGTTGTAAACTTTGCCAAAAATGAGATATAAATCGAGAATCTCTATCTGACTCAATCGATAAAGGAATCCCATGTCGGGAGACGATCTCATTTACATATAACTGTGCAAGCTTACTCAGAGATGCAGTTTCACTTGTAGCTAGAAAATGTGCACTTTTCGTTAATCTGTCTACAATAACCCAGATCATATCATTTCCACATAGCGTTCGAGGAAGTTTAGTTACAAAATCCATAGTCAAGTGTTCCCACTTCCATTCTGGAATTTTCAAATGTTTCAATGATCCATACGGTTTCTGATGCTCAGCTTTGACTTGAGCACAAATATGACAAGTACTAACAAATCGTGTTATATCCATTTTCATCGTAGGCCACCAATATAAAGGTTTCAAATCATTATACATTCCGGTACTCCCGAGATGAACGGATAATCGAGACTTATGTGCTTCAGTCAGAATCATATCTCGAAGACCACCAATCAATGGGGCCCACACACGTGACTGAAATGTTTTCAATCCATGAGAATCGTCCATCAACAAATCCTTTTGTTTTACCATAAATACTGATTTTAAATTATGATCCATCAAAGTTTCTAATTGTGCAACTTTTATCTGATCCACTAAATCCGAGGAAACATCTACTTTCATATAATAAACTCTATCAGAAATACCTTTTCGGCTCAAAGCATCTGCAACCACGTTTGCTTTCCCTGGATGGTAACGAATCTCACAATCATAATCTTTGATTAACTCTAACCATCATCTTTGACGCATGTTTAAATCTTTATGTGAAAACATATACTGAAGACTCTTGTGATCTGTACAAATAATAGACTTTGTACCATATAAATAGTGTCTCCAGATTTTCAAAGAAAATACAACCGCTGCAAGTTCCAAATCATGAGTGAGATAATTTCTTTCATGCGGTTTCAGCTGACGGGAAGCATAGGCAATAACTTTATCCCGCTGCATAAGAACACAACCCAAACCAGCATAAGAAGCATCACAGTAAACAACAAAACCATCAGAATCATCCGTCAAGGCCAACACTGGAGCCTGACACAACAACTGCTTAAGAGTCTGAAAAGCCAACTCTTGCTAATCACCCCGAAGAAACTTTACATCTTTACGGGTTTACTTAGTTAAAGGACCGACATTTTTTGAAAAATCTTTAATAAACTTTCTGAAATAACCCGCTAATCCAAGAAAACTCTTTATCTCAGAAGCAGTCTTTGGAGCTTTCCAATTCATTACAGCTTCAACTTTAGATATATCAACTTTAACCCCATCATTACAGATAATATGACCCAAAAATTGTACCTTCCGAATCCAGAATTCACATTTCAAAAATTTAGCATATAGGTGTTCTCTTTTCAAAGTCTCCAGAACTAACCTCAAATGCATTTCATGTTCTGATTCGGATCTTGAATAAACCAAAATGTCATCAATAAAGACAATCACAAATTTATCCAGAAAAGGCCGACAAACATGGTTCATCAAATCCATAAAAACTGCTGGAGCATTTGTTCATCCAAAAGGCATGACCAGGAATTCATAATGACCATACTTGGTACGAAAAGCAGTTTTAGGAATATCCTGTTCACGAACACGAACCTAATGATAACCCGACCTCAGATCGATTTTAGAATAAAAAGAAGATTCCTGCAACTGATCAAACAAATCATCTATTCGAGGCAGAGGATACTTATTCTTTACAGTTCGTTTATTCAATTCCCTATAATCAATACACATTCTAAAAGACCCATCCTTCTTTTTCACAAACAAAACTGGTGCACCCCAAGATGAAGAACTAGGTCTAATAAACCCTTTATCCAATAACTCTTGTATCTGATCATCATTTCACATATTTCAGAAGGAGCTAATCTATATGGAGCTTTGGCTACAGGTGTCGAGCGAGGAATAAGATCAATCTGATATTCAACTTCCCTAACCGGTGGCAAACCAGGTATTTCATCGGGAAATACCTCTGGATATTCGGAAACTACCCGGACATCAGAAATGGATTTATTTTCTAATTTGGCATCAATAGGTAAGACTCATAACCTTTAGACAAAGATTTCCTAGCTTTCATCATAGAGATTAAAGGAATATGCCCATTCTCCCGTTCTCCTTGAGCCACGACAAATGACTCTTCAAAAATAGGGATTTTTATCAACTTCTTATGACATTCTATACTCGCCTTATTCTGGCTTAACCAATCCATACCAATAACCACGTCAAAACTAGGAATTGGCATTAACAGGAATGAAATTGGAAAAGTTTGTTCTTCTATCATAATACTAGCTCCAGTCACCGAGGTGGTAACAGGAACTAACTTGCCACTAACTATTTCTACTTCAACAGGCTTAGTAATCACAGTAGGGGTCAAATGCAACTTCTCACAGAAACACACAGATATAAAAGAACAATTTGCTCCAGATTCAAATAAAACACGTACTGGTACAGAGTTTATAAGAAAAGTACCAGTTATGACATCATCTGTGTGGACAGCCTCATCGACTGTCATTTGGAATGCCCTACTTGCTGCTGGCGGCGGATTCTTCCGCTTTTGCCCGGAAGATGACGAACTCCCGACCGAACCTGTCTCCCCGCCTCAGGACAATTACCAACCCGATGTCCTTCCTTTTTACACGTCCAACACACAAAATTCGGATACTTGCAGTTCTTAATTTCATGCCCAAGTTCACCACATTTAAGGCATTTATTAGTCTGAATAGTACATGGACCAGAATGCTTTGACTTACAAGAACCACACCAATTAGAACTCCTAGATGAACTACTTTTACTAGTAATCTTTTTATTCTGTCGGTTACTCTGCCATCTGGATTTTACTTTCCCTGAAGAATCACTTCTAAATCTCAAAAAAGAAGTATCTTTAGCTTGAAAATCTCGAGCTCTCATATCACTATCAACTGAACGTGCAAGAGTGAAAGCTTGAGATAAAGAACCAGCTAGTCTTACTGTGGTACGATAATTCGGTGGTAAAGTACCAACAAATTGTTCCACCCTAGTCTTTTCATCAGGAACCCACTGTTGAACAAACCTTAATTTTGCAGAAAACTGGGAAATCAGTTCATCAATTGTCATTTTATCTGTTAACTGTAAATTCGTAAACTCTCGTCTAATGCGAGCCATATCAAAGTCAGAACAATATTGCTTACAAACTTCATTATACAAGTCAGCCCAGCGAATAGATTCTTTTTGTTGCGAAATCAAATGGGCAGTGATCGAATCCCACCAGTTCATAGTTTCCCTTTTTAGACACTGAACAACATACAGAACTTTGATTTCCTCTTCACAGCGAAAAACTTTAAATTTTCGTCCTATATCGCTCAACCAATCCAAAGTCACAGAAGGATCAGTGCTACCATAGTATTCCGATGGTTTGCTAGCCGTAAAAGTCTTGAATGAACATAACTTACTCGACTGGGGCGGTGGAATCACTGGAGTCTGATAATTAAATGGCCCCGAAGAAGAAAATGGCATTGGTGTATGAATTGTAGATACCAGAGATGGTGGAACAGTACCAAATACAGGTGGTTGTTGTTGAAAATTTTGTTGAGATGATTCAGCTTCCCTCTGTCGTTTATAATCTCTGAGGGACATTACTTCTTCGCTAATTGCAGAATATAATCATCTCTATTGGTTTCTTCCCCGACAGAAAAAGATGTACCATCATGATCATGTCTTTCAGTATGGGTATCCGAAGGAGGAACATCAATCCTTGAGGCATTGTTAGGGTTGGTGGTCGGTTGCTCGTTATCTGCCATATCTGTTTTCACAACAACAACTCAAAACTTGTTAATCGTTAGTACCTATCTACTAACCGATTCATATCCAATGCTAAATCCCATACCCAGAAATGTTTGGCATAACACGATCTAGATGTGGGATTGAGCACTTTACAATGCTCAATTCACCCAAATCTATGCTCTGATACCAACTTATAACACCCCTCGTTCTAAACTTAAATATTATATAATTTCAGTTGGACATGTTATAAAATATATTTCATTATTGTACATTCAAGATAATGTACATAAACCGTTTACATAACTAATACTTCACAGTTAAAAGTTATTAAAATCCATAACACATATATTACACAACCGAGGTGTTATATAATTCTAAACAGAGTTTATCAAAACATATCAGAGTAGCACAGTTTGTCAAACATTCCCAGCTTCTAGAGCATCATCTTCCTGCTACCTACTTCTCAAAATATAACTTGCAGGAAGTAAAATAAGGGATTAGCACAAAGCTAAGTGAATGAATTCGTCACCCACAATTCAACTTAGCATAACCACCTGTTTACATCAGATATTCGTAAACACATATTACACAGTACAACAATTCAACAATGAGGATCGGTGGCTCTTGAGAAACCCTACTACCGCGGTGGCTCTCAAGAACACTTACCCAATAATCTGTAAGGCCAATACAGAATAGACCGATAGCTAAAGGTTATTATACTCAAACACAGGTTCTACACACAACGAATGAATTAAGACCCTGTGTAATTCACACAATAACCAAATAGCCCAACTAACGTGTTGACCTCAATAACAACTGATGCCCGAAGGCCACATAGCATATAGATGTATAACTAATAACTCAGATTAAATAACTCAACAATAAATCTACTTTCACTTGTTGTAACCAAACAATTACAACTAAATTAAAAGGTGAGTTCCAAATCCACTCACCGATACCTCTGACGTCTGAACACTCAGGATTCTTATATTACCGAGTCTTAGGTTGATCTGAAATAGAAAATCAAATATAAGTTAGTAACTCATTCTATAATAATCATCATCATAGCATATTTATTAAATCAGGTAATCCTGAATTGACGTTTTAAAACTAAAAAATGCCATTTTCGGCCCCTAGATGACCCCGAATGGCCAAACTCTCAGAATAGAGCCTGGATCATTAGGCCGAATCTGAGTGACCATGCGAATTTCAACCCAATCCGAGTTAATGAAATTGTCACTTATCTGTGATCCCGAAAACACTTGTATATTACACAACAAAAATTTACAAAACAAAAATTTTTAAAATCTCAATCCGCAGAGATCTCAATTCGCAAGGCCAACTCGGTTCGCAGTAACTCAACTCGCAACGGAACAACTCAGTTCGCATAGCCATCTTGGCTCACAAAACTCGGTTCGCAACGCAAAACTACTCAGTTCGCAACACGATTTCAACTCGCATCGCAGCAACTCATTTTGCAAGATCTCAGTTCGCTTCGCAACAAAACTCAGTTCGCAAGACGAACTGAGAACTGCGAACTTTGCTGCCGTTTTCATAAAAACTCGAATTTTAACACAAACAAACTCAGTTTCAGGTTCCTAAATGCATCTAACACTTCAGGTAATCATTATAACATCGAAACCAAGCTTCAATTTCGAGAATAACTCAATAACTCCTAAAATCCATTCTAAAAACTAAAACTCAAACTCACTTTTGGATGAAGGATTGTAAGATGATGTTGATAATAGGTCTGATGTTGTAGAACCAAAATGACAGCAACTAACTAGTTGTACATTTATGATGTGTTTAACCATGTACCATATAATAAGCTCAAAATTACCTTTTTGTGGCCCAAATAAACAGGAAAGGCCCAACAGGAAAAGCCCAGTAGATCAGGCCCAGTAACAAGGCACATGCCCATTGGCCTAGAGTTTGTGTCCCCTCGGCCCACAAAAATATAATCTGAGGGATCACCAACGTTAGTGGTGGTCCCTTGCAAGCCGACAAGGGTTTCAATCCTCCACTGCCATAGGTCCACGTTAGCGCAGGGGGCCTACGCGCAAGATGGAATAATCACAGCCATACGATCGGCATCATCAGATGATGAGGGATCGCGACACGTGGACACTAGGGCATGAATAGTGCTCACTATAAATACAAGGGCCTGAATAGTACGTGTTTCACCTTGAAGCACCTCCAAATACACCTTCATCATCAACCCCTAAAACCCTAATCTACAAGAGAAGAATACTATTCATCTTCTCGCCGCCGATTCACGCCACCCTTGGTTTCGTTCTATACACTCCAACGGGTTATCCACGTAATTCACGGAGAGCATTGAATCGGATCCAAATTCTTGCACTCAGGTAATACTTTTATGCTTGATCAGTGTTCTTATCTGTTTTTATTTTTTAGGTATTCTCATTGGAACTTTACCCTATATATCTATCTATCTATATATATATATATATATATATATATATATATTAAATTTCAATTTGTCAGTTAAGTCCTTTAATTTTAGTAAATTTAAAATAAAATCCCTAAATTATTAAATAAGATATGTATTAATTAACTACCCAACTTGGTTTTTAATTTTTTTTAATTTTTTAAAAATATTATCATGAAATCAATAAAATGCTTAATATACAAATTACCTTATACACTTTATTATTAGAAACAAGATACTAAATATGAAATTTCATATTAAAAATCAACGATAATGTAAAACACCTTTATGATGTCATTAAAATATATCAAATTTAGTCGTTCAATTTCACTTAATTTAAAAATAAAACCCTAAATTATCTCAATTTTCATGATAGAATATAAAACAACAATACTACGGGTAGTTTGCAAATATTTAGAACTTTTTATTACCTATTGGTCCTTCAATTTCATCTAATTCACAAATATAACCCTGATATATCTCAATTCTGATGATAGAATCTATTGGAGATGGTCTTTTGCAAAAAAGTTAGAACTGTTTGTTACCTATTTGTGTGCTAAGGATTCCTACGCTAAGGTCATCTCAATGTACGCAACAAAAAAAACAAGTTTGGTGTTTTGGGGTTAAATATAACTCCAAGAAATTCATCAAATTTGATGAGAAGTTTAGTTTTCAACAACTTAATAATAGTTTGAGATTTAAAGCTTAAACGATGTGTGTATATAGAATATACAGACTAGTCATAGTATAAAAAAATATGTTTTCAACATACCTTTGGCTTTTTACACAGTGTTTTAAGATCCGGTTCGACCGGCCCGGTATGACTGGTCAGACCGCATTTTTAGAGATTTCCGGGCAAAAAAAAACCCGGGTATTTAAATATGTTGACTAGTCAACGACCCGGTTGACCCGTCCGGTCAGATCGGGACCCGGACTGGCGCATTGACCCGGTTTATTTTTTTTATTTTTTACATTTTCTATGTACGTTTAATCATTTATAGTTAGGGAATATTGGCTGATTGTGTATTTCAAGAATAATGAGGGTTATGAGAGAATTTTTGACTAATGTGTCATCATCATTTATTATTCTATGGATTATATAATTATTATATTGATGTGTATTCCAAGAATAACAAGAGAATCGATGTGTCATCACTCTTTATTACTTTATGGATAATAATTATTATACATGATATAATTAATAATTATAAAAAATAAAAAAATTAACTAAATACTACTACTATATACTACTATTAACTCCGGTCCGACCTTCCGATCCAACCGGTTCGACCGGTCTGACTAGAAATTAACACTTTTCCTAATCGACTAAAAACCGGGTTTTAAAACATTGTTTGTACATACCTAAGTTATATTACGCGTAACTGAAAGTAATGAATGAATATGAAATAATAGTTTATTTCCAGTTTTGTAGTTGCCATCCTCTATGGTTTCCTTGAAAGCTCTAGTTTATCTTTTCTCCTTTTAAATTGTTTTTAAGGTTTATTTATTTTATCAAGCTCATACTTGAAGTTTTACCATTCTTCTTTTTATTCTCTCCCAATCACCCATGGACAAGTATCGCCTTATATCACAATTAAAGGGTCCCACTCGCTCATAACTTTCAAAGAAAAATATATATATTCAACTTCTTGATTTCTTCCCCCTTTCTAGATCTGATCAGATGAGTTGAATTAACCCAATTCCTTCCTGGGTTATTTTCATCATACTTCCAATTGCAAAACCCACCAACCAATTTGAATTTGGTTGAGGAAAGTTGTACCTTTTGGATCATTAGTTGTACGTTTACAAGTATGGGTGTCCAAGATAATGGGAGTGGTGATATGGGTTTGTCTAGTATTCCTCTTGGAGCAAAGAATAAATACAAAAGAATGGATTCTGAACTGAATCATTACAGTGATGATGATGATGATTTGGAAGTTGTACCGTACAAGCAGACACAACAGGAAAGAAGTTCAAGTACAAGAAAATATGTTTTTGCTTGTGCTGTTTTTGCATCTCTCAACAATGTCCTCCTTGGCTATGGTACTTGAATCCTTCATCCTGATTATTATTATTTAATTTTTTTAATAGTAAAAAAAAAGTCTTAAACTTTAAAATTTACAAATCTGGTGCCGACAGGCAAATGTACAAGTGTTTCAACAGATGTTACAACCATTTGTCTGGGCTTGATTTAAGGTTTGACTTTGTTTATCTGTAAATCAAAAAATCAAAAAAGGTTTGGAATATGATCTTGATCCAAACTGCAAAGATTTATGTGATCTAAAAATGTTTTAAATGTATGCTGTTAGTGTTTTATGGCATTGATCTTATTTGGGGTTACAGGACATAAATGCTATAATGGCCTAAAACTTCGCCAAATTTATGGGAATGTTTAATGTGTTGGGTACAAGTAATTGATGCATATAGTACACTAGTTAATGCCTATCCATGTGTGCTAATTTGGTGTAGTACTCTTTTTGGTGTCGATGTGATTATCAACTGTTTGTTAGGAAGTTCTTTTTACGTAAGATTCAGAGTCATCATGTTTTTATAACTGGTACATTATGCATTAAAAGCTGTCCTATGTTGTTAGCTTTCTACTGCAGGAAATTTGAGTGGGAACTGGGTATCCTAGAGTTCCAAATACAGGAAATTTTGCCTAAAATTTCCCAATAATATAAGTAATCTTCGATTTATGTTCCAAGATGAAATGTCAATTTCTAAAGCTTTTGTCGAGAAAGCTTTTACGTAAACGCGTTAGAAAAAGCTTGCATTGAAGATGTTCGTATTAAATTTTTTGACAAAGTGTGATAAAAATGTTTCTTGATTAAATTGATTTAAATTCCAATTCACTACGATTTTTTCATGTGACATAAATCATGTAATATTAATGCAATATGAAACTTATGATTAAAGAATTTCTTTTTTCCTAATGCAGATGTTGGTGTTATGAGCGGAGCAATTATATTTATTCAAGAAGATCTAAAAATCACAGAGTTTCAAGAAGAAATTCTTGTCGGAATCCTGAGTGTCATCTCCCTATTGGGTAGTCTCGGTGGCGGCCGTGCTTCCGATGCCCTTGGCCGGAAATGGACAATGGGAATAGCTGCAATTGTGTTTCAGATTGGTGCACTTATAATGACGTTAGCACCCACCTTCCAAGTTCTGATGATCGGCCGCCTCCTTGCTGGGATCGGGATTGGGTTTGGTGTCATGATTGCTCCAGTTTACATAGCCGAGATTTCACCCACCATCTCTCGAGGCTCATTCACTTCCTTCCCTGAAATATTCATAAATCTTGGGATTCTGTTGGGGTATGTCTCGAACTATGCCTTTTCGGGCTTCTCTGCGCACATAAACTGGCGAATTATGCTCGCTGTTGGAATCCTTCCATCGGTGTTTATAGCATTTGCTTTATGCATTATCCCGGAATCCCCTAGATGGCTAGTAATGCAAAACCGGATAGATGAAGCGAGAGCGGTTCTGCTGAAAACGATTGATATAGAAGCGGAGGTTGAGGAGAGACTATCAGAGATCTTAAAAGCAGCTGGAACCGGAATTGGAGCTGGTGAGAATCCAGAAGAGAAAGCTGTTTGGAGGGAATTGTTGAATCCATCTCCTTCACTAAGAAGAATGTTAATAACTGGATTTGGAATACAGTGTTTCCAACAAATCACTGGGATTGACGCGACTGTATACTACAGTCCTGAGATTCTGCAAACGGCCGGAATTCATGAAAAGTCACGACTCTTGGCAGCAACAGTGGCTGTAGGGGTTGCAAAAACTTTATTCATTTTGGTTGCTATTTTACTTATCGATAAAGTTGGGAGAAAACCTTTGTTATATGTAAGCACAATCGGGATGACCATTTGCTTATGCGGTTTAGCAATCAGTCTTTCATTGTTCAAAGGAACGAGCCTCGGTGTCGCTTTGGCGATTCTATCAGTATGTGGAAATGTAGCCTTCTTTTCAATCGGAATTGGGCCTGTTTGTTGGGTTATAACATCAGAGATCTTCCCATTACGGCTTCGAGCTCAAGCATCAGCATTAGGGGCTGTAGGGAATAGGGTATGTAGTGGAGTCGTTGCAATGTCATTCCTGTCGGTTTCTCGTGCAATTTCAATGGCGGGTACGTTTTTCATATTCACAGTCATTTCAGCTACGTCGGTTGGTTTTGTTTACAAGCTGGTACCAGAGACCAAAGGAAAGTCACTGGAGCAGATTGAGTTGTTATTCCAAAAGGATCGGAATTGGCATGAAGAGGAAGTCGAGCTGTCTGATACTCAACAACTGGTGCAACACAAAAACGAGTCCACACCCATCTGAGTCAATTTTAGAACAAGGGTTATATGGTAATGTCTTATACTATATTCATAGGAAGTTGTACATCGATTGCCATATTTTTTTCCCTGGAGAAGGGCGCATCATTGTATTAGTGATGGTTCTATTGATGTCATAAGAACACTTGAGAAAGAGATACATACATGTAGAAGAAAGGGTGGTGTTATTTTAAGGATTTTAGATATTTTTGGGTGGCATTTGTAATATGAAAAACTGATCGAGTTTAGTTATATGTTCATAAACCGCATGCTGACTAAGTACCGAGGCTGGCTATAAGAGCACGAGGAGTGCTTAACACTGTTTCAGTGTTAAGTTCAGTGTTTTTGAAAACACTGAACAATAACACTGAAGCAGAAAAGTGGGGTAATGGTTAATCTTGAGGTTCAGTATTATTGTGATTATTATATTAATATTTTTTTTATTTCTTTTAAAAACAAATTAAATAGATAAAAATAATACAAAATAAAAACAAATAACATTAAATTAAAAAGGTACTTTGATACAATAATTAAAAATCCTAAAAATACATAATTAAAAATCCTAAGAATACATGATTAAAATACGATAATTAAAAGACAATACAATAAACTATGGACGATTTTCCCAAATATGTTCCACAAGATCGGCTCGGAGGTTGTCGTGGGCGTCTCTATCGCGTAGTTCCTTGTTTTTCCGCCTTTGTGTATCACATCTCTCGATCCAAGTCGTTGCAAATTGACAACAGGAACATAATATTCTTCATTATCGGCAATATTGAACCCTTGGTCTTCTTGGATCATATTATGCAACAATATGCATCTATACATGATTCTTTTAATATGGGAAACCTTATAAGCTCTTGCCGGTTGTTGTAGTATATGCCATCGACCTTGAAGCACACCAAAGGCCCTTTCAACATCTTTTCGTGCAGACGCTTGTGCTCGAGTAAACTTTACTCTCTTCGGATCAACTTCACTTGAAAACCCTTTAACAAACGATGCCCATGTTGGGTATATCCCGTCAGCTAGGTAGTACCCATTTTTGTACTCAACACCATTAACTGTAAAGGCTTGTTCTGGAGCATTGCCGGTGAGCATCTCATCAAACAAAGGAGAAGAATTAAGAACATTTAAGTCGTTGGATCCTGCAACACCAAAGTATGCATGCCAAATCCACATGTCATACGAGGCGACGGCTTCAAGCATGATAGTTGGATAGCCGTGGTCACCTCGTGTATATTGCCCTTTCCACGCGTTAGGGCATTTAGCCCATGCCCAATGCATACAGTCAATACTACCAAGCATGCCCGGAAAACCATGTTTGTTACCATGTTTCTCGTACAAGCGAGCAATGTCATCGGCCGTTGGTTTTCGCATGTACACATTTGCATATATATCAATCATGCACTTTGCAAAATTAAGCAAACATTCCCGAGAAGTTCTTTCCGCCATTTGTAAATATTCGTCAAAAGCATCCGGGGACGTACCGTATGCCAATTGACGAATGGCGGAAGTAACTTTCATAGTGGTAAAACCCAATTTACCACGCCCATCTACTTTTTGACGAAAATAATCAACATAATCCGGAATTGGAGTATGAGAGTAATTAGAAATACCTTCCACTATCCGCAAAAAAAGACCTTTGCTCATACGAAAACGACGTTTGAAATACGCCGGTGGGTACTTTGCGTTTTCAACAAAGTAATCATTCATCAAAGAATCATTCGCCGTAAACCGGTCACGAGGAATGTAACGACGTTTGAAAACACCACGGCTAGACGATTCGCCCGCCTCACGAGGCACTACAACTTGGTTATGATATTGACGAAGAACTGTTAAAATTTCAACGTCCTCGTCGGTTGAAGGTGAGTCGTAAAATTCGGAATCACTCATTTTGTATTATGGAGGAGAAAATGAAAGAAAGAAATGAAGTTTGGTGTGAAAAAATGAAAGAAAGAAGTGTGTATTTATAAAGTTAAAATAGAGAATTTAAAAAAAAAAAAAATTGAAAAGTAGCTGTTTAACGGCTAGATTTTAATTTTTTTTTTTTTATTAAACTCGTTTCACGGTTGAAAAGGAAAAAAAAATAATAAAAAAATCAAAAACGCCATGCCCTTCAACGTTTGGGGTATAATCTCGGTGAAAAACGCCGGTCAAAAACGCCGGCCGGGAGCGGAAAACGCCGGACTCCGGCGTTTTTGAAACAAAAACACTGAGAATAATGGGGGCGCTCCTCGTGCTCTAAACCTATAACTGAAGCACTTCATATGAATATATGATTTCGAGGCATATCATTTACAGTAATAGATTTTAAAACATTTTTGAAACAAGAAAAATGAGACTCTTGTACCAAGAAAAATCATTTTTTTCCAATTCTAAGAGACTGGATACATGTCTAAACTCTAAAGTTCATGACCAGGGAACCTAGCATTAGCAGGATTAATCATAGGGTTTTTTGTCGAAAAATGCATCAATAGTTCAGTTTTTTGCATTTTCGGGTATCAACTAATTTTTTTTCCAAAAAATGAACCACTAATTTAAAACTTATCATTTTCGGGTATCGTTACCGGATACCAAAAAAATGACAACTCATCCGGTTTTGCCTACGTGCCAATCCATGTGGATATATTTTTTTTCTGAAAAATGAATCAATAGTTCTATTTTTTGCATTTTCGGGTATCAACTAACTTTTTTTCTAATACCCGAAAATGATCAATTTTAAATTAGTAGTTCATTTTTAAAGGAAAAAAATTAGTCAACATACGAAAATGCAGAAAACAGAACTATTGATGCATTTTTCGAAAAAACCCAATCTGAAATGTTGACCGGCTACTGTTTCAAACGGTTACTGATACCCGAAAATGATAAGTTTTAAATTAGTGATTCATTTTTTAGCCAAAAAATTAGTTGATACCCGAAAATGCAAAAAACTGAACTATTGATGCATTTTTCGGAAAAAAACCCATTAATCATATCCAAGAAGAGGCAAGCCATACCTAACTCCTTCAAACAGTGAGTATGGACTATCACTTCCATGCATTTCCCCTTTGGATATTAGCTTCTCCGCTCTATCAAGTAAAAAACAACCAAATGCCTTTGCTTTATACAAGAACTCTACATTCCCAGTCAATCGAAAAAGCGACAAGAACACATATGCTTTGCCACTAATCCCATGACAAAGACCAACTCTTTTCAGCAACCCATGCTTCCACACAACTTCCGCTGTATCATCAGCCGCTTTCACAAACTCTTCATCTTCAAAAACCTGAACAAAAGACATGCCCATAAGTATCCAGCTCTCCCATATAACATTTCATCAGGGTGATCATTATGTACTTGAATCTGTTCTTAAACTAAACAACGCAATGAATCACTGGTATAGAAACCCATAAACCCATAAATCTATAAGATATATTATAGTTGTGCTTACACAAAGAAGCGGAATGTTACCTTTTTGAATTGGGTGACATTGTAGTTAATCATTTGCAGGTTTTCTTGATTCTTTCCCACAACTGCACCAAGAGCACAAACTCCAGCCCGCCCGCATAAAAACGTTATATCCCTATCATCCAACATATCACATTTCCAAGTTAAATTAATCATATTACATCCTACGAGTTCAATATCGATTTCCAAAGTGTGCAGAAGAAAAGTCACAAGCTTCAGTAATTTGAGAAGCGGTGTCAACATCATTCATGTCTCCAGTCACTTTGAAGGATTTATATAGAAAAAAATCAGCGCCCATAGCACCAGAGTAAAGAGTCAAGTCTTGTATTGGTTTATGAGAGCCCCCAAGTTTTCGAAACAATCTGTGAGACATTTTAACAAACACATAGAGGGCAAAATAAAGAAAAAACGGCTCATTCAGTATCTTTAAGCTACAATAATTAAAATTATAAGACATGGGTGTAGGTAATCAAAGATAGAGAAAGATGGCACAGTTTGCTTGAGATTTAAGGCGGCTGTTGTGAATTTTGTGGTGAGAGTCGGGTAAAGCACCGAAAGAAGTTGTAACAGGGAATGTTGTTCATGAATAGGTTTTTGTACCCGGTATATAAATTTCAAACTCCGCTTGTTTGGTAAATGATAAAACTCGAGCTCTACTTATCTTTTTCATATAATAATTATTTTAATTTTAATTTAATTATTTTATTATAAATATAGGGTGAGGTTCAAATGAAATGATAAATTATGTAAGAATAGAAGAATCAATAAAAATGTGTCACTTGTCATAAAATATAATTTCCTCGTGTTTTTTAAAATCAAATATTTTATACATGGTAAGTCGAAAAAGTATAAAAAATACACTATAAAAGTTAGCAATTTTTTCTCTTCGAATAATATCGCAAGGTATAATTTTGATGACTTTTATTTTTGGGTTTTACAAATTATACAAGATTAGTAACGCATGTTAACTAGCTGGTATCACATGCGTTGCGCGCTGGTATCACATGCGTTCCCCGTTGGTAACACATACGTTAGTTATTTTCAAAATTCACCGAAAAACGGAAAAAAAGTTTGTCGAAAGTATACCATGTCACATCTCTAATCGAAGAGAATAAAATGCTGATTTTTATGGTGCAATTTTTGTGATTTTCCGACTTACCGTTTGAGAAATATTTAATTTTATAAAAATTTAGAGAAAGAGGATTTAGTGACGCGTGACATATTCCTATTGATTCTTCATTCTCACAAAAAGTTATTGTATACACTTGAACCATACTCTATAAATCTATGATAACTATATTTTTTTAAATTTATATGTAATTTTTAACTATATATATAATATCTAATGTGGTTTACCAGTATTATAATTGTTATTATTGAGTAGACGTATTTTTGGATAATGTAAAATAGTATCACTGCTCAAGGATTTGAACGCTGGTACCTGGTGTTCACGACACTAGATCATCGTTTATAGTCGGTGTGTCAAATTGAACGGTGAGGTAAATGACTTTTTTTTATATTTCTTTTTATGATTGGTTACAAAATATTTTGTGATCTCAGTTGAATTTTGAGTTGAATATTGAACCATTTACCTTAAATTAGACTTGTGTTAAATTTCAATGTTCAAATAAACATCGAACTGAACATCGAGCACAAAAATAACCCTCCCCAGTGTTACTTTATTTTAAATTATTAATCCCTCTGTCTAAAATTATTGTCCACAACAAAAAATATACAGTTTAATAAAAGTGGGATCACAACACCTTACAACCAATCAAATAGAATATTCACCCACGAAAGTCTCATTCCGTTGATTGAAATGAGAGGTGGATAAGGTGGACATTATTAATTAATTAATTAATTAATATATTAATTATTAATAAAATAATATCTCGGAATAGTGCACCAAACGTGTTTCGCTCATTGACTCATACAAGAAGTCTCCGTTTCATCGTTGATTCAGATTATTCAAAAAGTTCGTTCAGAAAATGGCGGATGATTCATCGTCTGTATCTCATCAATCCAAGTATGACGTTTTCTTAAACTTCACAGGTGAAGACACCCGTAAGACTTTCGTTGACCATCTCTATTCCGCTCTCCTCAAAGCTAGAATTAAATGTTCGGAATCAATCGAAGAGTCAAGGTTTGCAATCGTCATCTTCTCAAAAAGTTATGCTTCTTCATCTTGGTGTTTAGATGAGCTTGTACAGATAATGGATTGTAGAAACAGAAACCAACAATTTGTGTTGCCTGTTTATTATTATGATTTCAATCCATCGTATTTGCGTAAACACGGACCGGTTTTCGGGGAATTGTTTGGTAAATATGACATGGAAAAGGTGAGAGCTTGGACATCTGCTCTAGTGGAAGCTGCCAATTTGTCTGGTCTAGCTTTGATTGACTACAGGTAATTTTGCTCTAACCCCTGATATATATTTAATTATGTTTAGGATAACGTGTTTGTTTTTAAATTACCAAAGAAAAAGTAACATTATATATGCTCCCTATCTTCCCTTGGCTTGCAGATATCAAGAAAAGCATATCATGGAAATTGTAAAAATGGTTTTGACCAAGTTAAATCTTGAAAACGATAATTTTACTCATAATTCAACACGAACGGAACTGCTGCATGACCCAAAAGATAAATCCTCAAGTCATGAGCTGCTCATTGGAATAGAGCGCAGCGTGCACCAAGTGAAAAAAATGTTACTAGTTGAAGCAGGTGAGTTTGCATATGGTAGGTAGTTTTTGCCTCTTTTATGAAGTGAGACCGGAAAGTCCACTTGAACTATCAGTAATGGAAGTTTGTAGTGTAATCCCTGTTGGTAATTTCATGGACGCTTGATAGTGACTGCTGTTAAACTTATTGTGTTTAAAAGCAAACCTGCACCACCTATCCCACATATTACGTACATTCCCTGCATATATATACACAATTGCCACCCATGCCCCACAACCTCTAGGTTGATAGGTTCCTCACATACCGCTAGGCTATGAGCCCTTTGGTAACTAAGCTATTATAACTCTAATAGTTATATACACAACATGTCTGTCATACATATAATTTACATATGACAATATACTTGCTTGGTGATTATGCATCCCAATTTCACATTAATTTTGGCGGTACAACTAGAGCTCACTAAATCTCAGTTTCGGGTTTCTTCTCTGCGCTTGTGAGTTGATCAACACGAGCTTACAATTTGCAAGGATCACTCCAAATAATGCCATACCTAATCGTTGATGTCTCTTAGAATATTTTTTTGTCCCTAACATAAATATGTAAGAATAATGTACAATTGCTAGATATTAGTTGGGTCAACTAACGATACAAAATATCATTTTCATCATCCATGTAACCATTGTTCAAGGTTGTAAAAATCGCTAGTCGGGGACTAATCGGCCGAGACCATGTAAAGACTAATCGGATTGGATTTTTTAAAAATTTGAATAATAAATTTTATATGTGTAATTATGGAAAAAGAACCATAAACATAAATATAATTGTCTAGAAACATAAACATAAACACAATTGTCTAAAAACGTAGACATAAATGTTCAATTGTTCAGATACTTCAAGTTTGAATAAGTTTGAAATGTTGGCCAAGTATGACTTTGACCATTTTTAACCGATTAATCCCGACTTTGATCGAATAATCCTGACTTTGACCCATTGACCGACGACCGGCGACCGACTTTTAAGTCGAACTAAGGCTAGTCAGGTCGGAGTAGCCCTTTGACCCGACTAATCAGGGACTAATCGTGACTTTTACAACATTGCCGTTGGTTAACCCTTTTACTGTTCTATATCATTCTTTTAGTGATATGAGGGGGGTTCAACAAGTGTGTGATAACTTTCGGGTGATATTATTGAGGCTTTTGGGTTCCAATCCCAAGAGGGGATGTTGTACAGTTGTAGGCATAGGTGGTTGCATCAGCTCTCAGGAGGAGCTTTCCTTGGTTGTTTTCTGTGGTTTTGCAGTTTTCTTTTGGTTTTGGCAGCTTTTACTTCAGTGATTTTTGGTGTTTACTTCAGCTCTCATTTCATTTGCTTCCCCTTCTATGTTGTCTTGTTGACCTATACTATTGTCTTTTTAGTGAAAACTACAAACAACTCTGCATTTGCATCTTCATCTCCTCGATCTACTAGGTGGACATACGATGTTTTCATGTGCTATAATGGTAATGCCACAATTAAGAACTTTGCTGATCAGCTCCATCGTGCACTAGAGCAGCAACGAGTTTATGCTTTTATCAACGACAAAGGACTTGCAAGAAACGAATCAATTGCCTCAGAGTACTTCAAGGCCATTAAAGAATCATATATTGCATTGGTCATTTTGTCCAAGAATTATGTAGCTGCTTCTTGTTGCTTGGATGAACTTGTGATAATCATGAACTGCAATAAGGAATTCGGAAAAACTGTATTACCAGTTTATATGGATGTGGATCCTTCTGATGTACGTAACCAAATCGGTCTTTCTTGGGAAGCTGTCATGCAAAACAAGCCTGAAAAAGTAGAAATTTGGAGAAAGGCTCTTGTTAAAGCTGGGAGTTTGGCTGGGTGGTACATGAATAGCACTCCCAAGAGGTGAGTTACTCATTTTATTTTTTATATATTAAGATTTTAGGTTACTTCTTCGTGCTTGTTGACTGCTGTATGTTACCTAGTGGGTTGATTTTTAGTCACTATAAATATTTAATATTCATATAAAGCTAAATCTGTAAGGAAATTAAAGGAACATACAAGAGTAAAAAATGATATGTGACGTCACATGCGTTTAGAGATTTACTTTATAGAGCGAATCCAAAGCTTTGTCTGTATCGGGTCATTATCCTTGTGACTCAATCATGCTGATGTTTCTGTAATATGTAGTGATGAAGCTTCAGTTATCAATAGTATTGTTGACGTGATCTCAAGAAGGTTGGTTTCCCTGCCTTTAAGTGTGGATGATAACTTAATTGGAATAGAGGTACGCATAAAGCATGTGATGCCGCTATTCGAACTCGAGTCAGGTGGCGTTCGCATTCTTGGGATATGGGGTATGGGAGGCATCGGAAAGACAACCATAGCCAGAGCTGTGTTTAACCAAGTATCTATCTTATTTGATGGTTCATGTTTTGTTGAAAACATTAGGGAAAGATCAAACAAGTATGGTCTTGAACTTATACAAGAACAAGTGCTCTCGAAACTTGCCAAGGAACACAACCTACATGCAAGAAGTGTAAATGAAGGGGCCAGGTTGATAAGAGATCACTTAGCCCACCATAAAGTTCACATGGTCCTTGATGATGTTGATCACATAAGCCAGTTAGAAGCGTTAGTTGGTGCATGTAACTGGTTTGGTGATGGAAGTAGAATTCTAATCACGACAAGAGATGAAAATGTGTTAGTGGCACATAATATCATGCATAATTATTGTGTTAAAGAATTGGATGATAATGAATCCACTCATTTTCTTAGACGGCATGCCTTTAAGAAGGACAAACTTACAAAGGGATATGAAGATCTTCTCCCTCAGGTTATTAGCTATGCTTCTGGTCTTCCTTTGGCTCTTAATGTTTTGAGTTTGCTATTATGTGGTAAAGACAAGAGAGAGTGGACCAATACCCTGGCTAGGTTGAAAGTATTTCCTGAAAAAGATATTCAAGATAGACTTAAAATAAGTTTTGATGCCTTAAATGATGATGAAAAGAATATATTCCTAGATGTAGCATGTTTCTTTAATGGGATGGAGAAGGACAAGGTTGTTAGAATTGTAGATAGTTGTGGGTTTTCTGGTGACAATGGGATAAGATTATTGGAGCAGAAATCTCTCATATCCATTTCAAAGGGATGTATTAATATGCATCCTTTATTACAACAAATGGGTAGGAATATTGTTCGTGAAATGCATCCTGATGAGCCTGAGAAACATAGCCGACTGTGGCACGCTGATGAAGTTTATGATGTATTGCTTGACAAAACGGTAAGAATTTTATTTCTTTTCAAAGTTTATCGAATATTTCAGTGTCGTTTAATACACTTTATTTCAGGGTACGAAAGAGATTAGTGCCATAGTTGTTGATGACATGCCTGACCAAGACGCTGTAGACCTGACTGAAGCATTCAGGGGCATGGAGAATCTTAGACTACTCCAAATCCATAGCAATTACAAGTCAAGATTTCTTCAAGGACCCAGCTATCTTCCTAATGATTTGCGTTGGCTTACTTGGGAAAATTACCCTCTACAATCTTTACCAACAAGTTTTAAAGCCAATAAGCTTGTTTCACTTGAATTAGTTCATTGCAACATATCAGAATTTCATCTGGGTGACAAGGTACATTCAATCGTTTCCATACATTCGTCTAGCATTGAAATTGACCATTCGTATTAATTATGCTTACAGTTTCATTTGTTTGTTTCCCACAGTATATGGGGACATTGCAGTTTCTTAACCTCAGTTACTGTACCAAGCTAATCAGTACCCCAGACTTCACAAGAACTCCAAATTTGGAAGAACTTCAGCTTGAATATTGTATAAGTCTCATAAAGGTACATGAATCTATTGGATCTCTGAAGAGATTAACCGTACTAAACTTACGTAGTTGTGAGAAACTTCCAAATCTTCCCCAATCTATCCTGCAATTGTCATCACTTAGTTGTCTTAATTTGAGAGGTTGTTTAAACTTAACGTACGCCAAGTTAATGATAAAAGTATCTCCAACAACTGTAGATCTACAGTACCTCCTCAAACTAGATCTTAGTGGCTACAGGTCCTTGAGCTTAAACTTCCTAAGTACCTTAAAACATCATAGAGGTTTTCCTCTTCATAGAACACTTGTAGAAAAGGTTCGTGAGCTTCATTTTAATACAACTTGGTATATAAAACACAACATTCTAGGTTTGGCAAGTGATTATGGGTTGACATCCGAGAGTCGAACATCACAGGAGTTAATCGAGTATGAGAAGGAAACACCTCGTTTGTTACCAAGAAAGGGTGTTTGAACTTCTGCCCTTTGGGTTCTAGAACAGATTGTCTTGTAAGATTATCGCTATGTGTAAAAGCCTACATACATAGAAGTTACTTCATGTAAAAAGCACAAAGGTTCCTTATTTTTCTGAGTTATTGTAACACTTTATCTTTCCATAAATTAACATTACGTGAAGGGCATTACAGCTTTGATATTGATACTTCACTTGGAAATAAATGATTATGTTATGCACAGGCTAATCTGGATTTGAAATTTCCAAGAACTTCACAAGAATATTACTAAGATCTGCTTCTGTTTGTGAATGTCTAGAGCTCCTAGTGGATACCCATTTTGAAACTATTCACACGCTCCGAACTCCTTGAATTGACCAACAAAATGACCTTCACTAATTCGTTGTTCAACTCCAAAGTTTAGGATACCTCAATAACTCATAAGACCACCTGCAACGCAGGCGTGCTGGCAGAGGTGGCAACTCAGAACGCCCCAGAACGCCGGCAATGGGGCGTTCTGAGGAGCGTCGGGGCGTTTTTGTGGGGCCCACGATTATTTTATTCATTTTCTTCCTTTTATTTGGTTTGTATTTTAAAATAAATCAAAATTAAAAGAAAATGGTGGGGCCAAGGGGGGATGATGGGCGTTCTGGGCTTACCACTGCGCGTGCTGACGTGGAGTCGATGCTGATGTGGCACCCAGAACGCCCCAGAATGCCCATCACCACTGCAAGTGGTCTAACTACCTTCTTTTCATATATATACTAACGGGCCCATTTTGAAACTATTCACTCGCTCCGACTCCTTGACTGCTACCAATGGGCCCATCCTTGGCTCTGTCATTTGCATCTCAAAGAAGACGCCATTGGTGCATTAGTGTCCTGCTAACGTCTTTGGCTGCATCGTTTGACGAGCGTCCAAGTGAAGATGTGAGATGGTGGGGTCCGTACGGTCGAACCAAATATAAATATATATATATATATATATATATATATATATTTGGAGGTTTAAATGAGAACCAATATAAAGTTAAGAAGTTTGAGAACTACAATGAATACATATTTGTTCACATGTGATTAACTTCAATCATATGTGAACATTGATGTATGTTTAGATGAAAAAGAAAAAAGTCAAAAAATCATAAATTTACGTCTTAGAACACATTTTAACAAATTTGTTCACATTATCGTTCACATGTGAACATATATTTATTTATTTTGCGTTTTTCGATATAATTTAAAGATTTTTTTGACTTTTTCTTTTTCAATTAAACATACATCAATGTTCACATATGATTGAAGTTAATCACATGTGAATAAATATGTATTCTATGTGGTTCTCAAAGTTCTCAACTTTAGAGTGGTTCTCATTTGAACCTCTCAATACACACACACACTAGCATTATACCCGTGCAATGCAGCGGTGGAAGTGGTGACGGTAAGTGGGGGTGCGAACGAATGTTTTAAAATAATAACAAATTGTACTCCGTCCGTCCCATTTAAAATGTCCTCATTACCTCTTTGGGATAATCTATTATAAGTGCCCACTTTGATATTTAATCAATCAAAAAAGACTTTAGTGGGTATATAATAGTTGATTGATGAAAAGTTTAGTTAGTGGGGAATAAGTATTTAGTGGGACTCACTTTACTTAGTATTAATTTTTTTTTTATGAGAGAGAGAGTGTTAAATGTATTATATAGTAGTATAAATTTGATTTATGAAAAATGTAGTCAGTGGAGAATAAGTAATAAGTCGACCCATTTTACTTAGTCTTAAAAATTTTTGAGGGGAGAGTTTAAATGTATTATATATATATATATATATATATATATATATATATATATATATATATATATATATATAGACTTGGAATTGAACAAGAAGATTCTGTGAAAACGGTGAGAACATATCTTACCAATCCATTTTTTGATCAAAAAACACGATTTTAGAGGTGACAGTTTTGTAAATACTTTGAAGTTTGATTTTGGAGGGTTCACATAAGGATTGCTAGTTGAAGTTTAATTTTTCTTGCTTCACAATAGTTTTAACATGGTGAAGTTTTATTTAATTTTTGTTAACAACAATGTTTGAAGTTAAGGGTATCACTTTTATCCGGATTCCGAATAATTCATTCGATCCAATCCAATTTAGGTTAAATGGACAGGATTATTTGGATTACGGATTGCTTAAACGGATTATAGATTACTTAAATGGATACACTGATAGGATTAAGGATCAAAATTAATCTGTTTGGATATATCCGTATAATACGAATAAGAATCAAATAATTAAATAATATTTTTTAATAATATATTAGATATTAATGTTACCAGATAAGAAATAAACACATAAAGAGTTACTATTTTTTCAGTTTTTAAAGAACGGAGGTCTGACATTTTGGATGTCATGAACTTAAGAAAAGAAGATCTAATACTTTTTGGTTATTTTGGGACTCCTCTTTTGGATTAGATTGATTGGAGGTGTATTTAATTTTGGAACTAGGAATATGTTTTGGATCAAATTATATGTTAGAAGTTGAAATTGAAATTGGTATTTTCGATGTTATAATATGATATATCGTTTCATCTTATCTTATGTTTGTTTATATACTTGTTTTAAACATAAATTTAGTCTTACTCGATATCACACATTCACACGTTCAACTTGAGCTTATTCGGATGAAACCGTTTAATCCAAAAATTAATCCGAACCATTTAATCCATATCTGATTAATCTGTTTCTTATCTGAATTGGATTAAGGATGAACTTGAGATTGTCCAAAATCCGATTAATCTGATCCGAATAATCCAAAATCCGAACAATCCGTCCGAATAACACCCCTATTTGAAGTAGTGAATTGATATGTATAAACATTAATCTCTTCAAAAACTAATGTTAACAAAAAATTTTTTTTACTTAATCTCATAAAAACTATGTGAACCTATACAAATAAAAATTTATAACATCATAACCTTATCTTAAGAAAAAAAATAATTTTAACCTCACATGAAGCTAAAAAAAAAGCTTCACTTGAGCAAAAGAATGTGAAGGTAAAAAAAAGCTTCACATGAGCAAAATGATGTGAAGCAAAAAAAAAAAAACTTCACATGAGCAAAATGATGTGAAGCTAAAAGAAAAAAAAGCTTCACTTGAGCAATGATGTGAAACGAAAAAAAAAAGCTTCACATGAGCAAAATGATGTGAAGCTAACAAAAAAAAAACTTCACATGAGCAAAGGTGATGTGAACCCTCCAAAATCAAACTTCAAAAGTATTTACAAAAGTGTCACCTCAAAAATCAGATTTTTTGATCAAAAAATGGATGGCTAAGATGTGTTCTCACCGTTCTCACAGAATCCCCTTGTTCTCACCAGAATCCAACCCATAGAGTAGAGTTCTAATGAGAACACTTTAAAAATAAAAACGCTAAGAACACCACAAAAATGCACAACTAGCAAATACATACATTAGATTCACACTCATTATAAATCATACATCTCAAATATGTGTAGAAAAATAGATGTGAGCTTTCGGAAATTTACAAAAATAAAAATAAAAATGATTGATGCACAATTATAGAGATAATCGTGCATCAATCGTCTTTTTTGATTTTGTGCATTTTTATAAGTGTACATTTGTTTTCCTTTGCATATTTGAGATGTACGAATGTTAGCCTAACTATTTTATCAAGATTAATTGTGCAGTTGAAGCGTTTTTAGCCGTTCTTATTTTTAAGGTGTTCTCATTTGATCCAAATGGGTAGAGTTCCAATGAGAACACTTCAAAAATAAGAACGGATAAGAACACCTCATGAATGCACAACTAGCAAACAAATTCATTAGATTCACACTCATACATCTCAAATATGTGTAGAAAAATAGATGCGAACTTTTAAAAATGGACCAAAGTCAAAATAAAAATTGATGCACAATTACAGAGATAATCGTGCATCAATCGTTTTCTTAATTTTTGTGCCTTTCTGTAAGTGTACATCCATTTTTCTTTGCATATTTGAGATGTGTGAATGTTAATCCAACTATTACATCAAGAGTAATTGTGCATTTGAAACGTTCTTAGCCTTTCTTATTTTTGGGTATTCTCATTTGATCTAAATGATAAGAACACCTCATAAATAAGAACCCTAAGAACAAGGGGTAAGATGGGAATTTCATCTTCTCCGCTATTTTCATGACTGATTTCCATATTTGATATTCTTTGAGAAAAGCTTTGCATTTGACATTTCAAAATCAATTTTATTAATGTTGGTGCATTTTGTGTGTCAGTCACTTGGTCAACGTTTGTAATTGTCAAAGTCAATTAGTCTTAATATGTGATGTGATTAGTGTGTAAATTCGAGTCTGTAAACGAATAGTGAAATAGAAAATATACAAAAATGTTGACATGCGACACTTAGGTCAGTGTCGCAGTATGCGACACTTAGCTAGTGTCGCATGGGTCGGCTTCTGTGACACTTGGTTAGTGTCGCAGGTAGGGCAGATTTAGTATAAATAGAGGAGTCGAATTTAGTTTTAGGGTTAGACATTTGAGAGAGAGTGGGAGAGCCGTATTTTGTGAGAGTAGAGAGGAGAGAAACGAGTTTGTGATTGTATAGTTTTACGATTCAATTGTGAATATATACAAAAAGCTTATAGAAAACGTTTATGATTGATTGTTTGATTTCCGCGTTTACAATTGATTTAACGATCCGATTTGATCCGGCACAAGGAACCTACAATTAATAACATGTTTAACGATCCGATTTAATCAGAAAATTATGCCAACATTTTTAGTTTTTTCTCCTTTATATTTCAAGATCGATCTTGCTTTATTATTCACAAGTGACAGAAAGATGCACACCATGACAGTAAGATGCACACCAAATACTTTGTGTATCTAATGCGCGAGTGAGTGATTTTGCTTAATAAAATGCACACAAAACATTGAGCATCTAGCACCTCTGTAATTGTATGCAAATGCATAAAGTAGTATATGAAAGAACATATTTTTGTATATCTATTAAACATAAATGGACACATGTTTTATTCTCGTTATACCGTATTTTTATATACAAAACAAAACCCAATGACTCACCTGGCTTCCATTATTTACAACAGGAACTAAACATTAATAAAAAAACAATGTATCACAAATTTGCAGTAAAAAAATTAAATAAAATTTGCAGTAAAAAAATTAAATACATACGTGGGTTTGAGGGGAATTACTACTAATATCAATTGGCAACCTATATGAATAGTAACTCTTTTGTCTTTTGTAATATATTAATTTGTATATATATTTTCATCTTTACTACTAATATTAACTAGTTTAGGACCCGCGAAGTTTGCGGGATCTTCCATGAAAAATATCAATGTCGCTACATATATATGTACGTCATGACTGAAGTTTTATTATCAATGTATGTTAATGGTCAAATAGTCACGAATTATAGCGGGTTTAGATGCGTTTTGGGTACATATTTTTATATAGTGATGGATTTATGTAATACAGTCCAATTACCTGTACTCGTATCCATAGCCATTTACTCGTATTCATGCCCACATTAGTGTTAAAATTAATTTGAGTTTTCAATAATATATATTTTATTAATATATAATAAGATAATGCAAAAAATGAGATTAAGATTGTGTAACACCCGCCAAATTAGGGCTAGTCATTAGGTCCTAATCGTTTTTGTAATACATGTAATTAGTATTGTGTTAGGCTAATTTGTGTATCAAATAATATATATTGTTTAATATATACAATTGCGCGATTTGGTTAAATTGAGCACGTTTCAAATCGAAGGTAATTCGATTCAATTAATACGGACGTTGGTGAACGATTTTATTAAATAATATAACATTATTTAATAACGCTATTATATCACAAATATTATCTTGATAATATTTCAAAACTATTTCGTATCGTACGAACAAAGTCTACGCGATTAAAAATATTAAACGCGCAAACAATCAAAACGATGTTGTGATATATTTTATAACTCAATTATTAAGTAATTGGTAAAATACTTTAACAAAATATTGATAAAACTTTGGTATTTTAAAACATGTATTTAAATGCACAAATAATTAAGTTAAACGTTTAAACGATCAAGAAAACGAACACCGCACGGAGCGCGATTGCGGGAACTGAAGTGTAGGGCTTTCACCAAAACCCCACTTCCTCCTCCTTTCCTTCCTCATTTTCCACCCTTCCACTCTCTCTCCATCTTTCTTTTTCTCTCAAACACCCACCATCCACCATCACCTTCAAACACTAAATTACACCACTAAACGGCCTCGATTTTCATCGCCCATTTGGAAGAAAAGAACCACCACGTTACGATCTACAACCTCATCTTTTCGAAATCTTCCGGCGTTAACTTGTAAGTTTCCGACAAATTCTCGAAATCACTCAAATCCTTGTTATAATGCTTGTTTGTTGTTTATTTAAGCTTGAAATGTCCATCTAAGGTTGGGTAAAAGAATCGGACCAAACGAAAACCGGAAAACTCGTTTTTGGCTCAAAATCCGTCGATCAGACCTAAGTGTCGCATAGGCCGTCCAGTATAGCGTCACTTCTTGCGACACTTAAGTGCCGCATTGAGTGACGCATAAAACCCTAAATTTGCGTCACTTGCCTAAGTGCCGCATAAAACCCCTTTTTCCCGACACTTACATCCGTCACTTGTCCAGTGACGCCTAACACTACTTACCGAGACTTCTAGCGTCACTTGCCTAAGTGACGCCTATAACCCAAATCTGATTTGTACCGTCACTTGCCTAGTGACGCTTAACACCTTTACCCGACACTCACACCCGACACTTGCTTAAGTGTCGCATCTCATGCGTCACTTCCTCAAGTGACGCTAGTACCCCAGAATTTCTCATTTTATGCGACACTTCCTAAGTGTCGCTATAAGTGTCGCATGAAACAGAAACCAGATTTTTACTAAGTGTCGATACCTGAAATTTTATCACTTGATTTTACCCAAATTCAAATCTTAGATGCATCTCGACCCCAGCCAGGGGCCAGCCCCTTGGACCCCGCCAGGGGTTGCCACCCCTGGGACCCCGCTAACCAGGGGCGCTGCCCCCGGACCCCCGTCACCTAAAGTCTATGAATCCTTTTTAAGTATAACACTCCAAAAATCATAACAATATTATTACAACCATTCACCAACGGGCCGTACACGTTTTCAAAACTCGAACTTACCAATCAAATCAAATCATTGGACATTACTAGTTGGATGAACAACTAGCATAGGTTATCTTTTAAGATACCTACTTATTTTATTTAAACTTGCGCGTTATAAACGCCCGGCAGGTTACAGTCTTCGGACACCCCATTTTACTTCACCACATTTGCTTCATTGCAACTCTTCAGGCTCAGGTGAGTCTCATAGCTCCAACTTTTTACTGTTTTTACTCCCGGGGTGGGAATACATGCTCTAACTGTTTTACACGTGAACACGAGTACCAAACTCGCTATATTCTGCATGAGCTGTTTTCTAATCACTTTTAAGTCCTGTACGATCATAGTTCTGGTAATACTTTATGTAGCACGAATGTTAGTGTATGGTACCATATAGGACTGACCATCCTCGTCCGGGTCAGCAAGCACTGACTGGTTAAACGGACGCATTAACTTTTGTTCATACGAGTGCGGATTAGACACTCGCCCGGAGGCACCCACGATCAGGCACTTTATTGTGATCCTGACACCCACGTTAAGCGCAGACTATGAACTCATGGCAGACATATACATCATTTGATTCATTTCAAATAATTATTATTAAATCTTGTGGTTCACACTTACTTAATTATCATTCAAACCTGTGAGCTCACCAGCGTTAGCTGACCCTTTTTAGCATGTGTTCTCAGGTACCCAACAGCAGTAGACATGTTCATTCAGAAAGCCCATAGCTCGAGTCTGCATGCACATCAGGAGATTATTTTGCATTACTACATTTTGTAACCTAGTTATGCCGCCTAATCTCTATACATTGTAATTATTGGGCTTTTGTAAACATTTATACATTGTAAAACTTTATATTATCAATGTATCTGTAAAACGACGCATATAAAGTTGTTCATTATACGCCTTGTGTGTTTTGATTATTGATTAGTAGCACCCCAAAGCTTGCTTCCGATAAACAGTAAATTTGGAGGTGTTACAGTATGTCAACAATTTTTATCAATGGTTGGATCATTATAGTTGATCTCTATTTAGTGGTCATTGTTTTCTTAAAATTTTTCTTTTAATATATATCCCACTATTTTGTATTGATTAAGTGAGGGTAAGTTAGTCATTTTGGTTGGAGCAGGAACTAACGTGACACAACTTTCATGTCTTCGGAGTACCGGTAAAAAATAAGGTATAGGGACTTACAGTACATTTTTTTGTAAACTATAGGGACGAACCATGCAATTGACTTTTACAAATATAATAATATTAGTGATTACTCAAATAGTAAAAATGAAATAATTAAATATTTGTATTTATGATGATAATCAAGAGATGTCAAACAAAATAAGATTTATTTTAAGGGAGTCAAACAATTTTTTTCCTAAAAATGATATTCCGTATGTTGTATGATTTTTTCAGTTATTATTTTATTCCATATTTTCATTCAATTAAAATAGTGAAGGATTTAAAGAAGGGTATATTAGTCTTTAATCATACAAAAAATAAGATTAAGTATATGATTATTTTATTTGATCGTTAGATCTTTATTGTTGATCTCTATCTAATGGTACTTGTTCTTTAAAGATTTTTCTTTTTTTTTCAATGACAAATATTGAGCCCGGCTTTAAATTTTTTTTCAAAAAAAATCATTTTGTTTTATTATTAATAATTAATTAATTAATCATTTTTCACTTAATATTACTTTAATTAACCAATTAATTACTAATGGATTGTAGGAGAGGAAAGTGTAACTACGAAGGTTAAATATACATCATTAGATCGTAAGGAAGTAACTCATCAAATGACCCAAATTGTTCCATGATATTGTGATATATATATATATATATATATGTGTGTGTGTGTGTGTGTATATATATATATATATATAAGATATTCTTAGGTCACTCCCAACCCAAAATCCAACTGATTGAAACTGACAGAGTCACGTCAGCGTCACGTCAGCGTTTTCAGAAAACTGACTGAAATCGATAGACCCCTCCCATCCCTGATCCATCACTTCATATTTCTGGGACCCACTGACCAATTCTTTAATCAATTAAAACAAAACTATTTAAATTAAACACAATAATTTAAATTAAACACATTCCATTAAAAATAAAAATATAACAATTCCTAAAAATAAAAGGGTATGGATCAGAGGAGCAGAGGTCAAATGAGGAGCAGGAGGGCAGGAACAAAATGCAGTAAATTATGCTTAAAATGCAGTAAATTAGGCTTAAAATGCAGTGAATTATGCTTAAAATGCAGTAAATTATGCTTAAAATGCAGGGAGGGCTCTGCATTTTATTTTTTGATACACTGCATTTTAAGCATAATTTACTGCATTTTAAGCAAAATTCACTGCATTTTAAGCATAATTTACTGCATTTTAAGCATAATTTACTGCATTTTGTTCCTGCCTTCCCTGCTCCTCATTTGACCTCTGCTCCTCTGATCCATTTCTAAAATAAAAATTACCACAATTCATAAAAATAAAAATTACAACAATTCCTAAAAATAAAGATTCAAACAATTACGTTATTATCCAACAATTCCTAACGAACACGGTAATTTGGTGGAAGTTGCGCAATGTGTTGGATCAGAGCATTGCGAAGTCGATGATGAATTTTCCGATCCCGTAATTCCCTGTCCATCCGCAGTGAAGTTGCAACTCTTTCTTCCCATGAGCGGTTTGGTCTATTTGACGGTTCAGATGGATAATCTTCTTTCAGGTCACACATATTCCTAAAAATAAAGATTCAAATTTTTTTTTATTTTACAACGGCTAGAAAAAAAATAATAATAAAGGAAATGGGCCCCCCCGAAAACCGAAGACCCTTCGGTAAACCGAAGACCCAAACCGACCGACGAAACCGACGAGGGCGTGTCATCCCCGTCGGTTCGTCACTTGCAAACTGACGACAAACTGAAGATTGGGTTGGGAGCGACCTTAACAGCATTTTGAGTTAAGTATTAGCTACCTATCAAATTGATTAAATTTAATATATTAGATTTTGATTTATTGAATCTTTACCAACTCTTCCCCACCTGTTGTTAAATATATAACTATACATATAAGTTTGTTAGCCCATCATATGGTCAGAGGCTCTCTCCTGCCGGCTACCATCTAACTTTTTTAACTCAAGATTGAAATTGATGACTTAAAACGATGATTTCAACTATAAAAAGACGTTAAGTTAAAACAAGAAAAAGACACTACTCCTTCACACTTGTGATCTACAATGGCAAAAAAAGGAACAGAGCAAATCCCCCTTTTATCTCCTTACAAAATGGGTAAATTTCAACTTTCCCACCGGTAAAACTGTTCATTTTCTTTGATTTTCTGCGCGCGCGCGTATATATATATATATATATATATATATATATATATATATATATATATGTCTGAAACTATTAGTGGAACTTTTGTATTTTCATGCATGGCATACTTTAGAACGGGTTAATGACGCAGATAAGTAACGAATCTTACTTATTTAAGGAGTTAGGGTATGAACTCAATTTATTACTTCGGTAGATAATAAATTTTCAAATTTTGTGTCGATTTAGGTAACAAACTTTTTTTTTGACCGATTTAAGTTCCAAAATGATGACATATCAATCAAAAACTAACACGTGGTAGTTTCATTTACAATGTACATGAAACTTTAAAAATGGAAAACTAGCTAAAAAAATTAAAATGACCGGTTGCCCTGGTCACCCACGAGTATATTCCTAACCCGATTTTCTTTTTTTGAAAGTTCGTTACCTACCAGAGTAATAAATTGGGTTTATACCATAACTCGATAAAAGAAGTAAAGTTCGTTGAAGATCTCCACCATTTATCCTTAACATAATTTAATGTTCAAAAAGTCACCTATTTTTTAAAAAAATAAAAAACGTAAATATTTAATTTACATGATGATTTTCATATTTATTGAAATTGATTGTTATTCATGATGATGCACATAATATAAAGTTGAATTAATTTACTCATTTTTTATTTTTAAATATATAAATCATTTGGCCATGCTGTATTTGAAAAAAAAAAATCATAAATAAATAATTGGACAACATTAAATATTGATTTGTTTTGCACTTTTTAAACATAATTTAAATTAATGACTTTCCCTACAAATGATTAGGGGTAGTTAAGTCATTTATCTTCTCCTCTTAACTATTTCAGTAGTCTATTTTCTTAATCAAGATCAATGTTCCTAATTTAATCTTTCTAGTTAATAAATGGTTAGAATTATCTTAGGAGTTGCCAAAAATAGAATGACTACCTAATTCACATTTTGTTATAATATATAATACAGAATACAAATATAGATATAGATAGATTGGCAACCTTTATGAATAGTAACTCTTTTGTCTTTTGTAACATATAAATTTGTATATATATTTTGATCTTAAAAATATAATAAGATAATTGTAGTTTGATGGTAAAGCACTTTGAATTTGTTATAGGCTACATGCGTTCTAGCCTTTAAAGTGACATTTTTTTCTATTATTTTATAAATTGATTTTTTCTTTTGAATTGTATAAAAGTGAGTTGGGAGTCTTTAATTTTAAAAATAAACTCTACTTACTACTATTATTATATCATACTACTAGCTACAATATTATATGGTTATTATATCTTAATATATATTGTTTAATTCTTATAAAGTGTATACCTTTTGATATTTCGAATGAAGTAATATACATACACACACACATATATATATATATACATATATATATATATATGTATAGGAATGAGATCCTATGCAAATAAGGAGATAAAAAAAACAGTGAAAACAAATCTCCACCCTCCATCTAATCTAACTTATAATTATATATATATATATATATATATATATATATATATAAGGGGTGGAGATAAAAAAAATGGTGAAAACACTTTTTCCTTCATAATTTTTTAAGGTGTGAACTTTTTTTTTTGAAGTAAACCAAAAAAATTAAGGTTCACACAAAAAAATATTTTTTGTAAAAAAAATAAAGTAAAGTCAAATTCGAAAATCAATCAAAAAAATTAAGGTTCATAATTAAAAAACTTAAAACCTTTTTGTGAACCCAAAACAAAAAAATAAGATTCACAATTGAAAAAGTTAAAAACTTGCTGTGAATCTAAAAAAAAATTACGGTTCACAGTTGAAAAAAAAAGTTCACAATTAAAAAAGTTAAAAACTTTTCATGAACCAAAAAAAATTAAGGTTCACAATTAAAAAAGTAAAAATCTTTCCGTGAACCAAAAAAATTAAGGTTCACAAACGAAAAAGTAAAAAACTTTCTGTGAACTCAAAAAAAATTAAGGTTCACAGTTGAAAAAAAAAGGTTCACAACTGAAATTTTTTAAAACTTTCCGTGAACCTAAAAAAAATTACGGTTCACAGCTGAAAAAAAAGGTTCACAATTGAAAAAGTTAAAATTTTCCGTGAACTCAAATAAAATTAAGATTCACAGTTGAAAAGGTTAAAAACTTTTCGTGAACCCAAAAAAAAAATTAAAGTTCACAATAAAAAATTTTAAAAATTTTCGTGAAAAAACTAAAAAAAAAAGTTATGTGAAAAAAATAAGGTTCACAATTGAAAATGTTAAAAACTTTCTGTGAAGCAAAAAAAAAAAAATTAAAGGTTGATCACGAAAAATTTATGTGAAACAAAAAAATATAAGGGTTCACAAAAAAAATCATATGTGAAGCAAAAAAAATGAAAGTTCACAACTTAAAAAAATTGTGAATCAAAAAGTGTTTTCACCATTTTTTTATATCCCCACCCCTTTTATATATATATATATATATATATATATATATATATATGTTAGATTAGATGGAGGGTGTAGATGTGTTTTCACTGTTTTTTTAATCTCCTTGTTTTCACCAAAACTCATCCCTATATATATACATATACATATATATATATTGGAATGATCTAGAGAGAAATGCATTTTTTGAAGGAAGGGGGAAAGCGTTAGTATTCATCAAGAAGCATATTACCTTTATCCATAGAAATCTTGATAAAAGTAAACTGAAATTTAGTAAATGTTAATCAGAATCGATACTATGAATGTTAAGCTTCCTTGATAAATTCTTTCTGCAAGTTATAACATCGATTTATGAATATTAGATCCAAATCCGTTAATATGCATCTCGGTGAATATTAGTTAATATGCATTGTGATGAATATTAACAATAAAAATATTTTTCAAATAATGTGAAGTTTTAATATACATCGTGATGCATATTAATTAATATTCATCACAGTGAATATCAACAATTATTAAATAAATATTCATCAACTAATGTTATGACTTAAAAATGAAATTCATTCGTTAAAATATTCTTTATAGCATCGATTTTGATTAGTATTTACCGGTAAAAATAATTTTTTGTTGACGTTTTGATTGATAATTCTAATATGCTTCTTGATGAATACTAATGGTTCCCCCTTTCCCCCACAAAAGGCATTTCCCTCTTGATCACTACCTTATATATATATATATATATATATATATGATAATGAAGGTAACAATTACATTAACTATACTTCTTATAGAGTGTATACGCTTAATATTCTCAAAAATAAAAATATCTTACGTATATCTATGATTATATGATAATGAAGGCAAGAATTATTCAACAAGTATGTTGTACCACCACTTTATGTTATATTTTGTGTTTTTATTTATATATTAAAAAGAAAATCTATTAACTCCAATATAATGTATATAAGTCAGAAAAAGACCCCGAGTGTAATTACAGTACAAAACATTACAAAGCTACTATTAAATTCATTGTTATTACTTTTTCTTCGTCAAATCAAACTTGAGTAATTACTATCAGTGTTCCATTGTTAATGTTATTAATATTTAAATTATTATATCATTGGTATTCTAAAACTTAATCATAATTTAGAATTACAAAAAGTACGAGTTCATAATTTGTTTATTTAAGTTAAAAGAACTAAAGTTAAATTTAAGATTTAATATTTACAAAAAAATATTTAGTTTTAAAACCTGTCGCAACGCGAGGGCAATAAAGCTCTTGTTTTATATCAATAAAAATGGTGTCATGGGTATTTATGTGAAAGCCAAGTAACAACAATAGAGAGAAGTGAAGGGCTAAATAAGTCGCGATGGAGTTATTTGGTATTGGATTTCCATTTATGCCCTTTAGCTGTTTTTTTTAAATTGACAATTAATCTAATTATTTTAACCATTGATATAATTTGTCTATGGTCCAGATGTGTTCTTACTTATTCTTATTGATCAGGTGTTCTTATCTGATTCAAACTCTCACTCTCTCTCTCTCTCTCTCTCTATATATATATATATATATATATATATATATATATATATATATAGGGTAAGGTTCCAATGAGAACACTTAAAAAATAAGAACGGTAAGAACACTTCATAATTGCACAATTAGCGAACAAAATAATTAGATTCACACTCATACATCTCAAATATGTGTAGAAATATTGATTAAAATAGATTTGAACTTTCGAAAATACACAAAAATCAAAAAATGATTGATACACAATTATAGAGATGATCGTGCATCAATCGTTTTTTTATTTTTGTGCATTTTTAGAAGTGTGCATTTGTTTTTCTTTGCGTATTTGAGATGTATGACTGTGAATCTAATGATTTTTGTAGGTTAGTTGTGCATTTATGAGGTGTTCTCACCGTTCTTATTTTTGAAGTGTTCTCATTTGATCCAAACTCTCTCTCTCTCTCTCTCTCTCTATATATATATATATATATATATATATATATATATATATATATATATTCTATCTACTAAATGGGGGATACGCTGACGTCATAAAGCTGAGTTGGCACCATATGCAGCAATAGAATACGCTGATGTGTCATGCCCACATTAATCCGCTGATGTCATAATGTAGTATTATTAGTTTCATCTGAATTGTTTTTAAAAAAACAAAAATGAATTAATGCAGTTTGTAAGTAATGAATGTGCTTTTAAATTACAATTAACGGTTTATTGGTTACTCTTTATTTTTTTCCCATTTCCCAACGTAGGCGTGAAAAAAACAATAATGAATAGATATCTTTTTAAATTTTCCTTGATATTGTTGCTATCTTTACGACAAAAACCTTTCAATTTCCCCTTGATTTTCTCCCATCTGCACGCCAAAGGAATACGAAAGGTTAGACTCTTCATATTATAAATGATACACTACCATTTCATCAAAACCCACTTACTAAAGTCTTTTCACTTTCCCCCTCAATTTCTTCCTGTACTCAATAATCATTGTCATCGTTTTGTAGCATGGCATTTTAAGTTTTGTAGGTAAATTAATGCCATGCTACAATATTCCAGTAACATATAAAAGCTTTTGTTTGTTTAGTTTAAAGATGTATAATATTTTGGGACTTATATATGGCTTCTAAGTGTGTGTTTTGATGTTGTGTTTATATGGCAGTTAGGGAATTTCATACATGTCATGGCAATATTTATTTCTGGGTTTGTGGTAGGATTTACAGCAGTTTGGCAATTTGCTCTGGTAACACCAGCTGATGTGTCTCTTATTGTATTAACTGGAGGTACTCACACCACCAAAATAGCTAAAATTTCTTCTAAAAGTCAAGAAGTTCTTTCGCAAACTAGAAACATTTCTGGGCAGGTCAGCTCTTCTTCATTTGCATAAAAATCTTATCCTTTAATGTACATTTTATATCAGGTTTATAAAATCAGTGTCAATATTTCTTTGTTTATAACATGAGCATTGCTTCATTCAATTGTATTTAAAGTATAACTTTCTTGTCATCTTTGTGAAGACAGAATTGTGATGGCTGCTGATTTGATAAGCGTACTATTTGGATTGTGGTTCTATCTTTGGGTTATTAATAGATGAAAAGTGATTATATATGGTTAGAAGCAATTGGTTTTGGTAATTAATTTTTACTATGTTATTTGGTGATTATCAATTTGGAGTATATATGGCTGTTCAAACAGCTGGTTGAGCCTAAGCTAAATGAGAGATTTGAATCTTAGAAGGACAATTGGCAGAAGAATGGGCTGCTTGATTTAAGGTTGAAGAGGATGCTAAAGCTGGTAAAGAGCATTCAGATGAGGTGAAATGTAATCTTGAAATGGAGCTTCGTATGGCCTTTGCACTAACAACAAAAGAACCAAATAGAGACAACAGAACCGGTCGTATTTGGTTTTGGTCTTGATTAGTTTTAGAGTTATGAAACCAATAGTTGGTTTGGTTCAACTTTCCAAAGTTGTAATATTTTCATATCAGTTGCGGCAGTTAGAGGTGATGGATTACTGACCGGGTAAAATTACTTTTCAGGAGTTGTATTTTTTGTGCATTCTTAAATACTTTGTCATGACACCTTTATGAATCCTAATGTATGAGGAATTCTCCTCTTTAAAATGTAGGACTGAATTTGCATATGCATGCTCATTGAGTTGATGATATATATAAATGACCTGTTATAATTACAATACCATGCTCTTCATGTTTTTTTTTTCTCACTTGCAGTTGTATACACGATAATTGATTATAATCTTGGTAGGCATTATGATAAACTTAAAAGTGGGGATTATGTCTTTTATTACTAAAATTTTCTTTATTGCTTCAAAAATTGTCTATTAGAAATTGTACAATTGGTAAAGTTCTACACATAATCATTCCATTAGATTATAATTGGACAATTTTGATATAAGATGTTTCAAATTTGAATAAATGGACATGAAGTAGTAAAAGTTATATTAAATTATTACTTGATGTAGTTCAAATATAGGGACTTCGTCATGCTACTGTTTGTAACACATGTTTGATTTTTCAATGACTTTGATTTTTTTGGCTAATACAAAATATTTGATTTTTGATATGTCAAACTAAGGAGCAAGTACCATGCGAGCATCCATAAAAGTTAACAATGTAACACATGAGTAATGCTTACGTATTTGTTTGATGATAATTTACAAATAAACCTTAATAAAAAGGGATCCAAGTTTACAAATTAAATGACTTTTTCCGAGAAAATTACATGTAAGTCAAGTGGGATATGTTGTTTCATGATATTTGATCAATCTTTTGAATTTATGGTTATAGTTTATTACAATATAGTTCATAGAAGAAATTACAATTGACTTTAGACAAAAGAATTACATTTACAAACTTATACTTTTGAAGCTTCACTAAAGTGGATATGGGGTACGAGTGGTATATTTAATTACGAGTATGTTGACATTATAGATAAATCATTTAACTGCATACGTTTTATAAGTTTTATGAAGCAGTTACTATCCAAATTTAGAGTGAGAATATAACATATAAATGTCAAAGTTTTACGATTTGCCTGTAATCATATTCAATGCTCAGTTTTCTAGAGTATCATTGTATCATTTCAAATCCACTCCACTTTGTTACCTGCTTTTAATTAAAACAGAACCTTCAAAACGTAATAATAATATATTATATTATTATATTTATCTTTTATCAATTATTACATATCCGTATCACTAAATTACCTACGACACAAAATAAAACAAGATGTAATACATAAAACTTATATTAATATTTCTTATACTTATATCAACATTTCTTATACTTCCACAAAATAATCTCAAATAATCATATAATTTAATTCTTCTTCAAACCCGTGGAGATACGGGTCTTAAAACTAGTATATATATATATTATTAAAAGAAAAATCTTGGAAAAATAAAGGTTATTAGATGGAGGTCAACAATTAAGATCCAACCATTTATTTATTTAATGACATCATTAATCTCATTTTTATGTGATTAAAATACTAATATACCCTTCTATATTTACAATATACACCCTTCAATAATTACAATATAAATCTTTTATTTTTTTCTTTAATCGTCCATAATCTTCCAAAAATTTTATGGAGATTTTAATTTAAAAACTACTTTATTATTTCTTCCATAATTCAAACTCTTCTTAAAATCTTTTGGAAATTGATAAAAAGAGCCCTAAGGGCTTCTTTTAACATGCATAAGAATTTGTACATTCAAAATTATCTCCTGAATTTTCAATTTGTCCCCTTGAATTTAATTAAAGTATAATTATTTTATGCATGTCTAAATAACTTAACCAAAGCCCTTAGGGCTCTTGTTAACAAAACCCAAGTATTTTTTATTTTATTTTTTTATGTAAAAAGCCCCAATAAGTTAATTTTAATTCCAAAAAAAATTCATGACTTCATTCCATTGGGTAGTGATTTAAATTCTTATATGACCGCCTTTTTTTAATTCTTTTATCAATTTTTAATTTACGATACTTGGATTATGGATGCCAACGCGGGTTCCGGCAGGTTATAGTGTATTTATACCCATACCACCACCTTTTGAATTCTTTTATCAATTTCTAATTTATAATGCTTGAATTATGGATACCTACGGGTCGGGTTCCAGCGGACTTTATTGTATCTGTACCCATACCCGTTTGAATTATTTATACCCGTGCCCGACCCAATACCCGCTGGGTACCCAATTAGTTATTAACTATTAACCATCGGTTTTTCATATTTATTCATGGGTTTCGGTTATCCACATGTATATAACTTTAGTCAAACAAAATTTTTATTTATTGAAAATACAATGCAAATTTGAAACACGACAAAAAAACAAAACCAAAATACCATAAACTATGGTATTCAAGATTTCAAATCTTAAAGCTAAAAATTAATTTTTAATTAACTAATTCAAAGTTTCTGTACGTTTAAGATAATGAATAATTTCATGTATTCATATCATATAAGTAAAAATATAATTATCATGAAAATCCAAATATAATAGCGTATGGTATAAGGTTCAGTCATTGATATGTACATTACTTTATTGTATATAAAAAATATTGTATCTATATTATATAAATTTCAAGATAACAATGACAATTATACGGCTATGAATATGGGTACTTAAGTATTTTTCATGGATAATTCCATGAATTTTACGGGTCCTAAACTAGTATACACACACACACACATATATATATATATATATATGCTATCAAGCCCATTCGATGCACAACTGTTTGAAAAGTACAGTTATATAAAAATGTGTAAGTAGCCGAATATGTTAATGGGCATATAATTAGTGTTATCGATAGTACAATTAATTTGTGACGTTGACCAATTATTTTAAGTTTACTTCAATATTTTTCATATATATAATTCTTTTACTTTTCAGCATAAAGTTATAAACCAAACTTCTTTATAAACAATGTTCAAGAGTTTGTAAATTAAAAACACGTAATCGTTAGCTAAAATAATACGCTATATTAGGTATTAAAAAACTTTATTTTATATATAAAAACTAAGCATTGAGCTCGTGCGATGTACGACCATTTATATAATACCATTCAATTAGTTTGTATCTTATTATGTTTAAGTTTGAATATACAATAAAATTAAATTAAGTTGTAAGTTATTGTGTTAACTTTAATACATTTGTTAAGCCTATGCAATTCAACATAATTAGAAAAATAAAAATTAATCATATGTTTTTTAGGTTTTCAACAGTATCTTACTATTGTTGAAAGTTTAAAATTTATTAGTGAAATTCAATACTAATATATACCAAAATGTACATAAAATAATCAATTTCAAATATCTTTATTAAAACTAATTTTCTTAAAACATGATAGTTGATGATGATAATATTTGTTAAATACAATGTATAAGATATGAATTAGAAAATGAATCTTTTTATATGTAGGTAAAAATTGTTATATATTAAATACAATATAGGAAATTTTGAAGGCTATTATAATAAAGTATAATTTAAATAATAGTCTTAGTAACTAATAATTAAGGTTTTTTAAGAAAAAAATAATATGATGATGTTGCAAGTTATGAGGCTTTAAGGTAAAGGAAATATTATGATGTGGCATGTCTAAAAATCATGAAAAAATCTTTGTTTTATAAGTATATATATATATATATATATATATACACACACACACACACACTAAGCGAGTAGTAAAGATACTCTAGGATTTGCCACGTAGGCAATTATGACACGTGTCAATGTCTCAGAATTCGCCACGTAAGAAATTAATTAGATTTAAATTATTAAATAATAATATAAATAACATACAATCAGGATTAGAATTGCCATAGGAGACATAGTAATATGTGATGTGATTATCTACGTTTTTCATCCAAAAAATATAGATAAAATATGGAACGGAGTATGTGTTTAACATGAAGACCAAAACTCTAATCTCCTACACTTTTTGAATTTATTTTGAATCAATTATTTGTTGTCTATTTCTATTTTTGTTTGGTTTGATACATTTAAAATATTAATATAAATAATAACTATCATGTAAATATTTACATTTATTATTAAAATTGGGAAGTTTAAAGGGTTTTATTTTAACATTAAGTAAAATTAAGAGATCTAATTGACTAATTAAAATTTTTAAATGATGACATCACAATGATGTTTTCTATATATAATTTAAGATTATATGTTAAACGTCAAATTAGAACAAAACATATTTGATGAATGTAATACATTAGAAGTTGTTGGAACAAAAGTAAGAGAGAATAACGGAGCTTCATAGATGTTACCTTTTTCCAATTTTTCTCATTTTTTATATATCCTTTTTGAAGTTGTAAAATTATTAGTATCCTTAAATATGTAAATTATTTTAGTGTACAAATTTATCTTTGTTTCTTTGTAAGTAAAAAGAATTATTACCAGAGGTTGTCATAACAACTGTGAAAAGAACTTAAATATATGGTACACTTTTTTTAACAATATTCCCATACTATATATTTCCATTTCAAGTCTATACATAATTGCTTTGGATTACTATTTGATTGTCTCAATCAAGTTGGAAGTGTAAAAGATTGGTTACATCACAAAAATATATGGAGAATTACTCATGAGTTTGAATTAAGGTGTTTTTAATAATTTTTTTAGTTGAATTGTATAGGCTGATGTTCATGATTTAAAGGAATAATTATAATGTTAAGACTTAAATAAATTAGTAGCATAAGATTTTTCTATTATTATTACTAACTTTTTTAATTTGATGCTCAAAAACAATTTAACATCTTTTTCTTAGATTAGATTTCATAATTCATGATTGTACATTTAAATTACCATGCATCGCACGGGTTTTCTCCTAGTGTGTGTGTATATATATATAAGTTCAAATGATAATAGAATTTTTTGATGAGAATAAGGGAACCAATAGGAATGCACCAAGTGTCATAATACCCATTTTCTCCCATGATTTTAAAAATTAAATATCTCACAAAAGGTAAGTCAAAATATCATAATAATTGCACCATAATAATCAACATTTAATTCTCTTCGATAAAATATCTCACAGATGTGAAAAGGTATACTTTCGACGAGTTTTTTGTTTTTGGGTTTTACAAATTGTACAAAATTAGCACCACATGTGGTACATGCTGGTATCACATGTGGTACACGCCGGTACCACATGTGGTACCCGCCGGTACCACATATAGTACTCATTTTCAAAACTCACTGGAATACGAAAAAAAAAATTCATCAAAAATATACCTTGTCACATATCTAATCGAAAAGAATTAAATTGATTATTATGGTGCAATTTTTGTGATTTTTTGACTTACCGTTTGAGAGATATTTAATTTTTAAAAATGTGAGGGAAAGTGAGGTTAGTGACACACGACACAATTCTATTGGTTCCTCCATTCCCACTAAAAATGATGTACTCATTTGAACTTTTGTCATTATATATATACACGAATGAAATCTCGTGAGAACACAATGTTAATATGAAAACGATTATAACACATCCTAACTATGCATTTAAAATCAAGGGTCCAAAATGAAGGTGTCATTTGTATAATTATTGCATAATCTGAAAAAGGGTGGTGATATTTTCGTAAATAAGTTGAATCTCAGTTTTCATTCCTAATGCATTTTTTGTGAATCAACTTTTTTTGCTTCACTACATTTTTTAAGCAATGAATGTTTTTTTTACGTTCAAATATGAAGCTCAAAATATTTTTTGCTTCAGAACATTTTTAAAGCAATGAATGTTTTGTTTTTTTACGTTCATATAATCTTGTGAAAAACGAAGCTAATATTTTAACATTCACAAATATTTTTTAAGCAATGAATATATTTTTCTTTAGCTTCACATAACTTTGTGAAAGATGAAGTTAAAATTTTAACATTCACACACAAAATAACATGTGTGAATAAATAACAAAATTAAATATCAACAGTTTATCTTTGATTAAGTTATTTTACATACATCCCATAAACATACACATACATAAACACAAACACATACAGACACAAAACAAAATCCATCGACCTCTTTCATTTCCGGCGCCTTCTCTCTTCTCCGGTGAGTTCTCTTCTCTGACGGACTCTCTTTTCTCAGGCAACTTCTCTATACTCCGGCGACTCTCATTTCCGGTTCGTTTTATGGTGGTGGTGTGACACCCGACAAATTAAGACTAGTATTAGTACCTAATCGTTTTGTTAATACATGTAATTAGTTTTGTAATAGGCTAATTATGTGTATCATTATGTACATTGGAATATATACGCACGTACGCAATTTGTTTAAATTGTGCATTTGTATTTCGGATGGAATCCGACACATACGGACGTTGGTGAAACTCTTTAATAAATAACGTAAACCTATTTGATAATTAAATGGTAGTTATTTACTTTGTATTATTATGTATTAATAATATATAAAACAATGTACGTTTTATTTGAAACGTAACCGAAACGAATTAAACATGCGAAACGTGCTCGATAAACGAAATAAATCCAATTTATATTTCTATAACTCAAAACAAAGTATTTTGATAAAATACTTCCATCAAAATATTGAGATTCAAGTCAAAAACGAAAACGTATTAATTTAACATCACGCGATTAAATAATCGCAACACGGACACGCAAATCGAATCAGACTCATAACCAAAACAAATTTTATAAATGCTTTCAAGTATTTTAAAAATAATAACATCAAAATAATAACGAGATTTGAATGTTATTTAAAAACACGTACGTATAACATATAATGTATAAATAAACGTTTAAACAATCGAGTGAATGAACACCGCACGGAGCGCAACTTTGGGAGCAAAGTTAGTGAGCCACAACTAAGTGGGGCCCACCCAAAAATCATTGAACAAGCATGGCATGGAAAGCCATGCTTTCTTTCTTCATTAAGTCACCAAACACACCCTTACACACTTCATTTACCACCATACCTTCACCTCCACTCTCACACTCTTCCTCTCTACATCTCATCTCTCTCTTTCCTCTCTCTATTCGGCAGCCCCAAACACCCCTAGGATCACCATAATCCGCCATCAAACACCTCCTAAAAATACCTCGAATTGCAAAGCTCGTTTGGAAGAAAACGTTTAACACAACGCGAGGAGCATTTCTACCTTCTTCGTTTCCTCAAACGACCATTGTGAGACTTGTAAACACACTTATTTTACTTATAATATGCTTACATACATGTATACTAGCTCATACAACTAATTAATGTCCAAAAACTAAACAAAAACACGTTTTTCCAACCATATATACATATCACACTTTTCGGTTCATAAAAACAATTCCACGGAAAAATTCATATAAAATCGTATACACAAAAGAAATGTATGAAACCTATGCCAAAATCTTCGTAGGTTCATTGTTTACAACTTTCATGTTGAACATTTTCTCCAGAAATACACTGATTTTGAGACAAAACTCGATTTATGAACATATATACCTAGGTACTAATTTTTGCAACAATATAAAAACCGACACTTCGGGTTAACCCCGAGATGAACCGATAATTTTTCTAGACTCTATTGACTAATGTAAGACTTGTGTAAAAGTTTCGGGTCAAACCGAGCTCGTTTGACTACGTTTCTGACACTTGAAAACATGATCAGCCTCTTGTGTCGCATTTGGGCCAACCCAACTGCGACACAAGCCACTGTGTCGCCAAAATTAGCTAAGTCGCAACCTGCGAGGAAACAATTACGTCGCAAATGAATTTCCATGTCGCATGGTGCAACATAAACCCTTATGTCGTAATAATTTTTGAATGTCGCACTTAGCGACACAAACACTTGTGTCGCACTGACTCGAATGTCGTATTTAGCGATACAAATCCATATGTCGCATAGACATGATTTCCGATTTATGCGACACAAATCTAGTGTCGCAAACCAGTGTCATAATTCACAGAATTTGAAATTTCGATGCGTTTTTAATAAAGCAATATATGCAGAATTAAAAATTTTTCAAGCTCGACCCCAGCCAAGGGCTCTGCCCCTTGGACCCCGCTACCAGGGGCACTGCCCCCGACTCCCGTCATTTAAAAGTTGTAAATACTTTTCACACTAAGTGTCGAACACTTACCATAACAAAACCTTATACGATGATACTCGTACATGATATACATATACTTTGATAGGTATACAATACAATGATACATATAATAACAATAACACTTTCGAATTATTATTACAAACCATCACCAACGTGCTGTACATGTTCTCCAAAACATAATCAAATAACCAAATCATTTAGACATTACTAGTTATATGGACAACTAGTATACGTGATCTTTTGAGATACCTACTCATTATTATAACCTTGCGCATTTTGAACGCTCGGCATGTTACAGTCTTCGGATAACATATTATAGTACTACAGTATACTTGCTTCATTGCAACATACAAGACTCAGGTAAGTCTCATAGCCCCACATTTTTACTGTTTTAACTCCCGGGGTGGGAATACATGCTCAATTTATTTTACATGTGAACGCAAGTACTAAAACATCGCTATATACTACATGAGTTATTTTCACTAATTATTTTAAAGCCCTGCACAACATAGTTTGGTAATACTTATGTAGCGTGAATGTTAGTGTATGGTACCATATGAGATTGACAATCTACGTCCGGGTTGGAGGCCCAACTTGTCAAACGGACGCATTATCATTTGTTTATACGAGTGTTGATTAGGCACTCGTAGGGAGGCACCCTCGATCAGGTACTTGATTGTGATCCTGCCACCTCAGTTAAGCTCAGACTATAACCTCATGGCATTTTGTTGAGTCACTGATCGTAAAACTCAAGATGGTCACTGATCTCAAAGATTAAGGGGGAGACAAAGACAATGTCTACGAAGAGATTGTTGAAGTCATTAGTCACTGATAAGCGAAGTTACTGATGGTGTCTTATATTCTCATGTCTCTGACCCAATTAATGAAGATCTCTCTAAGAAGAAATGATTCAAGTCAAGCTCCTGTTGCTGATATTTATGTTCGCTGATCTTCTCTCTCTCTCTCACTAAGTTACTGAAGGATAATTATGCTCAACTCTGTGTGTCGCTGATCAATATCAGCGAGAGTATTACTCTCTGTACATGAAGTATGATTCAAGTTGAAGATAGTGTTGCTAAAGGTTTTCTTGTCGCTGTTTGTATCTTAGACCAGTAAAGGAAGAATTTATAAAGATCAAAGACTCAACTATGTGTGTCGCTGATACTCATCTATCAGCGAGAGTCTCCAAGTCTTCTTGAGTTCTCTCTTCTGCTGAATAAAAGAAGTCGCTGAAGATTAGCTGTTCAAGTCATTCTTTAGAGCATGTTAGCTCGCATCGAGAATGAGGAAAATTGATATATCTATCAGTGACTGCAGCATTAAATGCCGCATTACATAAGAAGTCAACATTCGGCGTTACTACGGCGCAACACGTGTTCCTCGTAACTTGAAAAGAGTAACGTGGAAGCTTTTGATTGGTCTATGGTACAAGGTGATATTTCCCAAGACAGAATGTCGTGCCATGATATATCACATCTCAACTACCTCTCCAATCAAGCAGCGACACGTGTCCATCAGATCCGGAAATTGAGGATTTCAGCGTCTATAAATAGCGTAGTATGTTGTACTTCATTTTGTGTCGATTACTTGTATTGTCACTTGTTTGTCAGTGACTAGTTTGTCTAAGATACAAGTAACACCAGCAAGTGAACTAGTAGCGTGTTTGTCCACTACTAGTTTACTTCAGCGAGTGAGCAAGTTAGCGTGTTTGTCCACTACTGCTCATCTCCTTTGTAATAAGCTGTATTGTTTGATTTAGATTAGCTTTGGCTAATCTATTCCGCAATCAACAAGAGATAAATTTTATCAATAAAAGAATTTATCTTTCAGCTACATTTGTATCAGCAACTGAACTGTTTATCTTATATACATACTTGTGTTTATATTGTTGTTACTTTAATACGGTTAAAAACTTGTTAAACAAAGATAACACATTATAACAGAAAAGAAAAGTTTTTAATTGTATTCAACCCCCCCTTCTACAATTAACTCACTGTTAACGATTCACAATCACTAACATAATAGTGATTAGGGACTCACAATTGGTATCAGAGCAGAGTTGGTTTAAAATATAATTTAAACAGATCTGCAATGGAATCCGTTAAGTACAGTTGTGTTGATTCTGAGTACCAGAAGGGAAATGGCTCCACTACAAAACCTCCAGCCTTTGACCCATCAAGAATTGAAACCTGGATGTCCAGGATGATGATGTTCTTAGACCTTGTTGATGATCGTCTTTGTTCTATAATAATAGATGGTCCTCACACCCCTACTGTCATTATTCCTGCTGTTGCAGCCACTGCAACCACTCCTGCACTACCAGAAATGGTTATGCCAAAAAGGGAGGAACAATGGACAGATGAGGACAGGCGCATGATCAGGCTGGATAAACAAGCTAAAATATACATAAGCATGTCACTTCCAGATGAAGTGTTTGAGTCCATTAGATTGTGCAGTACAGCGAAACACATGTGGGACACTCTAAGAAATATCTATATTGGAACCCCCGACATTATTCGCTGTAGAGAAGTAAATCTGACTCGTCAATATGAACTGTTTGCCATGGAACCTAATGAGTCACTGGCCTCCACCTATACTAGATATCAAGCTTTAATAAATAAAATGGAAAAGGCTAATATAGGAAAGGACCAAAGATTTGTTGTCGAAAAATTTCTAGAACTGTTGCCTAGAAAAGTTTGGGGAACCATTGCAACATGTACTCGACAACGTAATGATTATACTTCTCTCAATCTAACTCAAATTTATGGTATATTGTTAAACTGGGAACAATCTGAAAAACAGGCTGATCAAAGCGAGCACATTCGTGCTGCACTAGGCAGTCAAAAGATTTCTAATGCCCTTGTAGCTGAGCTAGAAGAGATTGATCAAAAGCAGAAAGTTAAGATCACCCAGTTGAGTTCAAAGTCACTGATTGCAGATGAGGAAGGTTGTGCTGCTGACAATCAGTCTGAAGTCAGCTATGAAGAAGGACTAGAGAAGCTGGAAAGAGATATGGCCATGATGGTTGCAAATTTCAGAAAGAACACAAGGTTTAACAAATTTGCTGGTGTACCATCAAGTGACATCTCAAAGTCAAAAGGTGACTGCTACAAATGTGGCAAACCTGGTCATTTTGCAGCTGACTGTAGATCCAAAGCTGTCAATCCTCTCCCTGAACAAAGGCCCAGCTTCAGAAATGACAAGTATAACAAGTACAAGTCAAAATACAAGAAGCTGAAAGCTATGTTCAAAGTTGGCAAAAAGAAGGGAAAAGGATTCGTCGCTGAAGAAGGATCCTTCAGCGACTCTGACTCAACCTCATCATCTGATGAAGAAGAAGCTATGATTTGTTTAGATAGAGATTACTGCATGATGGCTAATGATGCTGACTTCCATGAAAACATCAAAGAAGTAGCTAAGAAATGTTCAGCATCTGGCTGGGATCCAGAGACTCTCTGCAAGGTACATTGTTTTAAATCAGCCTCAGTGACTGAAAAGGAGAACATCTTTGAGACTTTGATAGTTGATCTATCAAATGCTCATGATATTCAGAAGAGGCAAGAATGCATGATCAATGACTTAACATCTAAACTTAAACTTCAAGAAGAAAATTTGTTGAAAATGAAAGATCTAAAACTTGAACTTGATGCACAAATACATGCAAATCAAATGTGCATTCAAGAGAAAATAAGTTTTGAAACCAAATTTTCTCAACTCAATGAAGTTATAAAGTCATGGTGCAAATCTGCATTAAATGTAAATCAGTGTGTTAATAATCAAATTCCAAAACAAGTAAAAGCCATTTTGGAAGGTGATTATGACACAGCTGCTTCTCTGGCGGATGCCACAAGCATTGATCAAATATTCAAGCCTGATCAATCCTTTTCAAACTTCGTTTTTGAACCAATGTCAGTCTTCAGCGAGCCTAAACCAAATCACTTTGTTAAAAGCTCGCTGGTCACTGACAACTGTGATATAGCTGCAAGTATTGATGAACTGAAAGACTTGAGCATAAATGAGTCAACAACTAATCCAGTTCCCATCAGTATTACTGCTATTAATCAAAAGTCATTCAGCAACCTCACTCCTGACACTTCAGTGACTGATGATGTTGTCATCAGTGACTTGGAGTCAAAGAAACAAACTGAGACAGTAAGTCTGAATTCTTTTAAATCTCAATCAAATAAGCATTTTGAGCAAAAGAAGTCTAAAGCCACAAATAAAAAATGCTATAAGTGTGGAAGTAGGCAACATGTGTCAACAGATTGTTCATCAGTACAAGCTTGTGTCCAACCAACCACCAGCAATGAATCAAATGTCTTGCTGGTCAGTGGAAGCCAAGTTCAAGGCTTGTCCACCATGAACCCATCTCAGGATGGGTTCATAAATTGAACTAATAGTTTATTCCTGATGTAGGGCATTCTTAGAGAAACAATCTGGTATCTGGACAGTGGATGTTCCAGACATATGACCGGATGTAAGTCCCTGCTCAGCGACTACCAGGATGAAAGAGGTCCTGATGTAGTTTTTGGTGATAACAACATTGGTAAGACCAGAGGGTATGGGGTCTTGACCAATGGAAATGTGATGTTTAAAAAGGTGGCATATGTTGAAGGACTGAAGCATAATTTATTAAGCATCAGTCAATTCTGCGATGCCAAGAATAAAGTGCTATTTGATCATGAAGCTGGAGTTGTTTACAACAAAAATGGAAGTGCTGTCCTGGGTGCTCAAAGAAAAGGAAACACATATGTAGTCAATATGGACTCAGCACAATCAGGAACATGCTTTTATTCTAGAACGTTTCAGAAGAAAAATGGTTATGGCATAAGCGACTTTCTCACCTGAACTTTAAGGCCATCAGCAAGCTCAGCAAGAATGACTTGGTAAATGGTCTTCCAAAGCTTACTTTTGACAAAGACAAGCTCTGTTCAGCGTGTGAGAAGGGAAAGCATCACAGCTCCTCTTTCAAAAGCAAACAAACATCTTCAGTGATAGAATGTTTTCAACTGATGCATATGGATCTATTTGGTCCTGTGAGTTCTCCTAGTCTTGGTGGTAAAAGGTATTGCTTGGTAATTGTGGATGAATATTCCAGATATACTTGGGTATTCTTTCTTAAAGCCAAAAGTGATGCAACACAGGAAATTATATCCTTTATCAAAAAGATGGAAAACTTAAATGATTGTTCAGTTAAACATTTAAGAAGTGATAATGGCACTGAATTCAGAAATATTGACCTTGAAAGTTTCTGTGATTCAAAAGGTATTTCTCAAAACTTCTCTGCACCAAGAACACCTCAACAAAATGGTGTTGCAGAGAGGAGAAATAGAACCTTGATTGAATCAGCAAGGTCAATGCTCATAGATGCTGGTCTTAAGACCCACTTCTGGGCTGAAGCAGTTAACACTGCCTGCTACACTCAGAATAGGTCTCTGATTGTCAAGAGACATGATAAGACAGCCTATGAGGTGTTAAGGGGGAGAAAACCTGACATAAGTTTTCTTCATGTTTTATGCAGTACCTGCTATGTCTTAAACAAAAGAGATCACTTAGGAAAGTTTGATCCCAAAGCTGATGAAGGTATATTTGTTGGTTACTCAATCATTTCAAAAGCTTTCAGAGTCTATAATAAAAGAAGGGAATGTATTGAAGAATCAATGGATGTTACCTTTGATGAATCTTATGATGCATCACTTACTGATCCAAAAGATTATGAAAACCTTATTTTTAACACAATCAGTGATGACAAGCATGAGGTTCATCCATCAGATTCTGAAAGGGAAGATGATGTCCATGAAGATACTTCTGGCTCTACTTTAGCTAAGAATAATTCAGAAACTTCATCTTTGCCTGTTGATACCCCATCATCATCTCATCATTTGCATCAAAATAATAACACTCACTTTCCAAATCAAAGCTTAAACATTAATCATGCTTCTAATGCTGATGTGTATGGTGGATCATCTCTGAATAATCAAGTCACTGCTGAGCCTCAGCGAGTGACTAAATGGACTAGACATATTGATAATCAATTGATTATTGGTGATCCTCAATCCAAGGTCCAGACCAGATCAGCATCTGCTAACTTTTGTTTGTATGTAAGCTTTGTGTCACTAATCGAGCCCAAAAAGATTGATGAGGTACTCACTGATCATCACTGGATAGCTGCCATGCAAGATGAGCTATCTCAGTTTGAAAGTAATAAAGTGTGGAAGTTAGTACCTCAAGCTGCTGGGAAATCTGTGATTGGAACAAGATGGGTGTTCAGAAACAAGATGGATGCAGATGGTGTTGTAATAAGAAATAAGGCTAGACTGGTTGCACAAGGTTACTGTCAGCAAGAAGGAATTGATTATGATGAAACCTTTGCACCAGTTGCTAGGCTTGAAGCAATCAGGTTGTTCTTAGCATATGCAGCTCACAAGAAGTTCAAGGTATATCAAATGGATGTGAAAAGTGCCTTCTTGAATGGAAAGCTGCAGGAAGAAGTGTATGTGAAGCAACCACCTGGATTCACTGATCCCAAGCATCCAGGTTATGTCTATAAGCTGGAAAAAGCTTTATATGGACTAAAACAAGCTCCTAGAGCTTGGTATGACACTCTCTCCACCTTCTTAACTAATTGTGGGTATGTCAGAGGTAAAATTGACAGCACACTTTTTATTAAAAAGGATAAGAGAGATGTTATATTGGTCCAAATTTATGTTGATGATATTATTTTTGGGTCTACTAACAATGACATGTGCAAGGAATTCAGTAACCTCATGACTAAAAGTTATGAAATGAGCATGATGGGTGAACTAACGTTTTTCCTTGGTCTGCAAATAAAGCAAACCAAAACTGGTATTTTTATAAATCAAGGAAAATATGTCAAAGATCTATTAAAGAAATTTGAATTCACCAACTGCTCATCCCTTGCTACACCAATGTCATCTGCAGTAAAATTACATGCTGATCCTGATGGTAAATCTGTAAACATCACTGCTTACAGAGGAATGATCGGGTCACTGCTGTATCTAACTGCTAGTAGACCAGACATTATGTTTTCTACTTGTCTATGTGCTAGATATCAAGCTGATCCAAAGGAATCCCATTTGCTCGCTGTCAAAAGAATATTCAGATATCTGAAGGGTACACCAAATCTTGGTCTCTGGTACCCATCTGGTTCAGATTTCTCACTGAAAGGATATTCAGATTCTGATCATGCTGGATGCAAAATGGACAGAAAGAGTACCTCTGGTAGCTGTCAGTTTCTTGGAGAAAAGCTCGTAAGCTGGTCAAGCAAGAAACAAAATTCTGTCTCCACTTCTACTGCTGAGGCTGAATATGTCGCTGCTGGAGCCTGCACTGCTCAAATTCTGTGGATGAGGAATCAGCTCGCTGACTATGGTTTTGACTTTGGCAATGTTCCAATTTATTGTGACAGTCAAAGTGCCATTGCCATAGCAAATAATCCTGTGATGCACTCAAGGACAAAGCATATTGATGTCAGATATCACTTCATCAGGGACCACGTCATGAAAGGTGACATTGAACTGCATTTCATTCCAACTGATTACCAACTCGCTGATATTTTTACAAAACCTTTAGATGAGAAGAGATTCACCTTTCTCATCAGCGAGTTGGGCATGCTGAACCTAAATGATTAAAACCTGTTTGTTTAATAATAGGTAGTTACAGAATAAATAGTTTATTTTTGTTAAGCACGCTGACCTATCATTCTCACTGATGTAATCAGCAAGAACAATAAGTTAGCATTGCTATAATCAATAAATTATATACTTTGTAACTACACATGAAAATTCCTTATATCACATAAATAAACTATATCTTATGCTTCACATACTTGACTAGCTGATTGGATTAGTATTCTAAGTTGTAATTTGATCAGCGACATCAAATGTGAAACATAATATTTATTTTATTTTAAGATATAACTTATTTTCATCTCGCTGAGACATGATGTATCAGCGAAAGTTCTGTTATTATTTAATACTGCATTTATTTCGACATATATTCCTTACAATTAATACATTTTGTATTTAATTTTTAACGATTTATATTCTTAATAAATACTTTATTAAAATATCTTATGGGAACTCGAAAAGGTACACTTTTTCTGACACCTCGTATACCTTTCCGGCGCACCACTCCCATCACCATTTAATGTTACCACTTATCACCATCATCACCCTACTCCACTATCACCAACCACATTTTTTTTTTTTTTACTTTTTGACCACGTACATACTCGTTTTGACCACACATTTTCAACATCAGTAACCGTATATAAGCAGCGAAACCCTTACCTTTTCACTCTTTACGCTTTCTAATTTTTCAAACTTCATCTTCTTCATTTTTCTCTGCAAATATCTCATCTTTTAAATCTTCTACTTTTTCTTTCTCTAAAAATGGCAAGGACAAAATTTTTCAATAATGCTTACACACCGACCCCAGAGATTAAAGCTCTTCGAGCCTCTGCGGTCAGTGAGACCCTTGTCATTACAGTTCCCAAATCTAACTATTTGGGAAATGTAAACTGTCCTAAACCTGAGTATGCGGAGGTGATAAACTTTTTGAAAAATCACTTTATCCTCCCTGCTCTTACCTTGTCTCCTGGGGAAATGAACCCAGAATGGCTCAGTGAGTTCTGGTATACCTGCACTCACTCTGTCGTCTCTGGTGTTTCCCAACTCTAGGGCTTTATAGACAATGGTACCCAACCTATCATCATAACTGCCAACACCATCCGCTCCATTTTACAACTGCCGACCTATGAGTCGTACGAATCGCTGCCAGAGAGCGACGTTGCCAAACAAGGCCTCGTCGAACTCACTGAGATTGAGTGTAAATACTCAGTTGATGGCAGTGGTAACCGTAAGTACTCTACGGTCCATAAAACAAAAATGGATGGTGTTTGGAATGCTCTTTTCACAAACTTTATCCAATCTTTGGGTACAAAATCAGGGAGCTATGATCAATTCAGCTCCCTGGAGGTCCAGATCAGTTGGTCACTGGTCAACTCCCTACGAGTTGACTATTCAAGTGTGATCTTTAACGAACTGATCACCAAAGTCGCTGAGCCTGCCAGGGCAAAATATGTGCCTTACCCTAGGTATCTCTCACTGATCTTTAGGGATCAGTTTGCTGCCTATGATAGGGTATCATTTCAGGGATTTGAGCCCACTCTGGTAGGATCTCAAATTTTTGCAAAACCAGCGACTGTGGTTTTACCTGCTTTCATGAAACATCCGGGGATCCTTGCACCCCAGCCTGTAACTTCTGTACATATGTCAGTTGCTGCCCCCCCATCGACCACGTCACTGACTACACCCCCAGTGACTACTGTTGGTCAACCACCAGTTAAGAAACCACCAACTGCTCCCAAGAAAAAATCCAAATTAGGGTCCCTGACATTAAAGGATCAGGGACATAGTAAGAAGAAGACATCTACGGATGCCAGTGGTGAATCAGTGACTGTATGTTCAGTTGCTGAGGGCACCACTGCTGAACCCTCAACTTTACCTGCTTCACTGGACTCTCGAAAGTCCAGTGACTCTACAAAGGGAAAACTACAGACAGCTGCAGTGGATCAAACCACTGTTAGCAGTGATTCGGGTGCACCCCACACCCTCAGATTGAGTCAACCCAGCCACTTGTCATCCTCACAAAAGGGTGACATTTCATTAAAAGGGCAAGTGACATCAGTGGGTGATAACACACTCATAGCTGATGTCACACCACTGGCTACAGACCCGGGCCATCTCTCATCTATCACTACACCGACTGTCAATGTTTCACCACTGACCCATGGTGAGATACAGGTCGCTACTTCTATTTCCAATGAACCACCAGCTAAATCACAAGCTGATGATGAGGAAATCATGCCTATGGACACCTCTGAGGACACCCAACCCATTCCTCCACCCACATCCAACTCTCCCATCAGAGAGCTCACCCCCACCTCTTTCTCCAGTGATAACATCCAAGTCACTGCTGATCAGACCACACCCCCTGATCAGGTAGCCCAATCTACACCTACCCCCACTATTAATACCCAAACTACTCCCCCAAACACCTTCACTCACTCCACATCAGATCAGCTACTGATGGAGTACATTGCCCAATCCCAAACCCAAATTAAGATGCTCACTGAAGACCGTGAGGCTCTTATTGGCAATGTCTCTGTCCTTCAGAAAGCTGTTGCTGCTCTCACTGATGTATACAACTCCATTGAACCATGGAGCACATCTGTTAGTGAGAGGGTACAAACAGTAGCTGATGCTAGTGCTGCTATAAACCATGCAGTCACTGAGCTAGCCTCCGCCTCCACCAACAACTTCACCAATCATGCTGCTGCCATTGCCCAGCTCACCACCAACCAAAATGATTTAGCCATTTCTGTATCTAACTACCTGTATAACACTGACAAAGTTATTAAGGTACTTCCACAGGTTGTCTCACAGCTCACAAAGACAAGAGCTGAGGTCGCTGCCCTGCGAGAGGAAAACACAGATTTCACTGATCAGATACTTAGGGCAGTTGATCAGTTTGAGCGAACCAGTCAGGGGGAGAGTGAAGAAGAGGATTTTGTCTCTGATCCTGAGATGCCCCGTAAGATGACCGATCCGCTATCAAACAAGGCTCACAGGGACATTGTGCTCACTACCTATGCACTTCGTCCTATCGCTGAGCAACCTGAACTGGAGGCCCTTGCAGTTGCTGAACTGCATTGGGTGGATATGGAGATAGCCACTGATATGGAAGATATCACTGAGAGCTTTCCTGAGTTCAGTGCTGAAGAGCTCAGGAACTACAACGGGTTGGTGCAACAATGGGCAGTGGATGATACTGCTAGGATTGAGGGTACCTCAGTGAGCTACGAATTGGCTCGCTGGGAATGGATGAATAGGGAAGTGGTAGCTGATGCATCTGATGATGAGGAGGATGATACCATCATGCATGATGCTGATGATAATGATGATGATAACAATGATGATGGCCAGGGAGGTGGTCATGGAAATGGTCAGGGTTCAGATGATGAAGATGATATAAATATGGAGGATCAGCAACCCATATCTTCTGTTATCAAAAGAAAAAGGACCAGTGACACCTCTCCTGCATCTACTCCTCCATCAAAGAAACAACAGGTCAGTAACCCTCAATTACACATTGTCATATCTGAGGTAGCTGTACCTTCATCTCCACCAGCAACCCTAAACCTGCCCTCACCTACAGCAACTACAACTACAACAACCCAAACAACCCAAATAACCACACCTACCCCAGCAACATTAACACCAATCTCCACAGCAACTCCTTCCAACACTACCACCTCAGATACCTCCCCTACAGCATGCCTTTCCTCTGACTCAGTCTCAGATACCCCTTGTCCTGATGAAACTAAAGAACAGAGAGTTGCCAGAAAGATAAAGGCAAGACAGGACAGGGAGCATGAGATGATAATGCAAATAACCTTTCAGGCTGAGTTAAGAGAGGAACAAGAAAGGAAAAGGTTGCTGAAAGAGCAATCAGATGCTGACAGAGCATACCTACTGGAATTGAGCTCTAAAGATGCCAATGAAAGAGCCAGACTTCTTAAACAAAAGAAAGATTAAGAAGAGTCTGATGCTGCAATTGCCAGGGTACTTGCTGAGATAGAAGAGAGTGAGCTAGAGCAACAAAAACTGAAAACTTCAGCTAGCAAGAGCTCTAAAAAGAAAGGGGGAGCTGTCAGAACAGCAGTGGATAGGAAATGGGATGAAATAGATAGAAAAAGATTTGCTTCCCGAATGACAGGGAGATCAAACCCTGCACCTATTACCAAAGTTAAACTGAAAAAGTCAAGGAACCAATCTCAACCTCAGCTACTTATACAAAGAGGTTCAGAGACTCAATCAATGCTACTTGATCAAGTATGCAAGCTGCACAGAGAAGAATGGAATGAGATAAGGCTTGCTATCAGCCACTCTACAAGTGCAGCTAAGGTTGATGTCATGAAAGAGATTGATAGGCTCTATCAGAAAATGGTGTCGCTGCAACTCCTCAGACCAGAAGATACTGTCATATATGGTGAGGAAATTGTTCAGCCACCTAGCCCAAGGTATAGGTCAGGTACCAGCAGCATCTATCGAATCCCCAACACTTCAAGGCTAAATCTATCTATCCCTGCTGGAGTGCCAAAGCTTGAAGGTCATGAAGTCACTAAGGGGGAGAAGGGTCTGGTATACAGGGACCTAAATGGTGCCCTTAGGTTTCAGAGAGAAGCTGAACTTGAGAAGGTTGATCAAGAACAACTCATACACCTAATCAGGTCAGCTAGCATGCTTCCAACAGATTCAAAGATCAGAAAAGCTATTCTCGATGAAGCCTTAGCCAGAAAATTCAGATACCTGCCCTCCAAAGACAAATATGAACTTGAAGCTGAGCTTGGCATAGTGAAAGAGGAGGAGATGTGGAGAGATAAATAACTTAGATATTTTGTAATAGTTAGCTTCTGTAAATATTTATTCTATGATATAAATGAGGCTTTGCACAAGAAAATCTACAAGTACAAGTCACTGGGTAACCTACCTACTATCAGAAACTCAAATCCTTTCAACTACAAAAATCTACAAGGACAAGTCTCTGTGCAATCAACTTATCAACAGAGTAAAGGAGATTATTGAGCCTAAACTTTTCTTGCAACTAGTTTGTCTAAGGGAGCTTTGACTTAAACCATTTAGGGGGAGATTGTTGAGTCACTGATCGTCAAACTCAAGATGGTCACTGATCTCAAAGATTAAGGGGGAGACAAAGACAATGTATACGAAGAGATTGTTGAAGTCATTAGTCGCTGATAAGCGAAGTTACTGATGGTGTCTTATATTCTCATGTCTCTGACCCAATTAATGAAGATCTCTCTAAGAAGAAATGATTCATGTCAAGCTCCTGTTGCTGATATTTATGTTCGCTGATCTTCTCTCTCTCTCTCACTAAGTTACTGAAGGATAATTATGCTCAACTCTGTGTGTCGCTGATCAATATCAGCGAGAGTATTACTCTCTGTACATGAAGTATGATTCAAGTTGAAGATAGTGTTGCTAAAGGTTTTCTTGTCGTTGTTTGTATCTTAGACCAGTAAAGGAAGAATTTATAAAGATCAAAGACTCAACTATGTGTGTCGCTGATACTCATCTATCAGCGAGAGTCTCCAAGTCTTCTTGAGTTCTCTCTTCTGCTGAATAAAAGAAGTCGCTGAAGATTAGCTGTTCAAGTCATTCTTTAGAGCATGTTAGCTCGCATCGAGAATGAGGAAAATTGATATATCTATCAGTGACTGCAGCATTAAATGCCGCATTAAATAAGAAGTCAACATTCGGCGTTACTACGGCGCAGCACGTGTTCCTCGTAACTTGAAAAGAGTAACGTGGAAGCTTTTGATTGGTCTATGGTACAAGGTGATATTTCCCAAGACAGAATGTCGTGCCATGATATATCACATCTCAACTACCTCTCCAATCAAGCAGCGACACGTGTCCATCAGATCCGGAAATTGAGGATTTCAACGTCTATAAATAGCGTAGTATGTTGTACTTCATTTTGTGTCGATTACTTGTATTGTCACTTGTTTGTCAGTGATTAGTTTGTCTAAGATACAAGTAACACCAGCAAGTGAACTAGTAGCGTGTTTGTCCACTACTAGTTTACTTCAGCGAGTGAGCAAGTTAGCGTGTTTGTCCACTACTGCTCATCTCCTTTGTAATAAGCTGTATTGTTTGATTTAGATTAGCTTTGGCTAATCTATTCCGCAATCAACAAGAGATAAATTTTATCAATAAAAGAATTTATCTTTCAGCTACATTTGTATCAGCAACTGAACTGTTTATCTTATATACATACTTGTGTTCATATTGTTGTTACTTTAATACGGTTAAAAACTTGTTAAACAAAGATAACACATTATAACAAAAAAGAAAATTTTTTAATTGTATTCAACCCCCCCCTTCTACAATTAACTCACTGTTAACGATTCACAATCACTAACATAATAGTGATTAGGGACTCACACATTTATATACATTATTTGATTGATTTCAAACACTTATTATTAAATCTTGTGGTTCATTCATTACTTTATCATACATTCCTGTGAGCTCACCAGCTTTTAGCTGACCTTATAACATATGTTCTCAGGTACCCAGCAGTAGTAGATCTGTCATTCAGGATAACTTAGCTCGAGTCTCATGCAAACCAATCAGAGATTTTCCTGCATTACTATATTTTGTAAAAGTAGTTATGATTTAGAATCTTTCATACCAGAACTTGAGCTTTTGTAACTATTAGAACATTGTATAACTCTTATATTATCAATATGATTTATAAACGACGCATATAGAGCCGTTCATTATATCTTATGTGCTGTGATTATCCGATTAGTCACGCCCTGACCCGAATCGCTTCCGCATCATGAATTTGGGGGTGCGACAGGTGGCGATTCTAGATCTGGATCTAGATCTACATTTTCTACCGATTCTAGATCTAGATCTACGGTTTTGTTGTGGCGGAGGTGTGATTGTGGTTGTTTTAGTGACGTAGATGGTGGATCGGCGGAGGTGTGGTGGTGGTTAACGGTGGTTTTGATGATGTAGGAGGTGGATGAAGATAGAGGAGGTGTGGTTGAAGGTTAATATGATGGCGGGCGGTGGAAATTGGAAGAGCGGCGGAAGGTGGAGGAGTTTCTGAATTAAAATGTGGTGGTTGAAGATGGTGGAGGTGTGGTGGTGATTGACGGTGGTTCTGATGATGTAAGCGGCGGATGGTGGAGGAGGTTCTAATAAAAGATGTGGTGGTGGAGGAATGTGGAGGCTCCAGAGGAGGTGCGTTGGTGGGTTGGCTTTTGTGTGCAGGAGATTGAGTATGTATGTGTTTGTGAATAAAAGAAAAGGTTGAACAACACAAATGAGCTGTGAATAATAATGCAAGTTCATTTTAGTTACGAAAATGCCACCATGTCACACTTCAATTTAATTACAATATCACCACCACCATTTTTTAATTTAGATAAAATCAAGGGTTGATATGGGTTGTTACTGTTCTCACGAAATGCTTGTATTCTCACTAGAACCCAAACCTACATATATATATATATATATATATATATATATATATATATATATATATATATATGAGTCATGATCCAAAGGGAAGTGGTACAATTTGGGGGAAGGGAGAAAGTGTTGATCTAACCAAATTAAGGTGCATCATATTCTTGTGATATGCACTTCATGGGAATTTAATGGAAGCATTGAAGTATCAATGAGAATACGTCACGTGTACAAAGAAAACCCATTTACCCCTAAAACAAATTATCTCACAAACGACAAGTCAAAAAATTATGAAAATTGCACCATAAAATTCAGCGTTTTCTCCTCTTCAATTTGAGGGTAAATAAGTTATTATTATTATATAGGTGATCACATGGGTTCACCCTCACATTAGTTATTAGACCACTCCCATCCATGAAAAAACTAACTGAAATTGACAGAGCCACGTCAGCTTTTTTAGAAAACTGAATGAAACTGATTGATCACTCCCATCCTTGATCTGTCACCTCATTTTCTGAGACCCACTGAGTAATTAATTAATCAATTAAAACACAATAATTTAAATAAACACAATAGGTGAAAAAAGATTTTTTAAAAATAAAATATATATTCAAAAAAAACCAACGACTTTATAACCGTTGGAATTTTTTTTATTTAATTTGCAAATGGTCAAAAAAGAAAAAAAATTAAACGTGGCCCCCACCTGACCCTCTCTTACCTTCGTTGCCAAACCGAAATGAACAAACCGACGAGGCAATCGACAAGTTGGTGCCATCCCCGTCGTTCACGTCGGTTGGAACCGACGGACAACCGAAGGCTCCCGATGGGAGCAGTCTTATAGATTTTATAAGATTAATGGTTGTGATTTATTTCCTCCTTTCTCCATTTTTTGCACTTCCCCTAGATCACTACCATATATATATATATATATATATATATATATATATATATATATATATATATATATATATATATAATATAATATAATATAATATAATATATATCTTTAATACTTTGTACCGCATTTTGTGTATGCCTTATATAATAAGGATTGTGAATCCGAACTTTGACAACTCTTGTTTTTTTGACTTAATCTCTTGTGATTTATTCCGGATATTTTAAGACTATTTTGTGATGACCTTGGTAATTTTTAACCACACTTGTATTTTTAATGTCGATTAACTACTATATATTGATCATTATGTTAGTTTGGTTTTTGAATAAGAGAATATTAATTTATGCATTGCTGGTTGCACTAAATTTTAATACCACAAGTATAAATACATGTTAAAAACACAATAACAATATTTACCAGGGTAACTCCCTTTTACCAAAAAAAAAAAAAAACGCAATAACACTACCAACATGTGCAGAATATTAGCGATAAGAATGCAGAAATTTAGCACAAGACTATTGATAACTGTACAACAATGTATTGAAAAGATGTGCATCTCTATCAAAATATATATCTACTAACAATACATAATAGATAGCATACAAAGTTTTTTTTGTTACCTTAACAATTCTCCAAGAGATACAACCAATGACACTACAAATGTTGAGACATAGTTTGTGACAACAGATCTAGTTTGAAAATCGAACTGGTGTAATTGTTATCATGTTTGTACATTGGTTTAGATTTGTAAATAAATGATATTAGTTTTGTTATTTATATTCGTTAAATATGTTAATTATGTTAAAGTGTTAGACGAATATTGAAAACAAAATAAATAGGCTGTGCGAGTTGAGATCTCAAGTCGCAAGACTTGGTCTTGCGAGATGAGATCTGAACTCGCAATAAGGACTGCGAAACGAATCGAGTTGGGCTTGGGCCTAGACTGCGAGGCGAGTCAACTCGCGAGCCCACAGGCTGCGAGTTGAGCAGTGCTATTTAAATGATTTTGATTTCTGAAATCATTAACTTTTGCCATTCGAATTATAATCTGCTAATTCAACAATCCAGAGAGAAAAACCTTTAAGTTTTCTAAAGGCTAGGCTTTGACGATTGTGTTGAGTTTTCTATTCCCTAACTAGATTAATATGTGCAGCGGAATTATAACAAAATAATTAATCTAAGGCAATTAGGAAACTAAACCCTAAGGGATCTTAACTTGAATAAATAAAAGCAATAAAATAAATAAGATAAATAAGAAATTATTAACCTTTGAGAAAACCAATTTCTCACACGTAGACGAACAATCAAAACCTTCTTGCTTGGTGGCGAGTGCCCAAACTAGAATACCTCTAATGCTTCACACCTACGAACCAAGAGAAATTCCCAAGTCTCCTATGGTCACGACTCTTAGTCGTAAAACTCTTACAAGGAGCAGGAATAAGACAGAGAGAAAGGTACAAGGAAAATCTAAGGGTTAGGCCCCTATTTATAGGGGAGGAGGAAGGCATGGCTTTGATATTCCAGCCGATGTGGGACAGAATCCATACAGCGTATGGATGGAGTTTACAGATTTTCCCTTTTCTTTTAGTTTTTAATTAATTTCCAATTAATAAACTAAATATAATATTAATTCCAATTAATATTATTTCTCTTACTGTTCATTGAGGGCGACCCAAAAAGGACTCCACTTTTAATGATGTACTTACCAATTAGTTATGATATTGGACACTATTCCAACAGTCTCCCACTTGGACAATTCATCAACTATTATTGGTCTTAGCGTATCCATTAACTAAGCAGAGAGTGCCATCCAACGCAAATGCCGAACTTTGATTCTTATCTTAGAGTTAGCCCTTTAGATAAGTGATCAACTATTCCTTTGTTCTATTGATATCGTATGAATCGAGACATGGATTTTTATCAATCTCAAGATTCATAATTAGTTTTCTGATTTCCGATTACATTGACTTTATGAGACTATTGAACCATCAACTTAGTCTCGGCTAGGCCTAGCACTTTAGAGTCAATCTTTAATCATCAGAGGGCCCAAGATATCGCTTTTCCCTTTTAGGTGAAAAGGAACAAATAAATTTCAACTACATAGCACTAGTCAACTCATCATGTCATACCTAGCATATCCTTTATGACTGACAGTTATGCACAGCGTTTGAATAGGCTAAAGTATAACAGAATTGAAAAACTAGAAACTCAATGTATCTCCATTTTAAGAATAGAGGATATTATCATCTCAGAGTTACTCATGATTTCAATCCATGAAGTAACTTCCATGAGTGCGGGTCTTTCCTATACTTAAATCCTCATTAAGTACCCATGAGTGTTGCAGCATTCTCTATGCCATGTTTAATCTCCATAGACAATCTACTAACACTCCATGACAGTCTTGATTCACCACTTACTTCCAGGAGTGTGAACGACTGAGGAGGTTTAAGTAAAACTGTTTTACTCGGGAAGTGGTGTCTAAACATGCAAAATAGAAACACAATGACAAACAATAGTAAATGGTAGAACTCCTTCCAATAAATAAATCTTCATTGTTTAATCACCAAGTCTATAGCAATTTATCATTGTTTACAATGTTTCGTAATCAAACTATCAACTAAAACTTTACATTATCTCTTAAGCCTATGCTCCTAGCATGCTCATCATGTTTGGACTTCCCAAGTGGCTTTGTGAACGGATCAGCCGGATTATCTTCTTATCTTATACTCTTCACAATCACGTGTCCTTCTTCTACTCCGAGTTCTTCTTCTCCACCATAAACCAAGAACCTGTCCTTAGTATTTCTCAAATACTTAAGAATATTCTTTACAGCTGTCCAATGACCTTCACCAGGATTCTGCTGATGTCGACTCACTAAGCTCAAAGAAAATGAGACATCAGGCCTTGTACACGTCATGACATACATGATCGATCCTATAGCCGAAGCATATGGGACTCGACTCATTCTATCCGATTCTTCCTTAGATTTTGGACAAAGATCCTTACTAATCTTTATGCCATGATGTAAGGGTAGATTCCCTTTCTTAGAGTTCTCCATTTTGAATCTTTTCAAAATTTTATCTAAGTACGTGTCCTGGCTAAGTCCTATGAGACGTCTCGACCTATCCCTATAAATCTTTATACCAAGAATATATGCTGCATCTCCCAAGTCTTTCATAGCGAAACATTTTCCCAACCAGTCCCTTACACTTTGTAATGTTGGGACATCGTTTCCTATGAGTAGTATGTCATCCACATATAACACCAGGAAGACTACAACACTCCCACTGAACTTGACATATATACAGGACTCATCTTCGCTTCTAGAAAATCCAAACTTTGTGACTTTCTCATGGAAGCAGAGATTCCAGCTACGAGAGGCTTGTTTAAGTCCATAAATAGCCTTTTGAAGCTTGCACACTTTATTAGGATACTTTGCATTTTCAACCAAATCGTAGTAATTTGGACATTCTAGTTGAAAGAACAACTACAAAGGTAGTCTTTATAGATACCTTCTCACATTTATAACCATCGCTTGTCGTGGACACCCTCAGGTTACAAGTTTTCGGACATCGATTCTCGGCTAATCAACTCAAGTTTAATGAGTTAAACTCTCTAGACTCAGGGGGCGCTGCCCCCGGACCCCCGTCACTTAAAGTTTACAAATACTTTCTAAATATAACACCTTTCGAAAATCAAAATAATAATGTGGGATTATTATTACAAACAAATCACCAACGGGCCGTACACGTTTTCAAAACATAACCAAACAACCAAATCGTAGTAATTTGGACATTCTAGTTGAAAGAACAACTACAAAGGTAGTCTATATAGATACCTTCTCACATTTATAACCATCGCGTGTCGTGGACACCCTCAGGTTACAAGTCTTCGGACATCGATTCTCGGCTAATCAACTCAAGTTTAATGAGTTAAACTCTCTAGACTCAGGGGGCGCTGCCCCCGGACCCCCGTCACTTAAAGTTTACAAATACTTTCTAAATATAACACCTTTCGAAAATCAAAATAATAATGTGGGATTATTATTACAAACAAATCACCAACGGGACGTACACGTTTTCAAAACATAACCAAATCAACCAAATCGTAGTAATTTGGACATTCTAGTTGAAAGAACAACTACAAAGGTAGTCTTCTTCTCACATTTATAACCATCGCGTGTCGTGGACACCCTCAGGTTACAAGTCTTCGGACATCGATTCTCGGCTAATCAACTCAAGTTTAATGAGTTAAACTCTCTAGACGCAGGGGGCGCTGCCCCCGGACCCCCGTCACTTAAAGTTTACAAATACTTTCTAAATATAACACCTTTCGAAAATAAAAATAATAATGTGGGATTATTATTACAAACAAATCACCAATGGGCCGTACACGTTTTCAAAACATAACCAAATCAACCAAATCGTAGTAATTTGGACATTCTAGTTGAAAGAACAACTACAAAGGTAGTCTTTATAGATACCTTCTCACAATTATAACCATCGCGTGTCGTGGACACCCTTAGGTTAAGTGTCTTCGGACATCGATTCTCGGCTAATCAACTCAAGTTTAATGAGTTAAACTCTCTAGACTCAGGGGGCGCTGCCCCCGGACCCCCGTCACTTAAAGTTTACAAATACTTTCTAAATATAACTCCTTTCGAAAATCAAAATAATAATGTGGGATTATTATTACAAACAAATCACCAACGGGCCGTACACGTTTTCAAAATATAACCAAATCAACCAAATCGTAGTAATTTGGACATTCTAGTTGAAAGAACAACTACAAAGGTAGTCTTTATAGATACCTTCTCACATTTATAACCATCGCTTGTCGTGGACACCCTCAGGTTACAAGTTTTCGGACATCGATTCTCGGCTAATCAACTCAAGTTTAATGAGTTAAACTCTCTAGACTCAGGGGGCGCTGCCCCCGGACCCCCGTCACTTAAAGTTTACAAATACTTTCTAAATATAACACCTTTCGAAAATCAAAATAAAAATGTGGGATTATTATTACAAACAAATCACCAACGGGCCGTACACGTTTTCAAAACATAACCAAATCAACCAAATCGTAGTAATTTGGACATTCTAGTTGAAAGAACAACTACAAAGGTAGTCTTTATAGATACCTTCTCACATTTATAACCATCGCGTGTCGTGGACACCCTTAGGTTAAGTGTCTTCGGACATCGATTCTCGGCTAATCAACTCAAGTTTAATGAGTTAAACTCTCTAGACTCAGGGGGCGCTGCCCCCGGACCCCCGTCACTTAAAGTTTACAAATACTTTCTAAATATAACACCTTTCGAAAATCAAAATAATAATGTGGGATTATTATTACAAATAAATCACCAACGGGCCGCACACGTTTTCAAAACATAACCAAATCAACCAAATCGTAGTAATTTGGACATTTTAGTTGAAAGAACAACTACAAAGGTAGTCTTTATAGATACCTTCTCACATTTATAACCATCGCGTGTCGTGGACACTCTCAGGTTACAAGTCTTCGGACATCGATTCTCGGTTAATCAACTCAAGTTTAATGAGTTAAACTCTCTAGACTCAGGGGGCGCTGCCCCCGGACCCCCGTCACTTAAAGTTTACAAATACTTTCTAAATATAACACCTTTCGAAAATCAAAATAATAATGTGGGATTATTATTACAAACAAATCACCAACGGGCCGTACACGTTTTCAAAACATAACCAAATCAACCAAATCGTAGTAATTTGGACATTCTAGTTGAAAGAACAACTACAAAGGTAGTCTTTCTAGATACCTTCTCACATTTATAACCATCGCGTGTCGTGGACACCCTCAGGTTACAAGTCTTCGGACATCGATTCTCGGCTAATCAACTCAAGTTTAATGAGTTAAACTCTCTAGACGCAGGGGGCGCTGCCCCCGGACCCCCGTCACTTAAAGTTTACAAATACTTTCTAAATATAACACCTTTCGAAAATCAAAATAATAATGTGGGATTATTATTACAAACAAATCACCAACGGGCCGTACACGTTTTCAAAACATAACCAAATCAACCAAATCGTAGTAATTTGGACATTCTAGTTGAAAGAACAACTACAAAGGTAGTCTATATAGATACCTTCTTACATTTATAACCATCGCGTGTCGTGGACACCCTCAGGTTACAAGTCTTCGGACATCGATTGTCGGCTAATCAACTCAAGTTTAATGAGTTAAACTCTCTAGACTCAGGGGGCGCTGCCCCCGGACCCCCGTCACTTAAAGTTTACAAATACTTTCTAAATATAACACCTTTCGAAAATCAAAATAATAATGTGGGATTATTATTACAAACAAATCACCAACGGGCCGTACACGTTTTCAAAATATAACCAAATCAACCAAATCGTAGTAATTTGGACATTCTAGTTGAAAGAACAACTACAAAGGTAGTCTTTATAGATACCTTCTAACATTTATAACCATCGCGTGTCGTGGACACCCTCAGGTTACAAGTTTTCGGACATCGATTCTCGGCTAATCAACTCAAGTTTAATGAGTTAAACTCTCTAGACTCAGGGGGCGCTGCCCCCGGACCCCCGTCACTTAAAGTTTACAAATACTTTCTAAATATAACACCTTTCGAAAATCAAAATAATAATGTGGGATTATTATTACAAACAAATCACCAACGGGCCGTACACGTTTTCAAAACATAACCAAATCATCCAAATCGTAGTAATTTGGACATTCTAGTTGAAAGAACAACTACAAAGGTAGTCTTTATAGATACCTTCTCACATTTATAACCATCGCGTGTCGTGGACACCCTTAGGTTAAGTGTCTTCAGACATCGATTCTCGGCTAATCAACTCAAGTTTAATGAGTTAAACTCTCTAGACTCAGGGGGCGCTGCCCCCGGACCCCCGTCACTTAAAGTTTACAAATACTTTCTAAATATAACACCTTTCGAAAATCAAAATAATAATGTGGGATTATTATTACAAACAAATCACCAACGGGCCGTACACGTTTTCAAAACATAACCAAATCATCCAAATCGTAGTAATTTGGACATTCTAGTTGAAAGAACAACTACAAAGGTAGTCTTTATAGATACCTTCTCACATTTATAACCATCGCGTGTCGTGGACACCCTTAGGTTAAGTGTCTTCAGACATCGATTCTCGGCTAATCAACTCAAGTTTAATGAGTTAAACTCTCTAGACTCAGGGGGCGCTGCCCCCGGACCCCCGTCACTTAAAGTTTACAAATACTTTCTAAATATAACACCTTTCGAAAATCAAAATAATAATGTGGGATTATTATTACAAACAAATCACCAACGGGCCGTACACGTTTTCAAAACATAACCAAATCATCCAAATCGTAGTAATTTGGACATTCTAGTTGAAAGAACAACTACAAAGGTAGTCTTTCTAGATACCTTCTCACATTTATAACCATCGCGTGTCGTGGACACCCTCAGGTTACAAGTCTTCGGACATCGATTGTCGGCTAATCAACTCAAGTTTAATGAGTTAAACTCTCTAGACTCAGGGGGCGCTGCCCCCGGACCCCCGTCACTTAAAGTTTACAAATACTTTCTAAATATAACACCTTTCGAAAATCAAAATAATAATGTGGGATTATTATTACAAACAAATCACCAACGGGCCGTACACGTTTTCAAAATATAACCAAATCAACCAAATCGTAGTAATTTGGACATTCTAGTTGAAAGAACAACTACAAAGGTAGTCTTTATAGATACCTTCTAACATTTATAACCATCGCGTGTCGTGGACACCCTCAGGTTACAAGTTTTCGGACATCGATTCTCGGCTAATCAACTCAAGTTTAATGAGTTAAACTCTCTAGACTCAGGGGGCGCTGCCCCCGGACCCCCGTCACTTAAAGTTTACAAATACTTTCTAAATATAACACCTTTCGAAAATCAAAATAATAATGTGGGATTATTATTACAAACAAATCACCAACGGGCCGTACACGTTTTCAAAACATAACCAAATCATCCAAATCGTAGTAATTTGGACATTCTAGTTGAAAGAACAACTACAAAGGTAGTCTTTATAGATACCTTCTCACATTTATAACCATCGCGTGTCGTGGACACCCTTAGGTTAAGTGTCTTCAGACATCGATTCTCGGCTAATCAACTCAAGTTTAATGAGTTAAACTCTCTAGACTCAGGGGGCGCTGCCCCCGGACCCCCGTCACTTAAAGTTTACAAATACTTTCTAAATATAACACCTTTCGAAAATCAAAATAATAATGTGGGATTATTATTACAAACAAATCACCAACGGGCCGTACACGTTTTCAAAATATAACCAAATCAACCAAATCGTAGTAATTTGGACATTCTAGTTGAAAGAACAACTACAAAGGTAGTCTTTATAGATACCTTCTCACATTTATAACCATCGCTTGTCGTGGACACCCTCAGGTTACAAGTTTTCGGACATCGATTCTCGGCTAATCAACTCAAGTTTAATGAGTTAAACTCTCTAGACTCAGGGGGCGCTGCCCCCGGACCCCCGTCACTTAAAGTTTACAAATACTTTCTAAATATAACACCTTTCGAAAATCAAAATAATAATGTGGGATTATTATTACAAACAAATCACCAACGGGCCGTACACGTTTTCAAAACATAACCAAATCATCCAAATCGTAGTAATTTGGACATTCTAGTTGAAAGAACAACTACAAAGGTAGTCTTTATAGATACCTTCTCACATTTATAACCATCGCGTGTCGTGGACACCCTCAGGTTACAAGTCTTCGGACATCGATTCTCGGCTAATCAACTCAAGTTTAATGAGTTAAACTCTCTAGACTCAGGGGGCGCTGCCCCCGGACCCCCGTCACTTAAAGTTTACAAATACTTTCTAAATATAACACCTTTCGAAAATCAAAATAATAATGTGGGATTATTATTACAAACAAATCACCAACGGGACGTACACGTTTTCAAAACATAACCAAATCAACCAAATCGTAGTAATTTGGACATTCTAGTTGAAAGAACAACTACAAAGGTAGTCTTTCTAGATACCTTCTCACATTTATAACCATCGCGTGTCGTGGACACCCTCAGGTTACAAGTCTTCGGACATCGATTCTCGGCTAATCAACTCAAGTTTAATGAGTTAAACTCTCTAGACGCAGGGGGCGCTGCCCCCGGACCCCCGTCACTTAAAGTTTACAAATACTTTCTAAATATAACACCTTTCGAAAATCAAAATAATAATGTGGGATTATTATTACAAACAAATCACCAACGGGCCGTACACGTTTTCAAAACATAACCAAATCAACCAAATCGTAGTAATTTGGACATTCTAGTTGAAAGAACAACTACAAAGGTAGTCTTTATAGATACCTTCTCACAATTATAACCATCGCGTGTCGTGGACACCCTCAGGTTAAGTGTCTTCGGACATCGATTCTCGGCTAATCAACTCAAGTTTAATGAGTTAAACTCTCTAGACTCAGGGGGCGCTGCCCCCGGACCCCCGTCACTTAAAGTTTACAAATACTTTCTAAATATAACACCTTTCGAAAATCAAAATAATAATGTGGGATTATTATTACAAACAAATCACCAACGGGACGTACACATTTTCAAAACATAACCAAATCAACCAAATCGTAGTAATTTGGACATTCTAGTTGAAAGAACAACTACAAAGGTAGTCTTTCTAGATACCTTCTCACATTTATAACCATCGCGTGTCGTGGACACCCTCAGGTTACAAGTCTTCGGACATCGATTCTCGGCTAATCAACTCAAGTTTAATGAGTTAAACTCTCTAGACGCAGGGGGCGCTGCCCCCGGACCCCCGTCACTTAAAGTTTACAAATACTTTCTAAATATAACACCTTTCGAAAATCAAAATAATAATGTGGGATTATTATTACAAACAAATCACCAACGGGCCGTACACGTTTTCAAAATATAACCAAATCAACCAAATCGTAGTAATTTGGACATTCTAGTTGAAAGAACAACTACAAAGGTAGTCTTTATAGATACCTTCTCACATTTATAACCATCGCTTGTCGTGGACACCCTCAGGTTACAAGTTTTCGGACATCGATTCTCGGCTAATCAACTCAAGTTTAATGAGTTAAACTCTCTAGACTCAGGGGGCGCTGCCCCCGGACCCCCGTCACTTAAAGTTTACAAATACTTTCTAAATATAACACCTTTCGAAAATCAAAATAATAATGTGGGATTATTATTACAAACAAATCACCAACGGGCCGTACACGTTTTCAAAACATAACCAAATCAACCAAATCGTAGTAATTTGGACATTCTAGCTGAAAGAACAACTACAAAGGTAGTCTTTATAGATACCTTCTCACATTTATAACCATCGCGTGTCGTGGACACCCTTAGGTTAAGTGTCTTCGGACATCGATTCTCGGCTAATCAACTCAAGTTTAATGAGTTAAACTCTCTAGACTCAGGGGGCGCTGCCCCCGGACCCCCGTCACTTAAAGTTTACAAATACTTTCTAAATATAACACCTTTCGAAAATCAAAATAATAATGTGGGATTATTATTACAAACAAATCACCAACGGGCCGTACACGTTTTCAAAACATAACCAAATCAACCAAATCGTAGTAATTTGGACATTCTAGTTGAAAGAACAACTACAAAGGTAGTCTTTATAGATACCTTCTCACATTTATAACCATCGCGTGTCGTGGACACTCTCAGGTTACAAGTCTTCGGACATCGATTCTCGGTTAATCAACTCAAGTTTAATGAGTTAAACTCTCTAGACTCAGGGGGCGCTGCCCCCGGACCCCCGTCACTTAAAGTTTACAAATACTTTCTAAATATAACACCTTTCGAAAATCAAAATAATAATGTGGGATTATTATTACAAACAAATCACCAACGGGACGTACACGTTTTCAAAACATAACCAAATCAACCAAATCGTAGTAATTTGGACATTCTAGTTGAAAGAACAACTACAAAGGTAGTCTTTCTAGATACCTTCTCACATTTATAACCATCGCGTGTCGTGGACACCCTCAGGTTACAAGTCTTCGGACATCGATTCTCGGCTAATCAACTCAAGTTTAATGAGTTAAACTCTCTAGACGCAGGGGGCGCTGCCCCCGGACCCCCGTCACTTAAAGTTTACAAATACTTTCTAAATATAACACCTTTCGAAAATCAAAATAATAATGTGGGATTATTATTACAAACAAATCACCAACGGGCCGTACACGTTTTCAAAATATAACCAAATCAACCAAATCGTAGTAATTTGGACATTCTAGTTGAAAGAACAACTACAAAGGTAGTCTTTATAGATACCTTCTCACATTTATAACCATCTCTTGTCGTGGACACCCTCAGGTTACAAGTTTTCGGACATCGATTCTCTGCTAATCAACTCAAGTTTAATGAGTTAAACTCTCTAGACTCAGGGGGCGCTGCCCCCGGACCCCCGTCACTTAAAGTTTACAAATACTTTCTAAATATAACACCTTTCGAAAATCAAAATAATAATGTGGGATTATTATTACAAACAAATCACCAACGGGCCGTACACGTTTTCAAAACATAACCAAATCAACCAAATCGTAGTAATTTGGACATTCTAGTTGAAAGAACAACTACAAAGGTAGTCTTTATAGATACCTTCTCACATTTATAACCATCGCGTGTCGTGGACACCCTTAGGTTAAGTGTCTTCGGACATCGATTCTCGGCTAATCAACTCAAGTTTAATGAGTTAAACTCTCTAGACTCAGGGGGCGCTGCCCCCGGACCCCCGTCACTTAAAGTTTACAAATACTTTCTAAATATAACACCTTTCGAAAATCAAAATAATAATGTGGGATTATTATTACAAACAAATCACCAACGGGCCGTACACATTTTCAAAACATAACCAAATCAACCAAATCGTAGTAATTTGGACATTCTAGTTGAAAGAACAACTACAAAGGTAGTCTTTATAGATACCTTCTCACATTTATAACCATCGCGTGTCGTGGACACTCTCAGGTTACAAGTCTTCGGACATCGATTCTCGGTTAATCAACTCAAGTTTAATGAGTTAAACTCTCTAGACTCAGGGGGCGCTGCCCCCGGACCCCCGTCACTTAAAGTTTACAAATACTTTCTAAATATAACACCTTTCGAAAATCAAAATAATAATGTGGGATTATTATTACAAACAAATCACCAACGGGCCGTACACGTTTTCAAAACATAACCAAATCAACCAAATCGTAGTAATTTGGACATTCTAGTTGAAAGAACAACTACAAAGGTAGTCTTTATAGATACCTTCTCACATTTATAACCATCGCGTGTCGTGGACACCCTCAGGTTACAAGTCTTCGGACATCGATTCTCGGCTAATCAACTCAAGTTTAATGAGTTAAACTCTCTAGACTCAGGGGGCGCTGCCCCCGGACCCCCGTCACTTAAAGTTTACAAATACTTTCTAAATATAACACCTTTCGAAAATCAAAATAATAATGTGGGATTATTATTACAAACAAATCACCAACGGGACGTACACGTTTTCAAAACATAACCAAATCAACCAAATCGTAGTAATTTGGACATTCTAGTTGAAAGAACAACTACAAAGGTAGTCTTTCTAGATACCTTCTCACATTTATAACCATCGCGTGTCGTGGACACCCTCAGGTTACAAGTCTTCGGACATCGATTCTCGGCTAATCAACTCAATTTTAATGAGTTAAACTCTCTAGACGCAGGGGGCGCTGCCCCCGGACCCCCGTCACTTAAAGTTTACAAATACTTTCTAAATATAACACCTTTCGAAAATCAAAATAATAATGTGGGATTATTATTACAAACAAATCACCAACGGGCCGTACACGTTTTCAAAACATAACCAAATCAACCAAATCGTAGTAATTTGGACATTCTAGTTGAAAGAACAACTACAAAGGTAGTCTTTATAGATACTTTCTCACATTTATAACCATCGCGTGTCGTGGACACCCTTAGGTTAAGTGTCTTCGGACATCGATTCTCGGCTAATCAACTCAAGTTTAATGAGTTAAACTCTCTAGACTCAGGGGGCGCTGCCCCCGGACCCCCGTCACTTAAAGTTTACAAATACTTTCTAAATATAACACCTTTCGAAAATCAAAATAATAATGTGGGATTATTATTACAAACAAATCACCAACGGGCCGTACACGTTTTCAAAATATAACCAAATCAACCAAATCGTAGTAATTTGGACATTCTAGTTGAAAGAACAACTACAAAGGTAGTCTTTATAGATACCTTCTCACATTTATAACCATCGCGTGTCGTGGACACCCTCAGGTTACAAGTTTTCGGACATCGATTCTCGGCTAATCAACTCAAGTTTAATGAGTTAAACTCTCTAGACTCAGGGGGCGCTGCCCCCGGACCCCCGTCACTTAAAGTTTACAAATACTTTCTAAATATAACACCTTTCTAAAATCAAAATAATAATGTGGGATTATTATTACAAACAAATCACCAACGGGCCGTACACGTTTTCAAAACATAACCAAATCAACCAAATCGTAGTAATTTGGACATTCTAGTTGAAAGAACAACTACAAAGGTAGTCTTTATAGATACCTTCTCACATTTATAACCATCGCGTGTCGTGGACACCCTTAGGTTAAGTGTCTTCAGACATCGATTCTCGGCTAATCAACTCAAGTTTAATGAGTTAAACTCTCTAGACTCAGGGGGCGCTGCCCCCGGACCCCCGTCACTTAAAGTTTACAAATACTTTCTAAATATAACACCTTTCGAAAATCAAAATAATAATGTGGGATTATTATTACAAACAAATCACCAACGGGCCGTACACGTTTTCAAAATATAACCAAATCAACCAAATCGTAGTAATTTGGACATTCTAGTTGAAAGAACAACTACAAAGGTAGTCTTTATAGATACCTTCTCACATTTATAACCATCGCTTGTCGTGGACACCCTCAGGTTACAAGTTTTCGGACATCGATTCTCGGCTAATCAACTCAAGTTTAATGAGTTAAACTCTCTAGACTCAGGGGGCGCTGCCCCCGGACCCCCGTCACTTAAAGTTTACAAATACTTTCTAAATATAACACCTTTCGAAAATCAAAATAATAATGTGGGATTATTATTACAAACAAATCACCAACGGGCCGTACACGTTTTCAAAACATAACCAAATCATCCAAATCGTAGTAATTTGGACATTCTAGTTGAAAGAACAACTACAAAGGTAGTCTTTATAGATACCTTCTCACATTTATAACCATCGCGTGTCGTGGACACCCTCAGGTTACAAGTCTTCGGACATCGATTCTCGGCTAATCAACTCAAGTTTAATAAGTTAAACTCTCTAGACTCAGGGGGCGCTGCCCCCGGACCCCCGTCACTTAAAGTTTACAAATACTTTCTAAATATAACACCTTTCGAAAATCAAAATAATAATGTGGGATTATTATTACAAACAAATCACCAACGGGACATACACGTTTTCAAAACATAACCAAATCAACCAAATCGTAGTAATTTGGACATTCTAGTTGAAAGAACAACTACAAAGGTAGTCTTTCTAGATACCTTCTCACATTTATAACCATCGCGTGTCGTGGACACCCTCAGGTTACAAGTCTTCGGACATCGATTCTCGGCTAATCAACTCAAGTTTAATGAGTTAAACTCTCTAGACGCAGGGGGCGCTGCCCCCGGACCCCCGTCACTTAAAGTTTACAAATACTTTCTAAATATAACACCTTTCGAAAATCAAAATAATAATGTGGGATTATTATTACAAACAAATCACCAACGGGCCGTACACGTTTTCAAAACATAACCAAATCAACCATATCGTAGTAATTTGGACATTCTAGTTGAAAGAACAACTACAAAGGTAGTCTTTATAGATACCTTCTCACAATTATAACCATCGCGTGTCGTGGACACCCTTAGGTTAAGTGTCTTCGGACATCGATTCTCGGCTAATCAACTCAAGTTTAATGAGTTAAACTCTCTAGACTCAGGGGGCGCTGCGCCCGGACCCCCGTCACTTAAAGTTTACAAATACTTTCTAAATATAACACCTTTCGAAAATCAAAATAATAATGTGGGATTATTATTACAAACAAATCACCAACGGGCCGTACACGTTTTCAAAATATAACCAAATCAACCAAATCGTAGTAATTTGGACATTCTAGTTGAAAGAACAACTACAAAGGTAGTCTTTATAGATACCTTCTCACATTTATAACCATCGCTTGTCGTGGACACCCTAAGGTTACAAGTTTTCGGACATCGATTCTCGGCTAATCAACTCAAGTTTAATGAGTTAAACTCTCTAGACTCAGGGGGCGCTGCCCCCGGACCCCCGTCACTTAAAGTTTACAAATACTTTCTAAATATAACACCTTTCGAAAATCAAAATAATAATGTGGGATTATTATTACAAACAAATCACCAACGGGCCGTACACGTTTTCAAAACATAACCAAATCAACCAAATCGTAGTAATTTGGACATTCTAGTTGAAAGAACAACTACAAAGGTAGTCTTTATAGATACCTTCTCACATTTATAACCATCGCGTGTCGTGGACACCCTTAGGTTAAGTGTCTTCGGACATCGATTCTCGGCTAATCAACTCAAGTTTAATGAGTTAAACTCTCTAGACTCAGGGGGCGCTGCCCCCGGACCCCCGTCACTTAAAGTTTACAAATACTTTCTAAATATAACACCTTTCGAAAATCAAAATAATAATGTGGGATTATTATTACAAACAAATCACCAACGGGCCGTACACGTTTTCAAAACATAACCAAATCAACCAAATCGTAGTAATTTGGACATTCTAGTTGAAAGAACAACTACAAAGGTAGTCTTTATAGATACCTTCTCACATTTATAACCATCGCGTGTCGTGGACACTCTCAGGTTACAAGTCTTCGGACATCGATTCTCGGTTAATCAACTCAAGTTTAATGAGTTAAACTCTCTAGACTCAGGGGGCGCTGCCCCCGGACCCCCGTCACTTAAAGTTTACAAATACTTTCTAAATATAACACCTTTCGAAAATCAAAATAATAATGTGGGATTATTATTACAAACAAATCACCAACGGGCCGTACACGTTTTCAAAACATAACCAAATCAACCAAATCGTAGTAATTTGGACATTCTAGTTGAAAGAACAACTACAAAGGTAGTCTTTATAGATACCTTCTCACATTTATAACCATCGCGTGTCGTGGACACCCTCAGGTTACAAGTCTTCGGACATCGATTCTCGGCTAATCAACTCAAGTTTAATGAGTTAAACTCTCTAGACTCAGGGGGCGCTGCCCCCGGACCCCCGTCACTTAAAGTTTACAAATACTTTCTAAATATAACACCTTTCGAAAATCAAAATAATAATGTGGGATTATTATTACAAACAAATCACCAACGGGACGTACACGTTTTCAAAACATAACCAAATCAACCAAATCGTAGTAATTTGGACATTCTAGTTGAAAGAACAACTACAAAGGTAGTCTTTCTAGATACCTTCTCACATTTATAACCATCGCGTGTCGTGGACACCCTCAGGTTACAAGTCTTCGGACATCGATTCTCGGCTAATCAACTCAATTTTAATGAGTTAAACTCTCTAGACGCAGGGGGCGCTGCCCCCGGACCCCCGTCACTTAAAGTTTACAAATACTTTCTAAATATAACACCTTTCGAAAATCAAAATAATAATGTGGGATTATTATTACAAACAAATCACCAACGGGCCGTACACGTTTTCAAAACATAACCAAATCAACCAAATCGTAGTAATTTGGACATTCTAGTTGAAAGAACAACTACAAAGGTAGTCTTTATAGATACTTTCTCACATTTATAACCATCGCGTGTCGTGGACACCCTTAGGTTAAGTGTCTTCGGACATCGATTCTCGGCTAATCAACTCAAGTTTAATGAGTTAAACTCTCTAGACTCAGGGGGCGCTGCCCCCGGACCCCCGTCACTTAAAGTTTACAAATACTTTCTAAATATAACACCTTTCGAAAATCAAAATAATAATGTGGGATTATTATTACAAACAAATCACCAACGGGCCGTACACGTTTTCAAAATATAACCAAATCAACCAAATCGTAGTAATTTGGACATTCTAGTTGAAAGAACAACTACAAAGGTAGTCTTTATAGATACCTTCTCACATTTATAACCATCGCGTGTCGTGGACACCCTCAGGTTACAAGTTTTCGGACATCGATTCTCGGCTAATCAACTCAAGTTTAATGAGTTAAACTCTCTAGACTCAGGGGGCGCTGCCCCCGGACCCCCGTCACTTAAAGTTTACAAATACTTTCTAAATATAACACCTTTCTAAAATCAAAATAATAATGTGGGATTATTATTACAAACAAATCACCAACGGGCCGTACACGTTTTCAAAACATAACCAAATCAACCAAATCGTAGTAATTTGGACATTCTAGTTGAAAGAACAACTACAAAGGTAGTCTTTATAGATACCTTCTCACATTTATAACCATCGCGTGTCGTGGACACCCTTAGGTTAAGTGTCTTCAGACATCGATTCTCGGCTAATCAACTCAAGTTTAATGAGTTAAACTCTCTAGACTCAGGGGGCGCTGCCCCCGGACCCCCGTCACTTAAAGTTTACAAATACTTTCTAAATATAACACCTTTCGAAAATCAAAATAATAATGTGGGATTATTATTACAAACAAATCACCAACGGGCCGTACACGTTTTCAAAATATAACCAAATCAACCAAATCGTAGTAATTTGGACATTCTAGTTGAAAGAACAACTACAAAGGTAGTCTTTATAGATACCTTCTCACATTTATAACCATCGCTTGTCGTGGACACCCTCAGGTTACAAGTTTTCGGACATCGATTCTCGGCTAATCAACTCAAGTTTAATGAGTTAAACTCTCTAGACTCAGGGGGCGCTGCCCCCGGACCCCCGTCACTTAAAGTTTACAAATACTTTCTAAATATAACACCTTTCGAAAATCAAAATAATAATGTGGGATTATTATTACAAACAAATCACCAACGGGCCGTACACGTTTTCAAAACATAACCAAATCATCCAAATCGTAGTAATTTGGACATTCTAGTTGAAAGAACAACTACAAAGGTAGTCTTTATAGATACCTTCTCACATTTATAACCATCGCGTGTCGTGGACACCCTCAGGTTACAAGTCTTCGGACATCGATTCTCGGCTAATCAACTCAAGTTTAATAAGTTAAACTCTCTAGACTCAGGGGGCGCTGCCCCCGGACCCCCGTCACTTAAAGTTTACAAATACTTTCTAAATATAACACCTTTCGAAAATCAAAATAATAATGTGGGATTATTATTACAAACAAATCACCAACGGGACATACACGTTTTCAAAACATAACCAAATCAACCAAATCGTAGTAATTTGGACATTCTAGTTGAAAGAACAACTACAAAGGTAGTCTTTCTAGATACCTTCTCACATTTATAACCATCGCGTGTCGTGGACACCCTCAGGTTACAAGTCTTCGGACATCGATTCTCGGCTAATCAACTCAAGTTTAATGAGTTAAACTCTCTAGACGCAGGGGGCGCTGCCCCCGGACCCCCGTCACTTAAAGTTTACAAATACTTTCTAAATATAACACCTTTCGAAAATCAAAATAATAATGTGGGATTATTATTACAAACAAATCACCAACGGGCCGTACACGTTTTCAAAACATAACCAAATCAACCATATCGTAGTAATTTGGACATTCTAGTTGAAAGAACAACTACAAAGGTAGTCTTTATAGATACCTTCTCACAATTATAACCATCGCGTGTCGTGGACACCCTTAGGTTAAGTGTCTTCGGACATCGATTCTCGGCTAATCAACTCAAGTTTAATGAGTTAAACTCTCTAGACTCAGGGGGCGCTGCGCCCGGACCCCCGTCACTTAAAGTTTACAAATACTTTCTAAATATAACACCTTTCGAAAATCAAAATAATAATGTGGGATTATTATTACAAACAAATCACCAACGGGCCGTACACGTTTTCAAAATATAACCAAATCAACCAAATCGTAGTAATTTGGACATTCTAGTTGAAAGAACAACTACAAAGGTAGTCTTTATAGATACCTTCTCACATTTATAACCATCGCTTGTCGTGGACACCCTAAGGTTACAAGTTTTCGGACATCGATTCTCGGCTAATCAACTCAAGTTTAATGAGTTAAACTCTCTAGACTCAGGGGGCGCTGCCCCCGGACCCCCGTCACTTAAAGTTTACAAATACTTTCTAAATATAACACCTTTCGAAAATCAAAATAATAATGTGGGATTATTATTACAAACAAATCACCAACGGGCCGTACACGTTTTCAAAACATAACCAAATCAACCAAATCGTAGTAATTTGGACATTCTAGTTGAAAGAACAACTACAAAGGTAGTCTTTATAGATACCTTCTCACATTTATAACCATCGCGTGTCGTGGACACCCTTAGGTTAAGTTTCTTCGGACATCGATTCTCGGCTAATCAACTCAAGTTTAATGAGTTAAACTCTCTAGACTCAGGGGGCGCTGCCCCCGGACCCCCGTCACCTAAAGTTTACAAATACTTTCTAAATATAACACCTTTCGAAAATCAAAATAATAATGTGGGATTATTATTACAAACAAATCACCAACGGGCCGTACACGTTTTCAAAACATAACCAAATCAACCAAATCGTAGTAATTTGGACATTCTAGTTGAAAGAACAACTACAAAGGTAGTCTTTATAGATACCTTCTCACAATTATAACCATCGCGTGGCGTGGACACCCTCAGGTTACAAGTCTTCGGACATCGATTCTCGGCTAATCAACTCAAGTTTAATGAGTTAAACTCTCTAGACTCAGGGGGCGCTGCCCCCGGACCCCCATCACTTAAAGTTTACAAATACTTTCTAAATATAACACCTTTCGAAAATCAAAATAATAATGTGGGATTATTATTACAAACAAATCACCAACGGGCCGTACACGTTTTCAAAACATAACCAAATCAACCAAATCGTAGTAATTTGGACATTCTAGTTGAAAGAACAACTACAAAGGTAGTCTTTATAGATACCTTCTCACATTTATAACCATCGCGTGTCGTGGACACTCTCAGGTTACAAGTCTTCGGACATCGATTCTCGGTTAATCAACTCAAGTTTAATGAGTTAAACTCTCTAGACTCAGGGGGCGCTGCCCCCGGACCCCCGTCACTTAAAGTTTACAAATACTTTCTAAATATAACACCTTTCGAAAATCAAAATAATAATGTGGGATTATTATTACAAACAAATCACCAACGGGCCGTACACGTTTTTAAAACATAACCAAATCAACCAAATCGTAGTAATTTGGACATTCTAGTTGAAAGAACAACTACAAAGGTAGTCTTTATAGATACCTTCTCACATTTATAACCATCGCGTGTCGTGGACACCCTCAGGTTACAAGTCTTCGGACATCGATTCTCGGCTAATCAACTCAAGTTTAATGAGTTAAACTCTCTAGACTCAGGGGGCGCTGCCCCCGGACCCCCGTCACTTAAAGTTTACAAATACTTTCTAAATATAACACCTTTCGAAAATCAAAATAATAATGTGGGATTATTATTACAAACAAATCACCAACGGGACATACACGTTTTCAAAACATAACCAAATCAACCAAATCGTAGTAATTTGGACATTCTAGTTGAAAGAACAACTACAAAGGTAGTCTTTCTAGATACCTTCTCACATTTATAACCATCGCGTGTCGTGGACACCCTCAGGTTACAAGTCTTCGGACATCGATTCTCGGCTAATCAACTCAAGTTTAATGAGTTAAACTCTCTAGACGCAGGGGGCGCTGCCCCCGGACCCCCGTCACTTAAAGTTTACAAATACTTTCTAAATATAACACCTTTCGAAAATCAAAATAATAATGTGGGATTATTATTACAAACAAATCACCAACGGGCCGTACACGTTTTCAAAACATAACCAAATCAACCATATCGTAGTAATTTGGACATTCTAGTTGAAAGAACAACTACAAAGGTAGTCTTTATAGATACCTTCTCACAATTATAACCATCGCGTGTCGTGGACACCCTTAGGTTAAGTGTCTTCGGACATCGATTCTCGGCTAATCAACTCAAGTTTAATGAGTTAAACTCTCTAGACTCAGGGGGCGCTGCCCCCGGACCCCCGTCACTTAAAGTTTACAAATACTTTCTAAATATAACACCTTTCGAAAATCAAAATAATAATGTGGGATTATTATTACAAACAAATCACCAACGGGCCGTACACGTTTTCAAAATATAACCAAATCAACCAAATCGTAGTAATTTGGACATTCTAGTTGAAAGAACAACTACAAAGGTAGTCTTTATAGATACCTTCTCACATTTATAACCATCGCTTGTCGTGGACACCCTAAGGTTACAAGTTTTCGGACATCGATTCTCGGCTAATCAACTCAAGTTTAATGAGTTAAACTCTCTAGACTCAGGGGGCGCTGCCCCCGGACCCCCGTCACTTAAAGTTTACAAATACTTTCTAAATATAACACCTTTCGAAAATCAAAATAATAATGTGGGATTATTATTACAAACAAATCACCAACGGGCCGTACACGTTTTCAAAACATAACCAAATCAACCAAATCGTAGTAATTTGGACATTCTAGTTGAAAGAACAACTACAAAGGTAGTCTTTATAGATACCTTCTCACATTTATAACCATCGCGTGTCGTGGACACCCTTAGGTTAAGTTTCTTCGGACATCGATTCTCGGCTAATCAACTCAAGTTTAATGAGTTAAACTCTCTAGACTCAGGGGGCGCTGCCCCCGGACCCCCGTCACCTAAAGTTTACAAATACTTTCTAAATATAACACCTTTCGAAAATCAAAATAATAATGTGGGATTATTATTACAAACAAATCACCAACGGGCCGTACACGTTTTCAAAACATAACCAAATCAACCAAATCGTAGTAATTTGGACATTCTAGTTGAAAGAACAACTACAAAGGTAGTCTTTATAGATACCTTCTCACAATTATAACCATCGCGTGGCGTGGACACCCTCAGGTTACAAGTCTTCGGACATCGATTCTCGGCTAATCAACTCAAGTTTAATGAGTTAAACTCTCTAGACTCAGGGGGCGCTGCCCCCGGACCCCCATCACTTAAAGTTTACAAATACTTTCTAAATATAACACCTTTCGAAAATCAAAATAATAATGTGGGATTATTATTACAAACAAATCACTAACGGGCCGTACACGTTTTCAAAACATAACCAAATCAACCAAATCGTAGTAATTTGGACATTCTAGTTGAAAGAACAACTACAAAGGTAGTCTTTATAGATACCCTCTCACATTTATAACCATCGCGTGTCGTGGACACCCTCAGGTTACAAGTCTTCGGACATCGATTCTCGGCTAATCAACTCAAGTTTAATGAGTTAAACTCTCTAGACTCAGGGGGCGCTGCCCCCGGACCCCCGTCACTTAAAGTTTACAAATACTTTCTAAATATAACACCTTTCGAAAATCAAAATAATAATGTGGGATTATTATTACAAACAAATCACCAACGGGACGTACACGTTTTCAAAACATAACCAAATCAACCAAATCGTAGTAATTTGGACATTCTAGTTGAAAGAACAACTACAAAGGTAGTCTTTCTAGATACCTTCTCACATTTATAACCATCGCGTGTCGTGGACACCCTCAGGTTACAAGTCTTCGTACATCGATTCTCGGCTAATCAACTCAAGTTTAATGAGTTAAACTCTCTAGACTCAGGGGGCGCTGCCCCCGGACCCCCGTCACTTAAAGTTTACAAATACTTTCTAAATATAACACCTTTCGAAAATCAAAATAATAATGTGGGATTATTATTACAAACAAATCACCAACGGGCCATACACGTTTTCAAAACATAACCAAATCAACCAAATCGTAGTAATTTGGACATTCTAGTTGAAAGAACAACTACAAAGGTAGTCTTTATAGATACCTTCTCACATTTATAACCATCGCGTGTCGTGGACACTCTCAGGTTACAAGTCTTCGGACATCGATTCTCGGTTAATCAACTCAAGTTTAATGAGTTAAACTCTCTAGACTCAGGGGGCGCTGCCCCCGGACCCCCGTCACTTAAAGTTTACAAATACTTTCTAAATATAACACCTTTCGAAAATCAAAATAATAATGTGGGATTATTATTACAAACAAATCACCAACGGGCCGTACACGTTTTCAAAACATAACCAAATCAACCAAATCGTAGTAATTTGGACATTCTAGTTGAAAGAACAACTACAAAGGTAGTCTTTATAGATACCCTCTCACATTTATAACCATCGCGTGTCGTGGACACCCTCAGGTTACAAGTCTTCGGACATCGATTCTCGGCTAATCAACTCAAGTTTAATGAGTTAAACTCTCTAGACTCAGGGGGCGCTGCCCCCGGACCCCCGTCACTTAAAGTTTACAAATACTTTCTAAATATAACACCTTTCGAAAATCAAAATAATAATGTGGGATTATTATTACAAACAAATCACCAACGGGACGTACACGTTTTCAAAACATAACCAAATCAACCAAATCGTAGTAATTTGGACATTCTAGTTGAAAGAACAACTACAAAGGTAGTCTTTCTAGATACCTTCTCACATTTATAACCATCGCGTGTCGTGGACACCCTCAGGTTACAAGTCTTCGTACATCGATTCTCGGCTAATCAACTCAAGTTTAATGAGTTAAACTCTCTAGACGCAGGGGGCGCTGCCCCCGGACCCCCGTCACTTAAAGTTTACAAATACTTTCTAAATATAACACCTTTCGAAAATCAAAATAATAATGTGGGATTATTATTACAAACAAATCACCAACGGGCCGTACACGTTTTCAAAACATAACCAAATCAACCAAATCGTAGTAATTTGGACATTCTAGTTGAAAGAACAACTACAAAGGTAGTCTTTATAGATACCTTCTCACATTTATAACCATCGCGTGTCGTGGACACCCTTAGGTTAAGTGTCTTCGGACATCGATTCTCGGCTAATCAACTCAAGTTTAATGAGTTAAACTCTCTAGACTCAGGGGGCGCTGCCCCCGGACCCCCGTCACTTAAAGTTTACAAATACTTTCTAAATATAACACCTTTCGAAAATCAAAATAATAATGTGGGATTATTATTACAAACAAATCACCAACGGGCCGTACACGTTTTCAAAACATAACCAAATCAACCAAATCGTAGTAATTTGGACATTCTAGTTGAAAGAACAACTACAAAGGTAGTCTTTATAGATACCTTCTCACATTTATAACCATCGCGTGTCGTGGACACTCTCAGGTTACAAGTCTTCGGACATCGATTCTCGGTTAATCAACTCAAGTTTAATGAGTTAAACTCTCTAGACTCAGGGGGCGCTGCCCCCGGACCCCCGTCACTTAAAGTTAACAAATACTTTCTAAATATAACACCTTTCGAAAATCAAAATAATAATGTGGGATTATTATTACAAACAAATCACCAACGGGCCGTACACGTTTTCAAAACATAACCAAATCAACCAAATCGTAGTAATTTTGACATTCTAGTTGAAAGAACAACTACAAAGGTAGTCTTTATAGATACCTTCTCACATTTATAACCATCGCGTGTCGTGGACACCCTCAGGTTACAAGTCTTCGGACATCGATTCTCGGCTAATCAACTCAAGTTTAATGAGTTAAACTCTCTAGACTCAGGGGGCGCTGCCCCCGGACCCCCGTCACTTAAAGTTTACAAATACTTTCTAAATATAACACCTTTCGAAAATCAAAATAATAATGTGGGATTATTATTACAAACAAATCACCAACGGGCCGTACACGTTTTCAAAACATAACCAAATCAACCAAATCGTAGTAATTTGGACATTCTAGTTGAAAGAACAACTACAAAGGTAGTCTTTATAGATACCTTCTCACATTTATAACCATCACGTGTCGTGGACACCCTCAGGTTACAAGTCTTTGGACATCGATTCTCGGCTAATCAACTCAAGTTTAATGAGTTAAACTCTCTAGACTCAGGTGAGTCTCATAGCCCCTATTTTACTGTTTTACTCAGGGGTGTGATATACTGCTCGTTTTATTTTAACTATATGAACGCAAGAACAAAAACAAACAATTACTATATGAGTTATCTCACTAATCTTTCAAAGCCCTCCTCAACATAGTTTGGTAATACGTTGTAGCGTGGATATTAGTATATGGTACTATATAGGATTGACCCTCCTCGTCCGGTTTAGCATGCACTAACTGGGTAAACGGATGTACTAATATTTGTTCAGACGAGTGTAGATTAGGCACTCGTGGGAGGCACCTCGATCAGGATTCCTTAAATGTGGACCTGACACTTCGAGTTAAACTTAGACTATGTGCTCATGGCTGTAAAACTTTTATTTTTCTTAATTGCATTTTGAATTCAACTAAATCTTGCGGTTCATACGATATATGTGTTGACATACAAACCTGTGAGCTCACCAGCATTTCGCTGACCCATTTTAGCATGTATCATAGGTACTCAGCAGTAGGTTGGACTGCCATTCAGGATATCATTAGCTCGAGTCATCATGCAAAACATTCGAAGATTTAGTTGCATTATTATATTTTGTATAGATTAATTATGTATGTAAATCTCTTAATTCAGGAACTGAGCTAATGTAAACTATATTTTGATGTAAACTTTGATTTTATTAATACAAGTTGTAAAATGACGCATATAGAGTCGTTCATTATATCTTTGAGTTGTGATTATTGATTAGTCGCGCCCCGACCCGATTTGCTTCCGCAACCCGAATTTGGGGGTGCGACATGCTCATCTACTATTCATGACTGGTATGCCGAGGATCATGAACAAGATGGTGAATGTAACCATGCAAAACCCGCGTGGTCCCCGGCCTGCGTACGCTCGAGAATTGCGAGTTCCACATCACCTCTCAATATGATCTCATATTAATGTGCCGGTAAACCACACACGCTCCATTAACAGACCATACAAAAGATGTGCGAATTTCATGGGTTAGCATACTATTCACTTTCTATAGTATCTAGAACGGGATTTTGTTTTAGTACTTTTAGGTCATACTTTTGATCTTAACATCATCCTATCAAAGTCCTTGGCAGCTCCATTGAACGCACAAAGAAGCTGAGAATACTTCTCTTATAGTTTGTTCACTATGGGTGAGCCAATTCATCAATTGACTGACGATGTATTTAACTTTAATGATACATATACTTATAGCTCATAATATATGTAACGTCTCTCTTTAAACTCTTAAAGTCTACGGTTCTATTTTAAAACATTTTAAAATTTAGGGGTATATTTTAAACATTTCAAAATATAAGGTCTAAAGTGTAAATTCATTTTACCAATTTAGACAATTCTATTTCCAATTTATCTTTACCTACATACTATTGCAGATAATTAAATGCTAGTATTTATCAAGCTAAGGCTCTGATACCACTGTTGGGTTTTCTATTCCCTAACTAGATTAATATGCGCAGCGGAATTATAACAAAATAATTAATCTAAGTTAATTAGGAAACTAAACCCTAAGGGATCTTAACTTGAATAAATAAAAGCAATAAAATAAATAAGATAAATAAGAAATTATTAACCTTTGAGAAAACCAATTTCTCAAGCGTAGACGAATAATCAAAACCTTCTTGCTTGGTGGCGAGTGCCCAAACTAGAACACCTCTAATGCTTCATACCCACGAACCAAGAGAAATTCCCAAGTCTCCTATGGTCACGACTCTTAGTCGTAGAACTCTTACAAAGAGCAGGAATAAGAAAGAGAGAAAGGTACAAGGAAAATCTAAGGGTTAGGCCCCTATTTATAGGGGAGGAGGAAGGCATGACTTTGATATTCCAGCCGATGTGGGACAGAATCCATACGGCGTATAGATCTTTCCATACGGCATATGGATGGAGTTTTCAGATTTTCCATTTTCTTTTAGTTTCTAATTAATTTCCAATTAATAAACTAAATATAATATGAATTCCAATTAATATTATTTCTCTTATTTATTTCTCTTACTGTTCATTGAGGGCGACCCAAAAAGGATTCCAGTTTTAATGATGTACTTACCAATTAGTTATGATATTGGACACTTGTGACACCTGTCAAATTAGGACTAGTAGTTAGTGCTTAATCAAGTTTTAATACATGTAATTAGTTCTGTGTTAGGCTAATTAATGTATCAACATATATATTGATGAATATATACAAGTATGCGATTTGATTAAATCGTACAAGTTTCAAATCGAATGCAATTCGATTCAATTAATACGGACGTTGGTGAACAATTTTATTAAATAATATAACATTATTTAATAACTCTATTTTATCCAAAATATTATTTAGATAATATTTCAACTCAAATTTGTATCGTACAAACTTCAATTATGCGATTAAAACGTTAAACGCGCAAACAAACGAAACAAGAAACATTTTATAACACAATTATTAAGTATTTGGTAAAATACCTCAACAAAAAAATTGAGTAAATATTCGTATTTTAAAACATATATTTCAACGCGTAAAATAATTATTTAACGTTTAAACGATCGGAAAAACGAACACCGCACGGAGCGCAAATGCGGAGATTAAAAGTTTTGGGAGATTCCCTCCCCAATCCCCCCAAAACCTGCCCCCCCCCCCCTTCCTTCCTCATTCCTCACTTTTCTTTCTCTTTCTCTTACCTTCTTCTTTTTCTCTCAAACACAAACACAAACACCACCACCACCATAAACAACCACCAATAACTACCACCAAACGGCCTTGAATCGTCACACTCATTTAGAAGAAAACGTTTCTCTCGTCACGATCTACATTTCCATCTTTCCGAATTTTCACGGTGTTAACTTCGTAAGTTTCCGACAAATCCCGACACCTCTCGTTTTCTATTGTTTTCAACTTATAATTGTTTGTCTAGGCTTAAAATGTCCATATAAGGGTTGGGTAAAAGATTTGAACCAAACGGTGGCCGGAAAACTCATTTTCGACACAAATTCCGGCCATTAGACCGTAATGTCGCTTTTGGACCAGACTTTATGCGACGTCAGCTACTACGTCGCAGAACCTCTCACAATGTCGCATGGTGCGACATCAACCTCAATGTCGCATTAAATTGCCGACGTCGCACATAGCGACATCGGCCCCTACGTCGCAAATACCAACAACGTCGCACATAACGACATCGACTCCAACGTCGCAGGAACCTACAACGTCGCGTATAGCGACATAACACCTAATGTCGCATTAAATTGCGGATGTCGCCCTTAGCGACGCCATGATCAATGTCGCACCCATGACCTGCGACATAACAGCCTACGTCGCACGCTATGTCGCATGAAACAGAACCAAGAAAACACAAATTTTACTAAGTGTCGAGACCTAAAATTTTATCACTCGATTTCACCCAAATTCGAGTCCAGATGCGTTTTTCACCAAAGCAATTTAGTAGAAATAAAAATTTTCAAGTGCAGATGCGTTTTTCACCCAAATTCAAGTCTCGACCCTAACCAGGGGCTCTGCCCCTTGGACCCCGCTAGGGGCTGCCGCCCCTTGGACCCCGCTACCAGGGGCGCTGCCCCCGGACCCCCATCATTAACGGGCTTCGCCCTTACCCTAGGGTCACGAGTAACAGTGTTACATCTAAACTTTCACACAAAGTGCTAAACTTGTATAACATCAAATACGAATGCGACATGATTTCTAAAACACATTAGAACTTACTTTTAAGTATAACACTTCAAAATCATGAAAGTAATAATGAGATTATTTATACAACCAATTCACCGACGGCCGTACACGTTTTCAAAACACAAGTCAAACAACCAAATCGTAGTAATTTGGATAATTCAATCAACCAAATCGTAGTAATTTGGACATTCTAAGTTGGACGAACAACTACAAGGGCAGTCTTTCGAGATGCCTACTCATGTTATAACCATTGTGTGTCTTGGACACCCTCAGGTTACAAGTCTTCGGACATCAATCCACTGCTAATCAATCCAAGTTTATTAATTTAAACACTCAAGGCTCAGGTGAGTCTCATGGCCCCTATTTTACTGCTTTTCAATCGGGGGTGTGATTACATTGCTCGTTTTATTTTACAATATGAACGCAAGTACAATACAAATCAAATACTACATGAGTTGTTTTCACTAATCATTTCAAAGCCCTCCACAACATAGTTTGGTAATACATCTGTAGCGTGAATGTTAGTATATGATATCATATAGGATTGACAATCTTAGCACGCACTAACTGGTCAAACGGACGTATTAGCATTTGGGAAGACGAGTGTAGATTAGGCACTCGTAGGAGGCAACTCAGTTAGGTTTCCTTAATTGGACCTGACACTCAAGTTAAGCTCAGACTATGTGCTCATGACTGTATAAACTTTTATTTTGCTTAATTGCATTTTAAATTCAATTATAAAGTCTTGCGGTTCATACAACTATGTGTTAACATACAAACCTGTGAGCTCACCAGCGTTTCGCTGACCAATTTTAGCGTGTATCACAGGTGACCAGCAGTAGTTGGACTGTCCAAACAAGATCTATTAGCTCGAGTCAGCATGCAAACAATCAGAGATTTTATCTGCATTATTATATTTTGTATAGATTAATTATGTACTTAAATCTCTCATTTTTCAAACTGAGCTAATGTAAACAATATTTTGATGTAAACTTTTTTTTATCAATATCAATGTAAAATGACGCATATAGTGATCGTTCAATATGTCTTTTGTGCTGTGTATATTGATTAGTCGTGCCCCGACCCGATTCGCTTCCGCAACCCGAATTTGGGGGTGCGACAACACTATTCTAACAGATTGATCGTTTAAGCAAAGTATATTAGTTAATATAAACGTGAACTTATTCGTTATAGTAAGATAACGCGTATTAAGGAATTCCGCACCTTAATACTATAGATAACGAAGTTATCGATCCTAGAACTAGGACTTACAATTGGTATCAGAGTTTTCAGGCTAAATACGAGTAAGTTCGAGGTTATTCGGGTTAATAACGTGTGATTTAGGATTGTTTTGACGTGCATTAGTGTGTAAAGACAATCAAAATCATTCTCTGGACGCTTTTAGGATAGTTTACAGTCGAAATCTACTGATTTTAACGTAAAAAATAACTAAAATTTTAATTTTCGGGTTTTTCAGCCGTTTCGCGAATTGAGATTGGGGTTTCAGCGCTGTCTGCGAACCGAGTTGAACTTGTGAACCGAACTGAGTTCTGTGAGTCGAACCGAGATTTCTTGCGAACTGAGATCACTTGCGAACTGACATCTTCTGCGATCCGAACTGAGATTGGTGAACTGAGGTTTGCGAATTGAGCTGAGATTACGAATTGAACTGAGTTGCAAATCGACTTTCTGGACTCGCAAAACAGTCTGAATTTTTGAACTTTCAAGATGTCTGATTTAAGTAAAATGATTGAGATGGATCACGAGGTTGGCAAATCTAATGTTCCACCTAAATTGTTAAGACTTGAAGAATACTATAGCTGGAGGGATAGGTTCAACTCTTTCTGTAGATTCCATGATCTGTCTATCTGGATGTGTATTAACAATGGATATACTGCACCTACTGCCACTGTTGAAAATGCTGTTGTGGTTGTTGGCTATCATGAAATGAATGATCAGCAAAAGAAAGACTCTGAGATTGAAAATAAAGCTCATTCTTCACACAAAATGAGTCTTCCTAAGGAGATCAATCATCAGCTGATATCTTTTCATACTGCTAAAGAGCTCTGGGAAGCAGTTGAGAAAAGATGTGAAGGCAGTCCACAGATGAGGGCATGCAAAAAGAATCTTCTCAAAAAGCAGTTTACTGTGTTTAAAGCTTTAAAGGGAGAAGATCTTGATCCCTATGTCACACGTTACTACCATCTACTAAGTGAACTTGAAAGCCATGGGATTACTGTTACTGAAGAAAAGAAAACCGCAAGTTCATTGAGGGTTTTCCTTATAAATGGGAAATGCATGGTGTTATGCTAAAAGATAATGAGGAAAGGTATGTTGCCATGACCTTAGAGCAGCCTATTAACAAGCTCAGAGGGTATGATTTCACCAAGAAGTTAAGAGATACAGATTCTAATCAGGTTCAGAATCCTGGGCTATATCATGGAAAATCAACTCTCTCGACTGCATCATCCAGTTCGACCACAGCTTTACTAGTTGGTGATACTGGTGAAAGAGGTGAAATGATAACTGAGGATTTTTGCTTCCTTACATCATCTGGTGGCGAAGCAAAGGGAAAATCATCTGAGAAGTGATCTCAAGAGCATCAGAAGATGCCTATGAGTGTGAAATCTGCTGAACAGCAATTGTTTGTTCTTGCTTCCTTTGTTGCTTCTTATGAGAACTACATTAAGGGTAAAATCAATGATCCCATCTTATTTGATGAAGACTATGATCAGATAGACCCTGATTATCTTGAAGAAATAGATCTCCAGGATCTACTTGCTATGTTGTCTAGGAGAGTTAAGAATTTCTTAAAGAGAACTGGTAGAAAGGTAGTTGGGAACCGATCAGCGTTTGACAAAACCAAGATGAAGTGTTTCAACTATCAAGGTTATGGACACTTCGCTCGTGAGTGTCAAAGACCTAAGGTTGAAACTGGCAATGGGAAACAAGGTTTGGGAAGTTCTCTAGCTTCCAAAGCCTTAGTGGTAAAGCAGTTAGATGGGTCTTATGATTGGAAGGCTCAGTCAGAGGAAGCTCTCATGGCTTAGATTGATGATCAAGAGAAGATTGCTGATTCTACATCCTATATGCCTACTGATGCAGATGTGGAGGTGCTGGAAATTCAAGTAAAAGCAAGTGATGAAGACGTGATGTACATGGATTCAACTGCAGATATGAGTCCAGATGACTTTGTAGATGGCTGAAGTTCAAACAGACAAGAAAAAGGTATGTATTGATATTCTTACTCTTGCTGATGTCTGTTACTTAGTTACTGATTTGCAATCACAGGTTAGTGTTTTAACTGTAGCAGATAAAAACCTGTCTTCTCAAGTTAGCATGCTGACTGAATCTAGTAAGACTGTAGTATCCGATCTTGAACTGGCTAAGATTGATGTGTGTAGGTTAGGTGAGGATAAACAGGCCTTAAAAGATAAGATTATGTCCTATGATTATGATAAAACTGCACTTAGAGATACCATTAATGAGAAATCTATAATCATAGATGGTCTTTATTTGAATTTAAAGGACTTAAACCAGAATTAGGCAGCAAACCTATAAATATTTTGAAAAGAGATGGTAATCATAGTGTCTCACCACCTAAACCTAAAAGGCCTTATACTCAGAATGACGCTATATTCAATAAGCCTAGAGATAAGACACCTTCGAGGTTTAGGATTCCCAGTAGAAACCACAGTCAGTTTGAGAGTGGTTCTACTTCACGTGCACAAGGAGCTCAGTATGTGCCTAGGAGGTTTTCTACTCACTCTCCTCATAGGCAAAAGCCTACTGATCATCAACAACCTCAAAGTCCTGTTAAAGTTACCAAGACTCCCGATGGGAATAGTTATGGTTACTTTAAGGAAGTTCAGATTGTTGATGATAAGGGACAAACCAAGACTGTAATGGCTTGGGTCCCTCTTGAAAACTAATTGTGTACAACTTGTCATGTGCAAAGAAGACTGTGAACAAGGATAGTTGGTGGTATGTAGACAGTGGATGCTCAAGACACATGACAGGAGAACGAAGTCTACTGAAGGACTTCAAGGAAGGTCTCAAGCAAAAAGTTAATTTTGCAGGAGATAAAGGAGGAGTAATTACGGGAAATGGAAAAGTTTCAAATGGAACTTTGACTCTAGAGGATGTGAATTATGTTGAAGAACTAACTCATAACCTAGTGAGTGTTTCCCAAACTGTGATAGAGGCCATCCAATTCATTTTAATGAAAAGGAGGCTTTAATCTTGAAGCCGGGATTTATGATTCCCATAGAATGGATATTAATGAGGGCACCAAGGAAGAAGGAAATCTATGCTATTAACATGAGTGTTTCTAATTCTTCAATGGTTTCGACATGTTTATTATCCAAGGCTTCTGAAGCAGACGCTTTATTATGGCATAGGAAAATGGCACACCTGAACTTTAGAAAGATGAATTATATAACCAAAAATGGGTTAGTTCTGGGTGTACCACAGAAACATTTCGAGTCTGAAGATAAGTGTGTTCCCTGCATGAATGGAAAGCAACATAAGAAACCACACAGATCTAAGACTGAAAACTCAATTTCCTCGCCATTTGAGTTGCTACACATGGATCTCTTTGGCCCAATAAGCAAGAGAAGTCTAGGTGGCAAATGGTACTGTTTAGTTGTCACAGATGACTACTCTAGATTCTCGTGGGTGTTCTTTTTGGTATCTAAGGATGAAACTCCTGGCATGTTGTTGGAGTTTCTAGATCTAGTAGAGAATGTCTACAACACGAGAGTAAAGTGTATTTGTAGTGATAGCAGAATAGAATTTAAGAACTCAACGTTAAATATCTATTGCCTAAGCAAAGAGATACAACATCAATTCATTGCACCTTATGAACCTCAACAGAACAGTGTTGCTGAAAGGAAAAATCAAACGTTGATTGAAGCTGCTAGAACAATGCTTGCAGATTCAAAGCTTCCGGTCATCTTTTGGGCAGAAGCAGTGAATACGACATGTCATGTTCTTAATAGAGTTCTTATGGTTAAGAAGCATAACAAGACTTGTTATGAGCTTCTGAACAATAAGAAACCTAACTTGAATGGTTTTGAGCCTTTTGGTGTTTCATGCACAATATTGAAAACTGGAAATCAAGCTAAATTTGGCGAGAAGGCTGATGAAGGATTCTTCCTAGGTTATATGCCAAATTCTCCAAACAAAAAAGTTTTCAATAAAGTCACTGGGCATTAGGAAGTAGTTTATAACATTGAAGTTACGAGTTATATTCCTGATGTTCTTAAGGGATTAGATTGCTGATTTGATTATTCTGATCTTTTTGCATCATTAAAAGTTCCTATTAGTGACTATGTTGGTGCTTCAGAGATACCTGAACATTTATTATCTGGAGACGTGGATAATGCCACTAACTTAACATCGAGTGTTCCGAAATCTGGAATCAGGACAATTGTTGACTCAAGTGAAGCTTCTTCTAGTGGGTCACAACAAACTCCAAGGAATAAGTCTCAAGAAACAGAAGATACATAAAATGATCTTCAAACAAAGTTTGATGATATTCTTACTCATTTGAAACATTTAAGGATATCTTCAGCTGGTTCAGAAGATATACCTCCATTGGAAGAGATTGGTACTAACTTAGGAGATGAGTTAATAGTTGACACTATACCGGTTATTAGGACGAGTAAGAATCATCCCGTTGAAAATATCATTGGTGATATTCATAATCCTATTCAAACTAGGACTCAATCAAAAGCTAGTACATCTGAAGAATTCGAAAGCTTGTATACTGCAATGAAAGACACAGGGATTCCTAATCAATGTCTATATTCATGCTTTATCTCACAAACTGAGCATAAAAATGTGCAAATGGCGCTAAAAGAAAGCTCGTGGGTCGAAGCTACGCAAGAAGAACTTTCACAGTTCTCTAAATTACAAGTTTGGGAGTTGGTTGACCTACCTAAGGGAGAATATCCAATAGGAACTAGATGAATTTTTAAGTGTAATAGAGATGACCGGGGAGTCATTACTCGTAATAAAGCACGTCTAGTGGTTCAAGGGTTTAATCAACAAGAGGGATTAGATTACAATGAAATGTTTGCACCAGTTGCTAGACTTGAAGCAATTAGGGTATTCTTAGCATTTGCCTCATTCAAAGAGATAAAATTTTATCAGTTGGATGTTAAAAGTGCCTTCTTATATGGCAAAGTAGAAGAATTGGTGTATGTTTTACAACCGCCAAGGTTTGCTGATCCTGACTATCCAGATAGAGTATATCGATTGAATAAGGCTCTATATGGATTACATCAAGCACTTCGAATGTGGTATGGAACACTAACAATGTATCTACTTTAGAATGGATTTACAATAGGATCAATTAATAGTACACTTTTTGTAAAGTGGAAGAAGACAGACTTTCTCCTTGAGCAAGTTTATGTTGATGACATTATCTTTGGATCTTCTGATGAAAATATGTGTCAAGAATTTGAGAAAGACATGAGAAAAAGTTTTGAAATGTCTGCAATGGGAGAGTTGAATTTATTCTTAGGGTTACAAGTTGATCAAAAGAAGGATGGTTTTTTTTATTCATCAAACTAAGTATACACATGAGCTACTGGAATGCTTTAAGTTAGATGAAAGTAAAATCTACAATACTCTAATTTCAGTCAATCATGGCCTTGGTCCAAATACATCGAGTGATAATGATGTGGATCTAACTCTTTATAGAGCCATGATCGGATCACTAATGTACTAACTGCCTCTAGGCCTGACATTATGTTTGCTGTTAGTATATGCGCAAGATATCAGGCTTATCCGAAAGAGTCACATATGCAAGCTGTTAAACGAACCTTTCGTTACCTCAAAGGGAAACCAAAGCTGGGACTCTGGTATCCAACTGATGGAGATTTAGATTTAGTAGCTTATACTGATTCGGATTATGGAGGATGCAATCAGAATAGGAAATCTACAACCGGAGGATGTCAATTCTTAGGAGGTAGATTAGTGTCTTGGCAGTGCAAGAATCAAAGCTCAGTAGCCTTTTCCACGTGTGAAGCTGAGTATGTTGCAGCTGGCAGCTGTTTCTCTCAAGTACTTTGGATTCAACAGCAACTGCGGGATTATGGGTTAAATATAACCAATACTCCTATGATGATTGATAATGAATCAACAATGTCGATCACCAATAATCCGGTGAAGCACAGTAAAACTAAACACATTGATATTCGATATCATTTTATTAGAGACTGTGCTGAGAAGAATTTGATAAAGTTAGTTAAGGTTCCATCATTGGATAACTTAGCAGACAACATGAAGGCGTTCGACAGAGCAAGATTTGAGACGCTGGTTCAACTGAACGAAATGAGAAATCCAGAGTGATTAGTCTTCCAAGGGTAAAATTGTAATAGTTAGGTATTATAATATATATATATATATATATATATATATAAAGGAGTGGGCGTATGGCATTCATTTGCTTGTTACCTGAGGCGAATCGCCTTCTTTAAAGAATATACAAATAATATTCTTTAAAACTATTTAAGTTTTTGTCTGCAAAAACTAAGGGAAATGATAGTACATTAGGAAAATAAGTTTATTAACAATAAACTTAAGTCCTAAATATGATGTGTTAGTAGGTTCTCATAAGCTTCATTCACATTATGATTCCTTTGCTAGGTATGTACCTATATTTATATTATTATACACCTCTTTCCACAAGTAATAATTTGCTATTTTTATTGAAGTATAGTGATGCGCTGCCCAGCGTCCGTATGAAGACGGTGCTCGGACCGCGATCGGTTTGTTTTAAATTTCTATTTGCTGGGGTCTAAGTGTGACTTACTGATACTGAACCAAAAGGCTAGTAGATGGTAAGTATGACCTAGAGTTGTTCTTAAAGAGAAACTGAATTGAAACAGAAGTGATCCAATCAATCTTTCTTTTCTAGTAAAGGTTAAAAGAGTGCGTTGGGGTTTTTTTGGTTCAGTTAATTAACTAAACTAATTAAAGCGAATAAAAGATAATTGTAAATCAGATAATAAAAGGAGTATTTGTTGTGAGTTCGTTAGCTTATAATGTGGGACGATGACGTATAGGGAAAACGTTTACTAAATTTGGTATGCTCACTAGACTTGGTAGTTTATGGTATAAACGATAGATTCCCTATTAGTCGGTTATCAACTAATATGTCACGAGGAACCACGGTGTCATGATTTTGATCAGACAGACAATGCTCAACTCTCCACACTCTCCTGTGAGGGAGTCAGTGGCCCTTGTTATTGTGCACATTTACTCGTGGGCAAAGGAATAGAGTAGCAAGTCTACAACAAGTCTAACCGTTCTTAATACCATAGAGACTATAAGTTTAGCAAACAACTGACTTAGCTAATATGTTCGGATTTAGTTGATCAATTCCTATTAATGAATTTTAAGCATGGTAAGCAAAGGAAAGTGTTGAGGTTTCTTGCGTACCTTACTTTATGTTTCAAAGGTTAAGGAAAAGTATCGATTTAAATTGGATTTTAAACTTGCGTTTCTCAATACAATTAACAAATCCCTAGGTTTTCGTAAATGGTTATTTAGCCTATAGCCTACCTAAACTAATCTAAACTAACTAATCTAATTAAAGCAATAATTAAAATGCTGACGGCTTTTTGCATAAAGTTAAACCCAGACCATGTCAGAAAATGCTATGGTAGTCCACAATGTATTTAATCATTTACCGATGTTTCCATTGTGGATTCAATTGCTTCACGATGTTTACATGATAAGTACATTGTGATTTCAAGTGTACAATACTCATGGCACTTCCACATAATCACATTGCATTTTATGATGCTCGCATAATGTTACAATCGAAACCATAGTTTTACACAAGATAGTTATTGACCAAGTAGTAAGGTTCGCGACTCCTCTTTACAAGGTTACAATCACGGTTGTTAATCGAAAGGCGAATATAAGTTTTAGGTTTAAAATCATAAGATAAGTCCGTTCATAAAGTTTCCTGTTTTATAATGTCGATCCATAATACAACTACCTTCGGTCATTACCGGCTTCCATACGTATGTACTTTGCTTAAAAGCATTTCCAGCACTATACCGAGTAACAGTCGAATAGGGGCCGTCATATTATTTCATGACGTATTTAAAGTCATCCCACAATTATATATGCTAACTACATCACAACAAATACAATAGTAATCTACTCGCTAATCATGGCATAAACTATCTCTAGCATAATTAAAGTATACATATTTAATCAAGATAGATAAGGATAGAAATAACCGAGATTAATATGCGAGAAGGAGTAGACTTGAATTAATAAGAGTTGCTCCAAGCGTACACCAACGATTACAAATGCCTTCCTCCCCAAGGATTACAAACACGTTCCTTGCTTCTATTTTAACTAGCCTAATACTAATTTAAAATAAAGAAAGAAAGAAAAGCTAGAAGAAAGTGCCTAGGTATGTAAGTATCCTAGTACCCTTGGTATGTTTTGAGGTGTGTTGGTGTGTGTTTCAAATGAGCCTCATGTCTCCTATTTATAGAGGAGTTTTGGTGCATTTTAGCAAATGGAAGCACACATTAGCAAAATGTGGAAAAGGTAGTGGCACCAGGTACAAAAGGCGAAAAAGGTAGTGGCACCAGGTACGAAAAGCATGTAAAGGTCTAGCACCGGGTACAAAAAAGGACAATAAAGCGCAATCCGTGCAGGTGACCGGCAGCAGCCGGCGGCTGGCTGCCAGCCGGCAGCGATGGGGTGGTGGCCGGCGGCGGCTGGTTGCCACCTGCACCAGCCTGCTGCCGGTTGCTTCGTTTCTTGATTCGTGCGTGTTTTCTTCGTTATTCATCCGTTTGCGTTGATTCTTTTTGCGTTGGACTTGTAATTCAAAGACGAAGCTTTTGATGAAAATAAATCCCAAAAATATGTCTCTGAACTTTAGATGTGTCGTACGAATCGTTTGGATCTTCCGGAGTGCGTAGAATCTTCATTCTTCGTCCGTTTTAGTTGATTCTTCTTCTGTTGGATTCGTAATTTGAAAACGAACATCTTGGATCAAATAGATGTTGGTGATGGGCTCTTTTTTCTTGAAATCTCGTTTTGATGTCTTGAATGTTCAAACGTGCGTGGAATCTTCGTTTTTCATCCGTTTTTCTTGATTTTTATCGTGCGACCTTGTTTTGACCATCTTGGCATAATACTATTGATTTGTAGTGTTTTTGAGTTAAAGTGCCAAGAATCGTTCCAGAATGAGAGAGATATCGGTAGTAAAAACGTGACTTTTTACGCGATATCATATAGATAATTTCATCATATGATATACTGGTAGGTAAATTATGCAATAATTTCTAAAGCATTTAAGAAGTAATAATATGCTTGAGTGTTGATTTATGGGACTATTATGTGATGTATGACATAAGTCTTAATTGTTGAAGGATAGTATTTCCATACACTGTTAATATGTAGAACAATGACAAATGGTATGAAAATTATATGATTATTAACTTAGCTAATGATTTCTCTGTTGTACGTAAGTACAGACCTGAAGCTATTAGCTAGGTCAATAATCTTAAGCCTGTAGTGTTCATACTAAGGGATCCTCTGTTGTATGTCAGTACAGACCTGGAACCACTAGTATCTTCATTATAAGTTTGATATTTGTCTAAATTTATAATAACATAAGTGTACTTTATGTACTTTAGTTATAAATTCAGTGTTATGTGTTTTACTTGATTTCACAGTATATCATGTTATGGGAAACATAAGCTAATACTCATACTAACAATAAAATGTTTGCTTAGAAATATGAGTATAATTTGTTTATGTGAATCATAATATCGGTAATCATCTTGAAATGTCTATGTAAAAGTTTCACTTTTGTGACTTATTTTTAAATAATTATGCTATGTGGATAAAGGTCAATAAAGTTAATATATGGTGAAGTGAGTAATAGTGTGTATGCCACTTATTAGAATTTCATAAGGTATATATGCTAACAATCTGTTTAGACTTTTAATAATAACTAAGAGATCTTATTCTTCCTAATATGATTCCTTAGCAGATAAATTCTTATTCAGTTCATTTATTTATTTTATTTGTTTATGTACTTGATTTTATTTCAAGTGTTTAATAAAAGGGTACTTGATACCACTGTTTGTTTATCTAATTGTATTCTTTACTTCATTGTACTTTATTTTATTCTTACTTTTATGTTTTAAATAAGGTTTTTATTTACATAAGAATTTACCCATTGGAATTAAATTATACTGAAAAGTCTCATCTATGTTGAACAATCGTAACAAATACAAGTGAAAAATAATTTATTTATTTTAGACTTGTGTATAGACTTAAGACCGGAAGGTATATAAGTAAATAATTTTAGCTCCAGATTTTCTTTATACAAGATTAACTGTATCACGGGTTTAGTCGGTTAATATATGTAAGAGGATTATCAATGAGGAAAAATTAAGCAAAAATATTTTATTTAAAATGTTTAGGCTAAATAAGTTACAGAGATAACTATAAATGTAAATGGGTTTTCAATTTATACTTAGTATTGATTTCGCGTTTTAATTTAATCTCGGGAGTTTGACCAAGTCAAACCCTGCGAATCGAGTATAGTGTCACACCCCCAAATTCGTTGATTGTGTTTAGCGGAAGCATTTAGTTAAGTATGGGGGTAATGACGCCAACATTGTACATGCATACATATCAGAGCATATGATTACAACAGAACATATATATTAAGATGCCAAGAGTAATAGTTACAAAGTTTTACGATTCATCGAATCGTATAAGTGTAAAGAAATTAAGTTTACAAAAGTAGATTTCGTAAATATGACTAAAACATCTTAGTTATATATAAGAAATCCATCGTTTTCAAAAGTGGCATCCTAAATGCTTCGCGGGTCGCCTAGAATTCCATATGTGCAGGCGGTTCTTACGTGCAGCTAATTGCCTGAAAAACATAGTAAAAGTCAACAACGAGGTTGAGTGAATTCACAGGTTTTGTGTTTACGTGTAAAGTTTCATGCTCAATGTGTTTGTAACGTTTTGCCATAGAAAATAAGTGATGTTTTGTGGAATGTCGTCCAAAAGTTCATTTGGTTGGGATGTTACCCAAAATGCAGTTTACGTGGGATGTTACCCATAATACAGTTTAGTAGTTGTTGTAGGAATGTCAGTATCCTATAAAATGTTTCATGGGAAAGTCAGTATCCCTGATCCAAGTCAGTAGGATCGAGTACCCAAGTCAGAAGGGTAAAACCTGAATTGTAGGGAAAGTTAGTGTCCCTTGATCCATGTCAGTAGGATCTAGTACCCATGTCAGTAGGGTTCAAGTAGTAGGGAGTGTCAGTGTCCCTGGATCCATGTTAGTAGGACCAAATAGTTGCTCAAGTAGTAGAGATTTTGTATGCGTGCCCAAGATATAGGGACTTCTCAACCAGTTTAGTAAAAAGTGTTGCTGGTCGTTCTCCAGCATTTCCAAAACAGTACCGGTCGTTCTCCGGTTTATCAAATATAGTTTAACTCATTTGTAGTAGTTTGTAGTATGAAAATGTTATTTCATAAACATCAATTCGTGTAAGAGTTTAACAGTTTCAAGTACTCTAATCGTTCGAGTAAAACAAGTATACAATCATGTAAGTAAAAGCAATTGACTATGTTTTTCACCCCTGTTCAAAAGTAGTAAAACGGTAAAAGTAGGGTTTGTGAACTTACCTGTTGAGCTAAGTAAAGTGCGAGTGCTAGCAAGGCCTAAAGCCCGAGTCTAGTCCGAAACCTCCTAATGTCCTAAACGTATGAGATTTTATAAGTATATGGATGTCTAAGTTAACCATCCATGCTAGTGCTCACACAACTAGATTATGTCCAAAGTGTTTGTTTAGTATCTCGTTTGAAAACTGAAAACAAGTATGGCCCGTTGGTGACGTTCGTTGAGACACATTTTGTGACAACAGATTTAGCTTGTAATAGTACTTTTATTATTGAGATCAACTTTTTATATCATTTTTAAAATTTAATGTCAAAGTATTATCTTTTAGGTAAACATTTACATTATATTATAAAGTGCTGAAAAATGTTGACCAAGGTTGACTGCAAACTGAGACTGCTCTGCGAATCGAGACTGCTCTGCGAACCGAGATCCGTTGTTCGTGATTTTTGAGTAGATTTTGATTTTAAAAGCGTTTTTAATGGGTTTTTTGGACATAATATTGTTGGGTAAACAATCTAGCATGTAAATAAAAGCTTTACAAGTAATTTAAAAGAGTTTTAAAGCTTTTTACCACTAAATCTAAATGAAGAAGATGAAGATGATGATGAACAAGATGAATCGGAGGTGATGATGATGATGTTCCTTTTCCTGCTTCCTCTCTTATGGTGGTGATGATGATTTCGAAAATGATGATGAAGGTGGTGGTGTTTTTGGTGGTTTTTAGAGAGAGAGATTTGTGAGGGAGGTGGGTGTATGTGTGTGTGAAATGAGATGAAGTGAAGAAGAAAATGAAAGTAAAGGGAACGTGGGTGTGGCGGTTTGAGTTGGCTCTGCGGGATTGGGCTGACCCATTCGAGTTTCGGGCTCGAGTGTTCTTGTTTCCCAATCGTTTCATTCCGAGTCCCGTTCGTTTGGTCACATAATGTTTTTAAAATGATAAATTTTTAAATATGTTATCAAATATATTTTTAGTTCAAATATTCTTTGAAAATAATTTAGTTGAGTTATAAAATTATAACTTTGTTTTATTTTAGTTTTTACGGATATGTTTTGAGTTGTTACAGCGTACCAAATAAGTGTTGTATGATTTCAAAATACTTTGTAAATATTATTAACATAATATTTAATAATTAATGTTATTTAATAATTTCGTATTGTTAAATAATTTTGTTCACCAACGACGTATATTTTGTCGTGTTTATTTTCAATTGTTTTGTACTCAATTACAACAATTACGAAATATGTAATACTACGTGTATTAACTAGTTGGGCTCTGCTAGACTTACCTCTAAAATGTGTTGTGAATTCACTCTTAGTTAGGGAATTAGCCTAAAAATGCATGCAATTAACGTTTACAATTATGTTGAAATTGCGGGGTGTTACATATAGAGTATAAAAGAGATGGTCAAACGAGTCAATAATCCACCGAATCCAATTCATTTGCGAGTTCACTTGAGCATGCGAACTGACTTAGAGCGAACCCAGATGAAACTCACTTTTCGTTTGATTCTGATTTCACGTATACGGGAACTAGTTTTTGAATCCGTAGACTTTGTGCACTTCTATATTGCGAACATTTTGAGGTATATAACAACGGATTTCACCGTATAATTTACACTAAAACTAGGGTTTCGGTTCAATATCTAAACGATTAACGTAGATTAAAGGCATTATATAACAAGAATCAATAGGGTTAATGTTAAACGAACTTCAATGATCGTAAATACATCGATAGATTTTGTTTATTTGAACGAATTAATCGATTTTGGTTTCATCCCGCAGCATCAGTTTATGATGCGAGTTGAGTTCCAGATTCGACTCGCAGATTTAAAATTAGCGAGTTGAGATAAGTTTTGCTAGTCAAAACCTAAGTTTGTTGACTTGTTGATTTGCGAATTGATTTTGTCTGCGGATCGACTTACGAGTTGAAGCTACGGATTAACTTGGTTAGCGAGTTGACTTGGCTACGAATTCAGTTGCAAGTTGAGATCAATCTCTGCGAGTTGAAAAATTTCTTTTATATAAATCGTAACTTAAACTTTTGACGTAATAAGTTGTAATGTTATTTAACTTTCGACTTCAAAAGTTACTCTAATATATGTTTCGACGTGAGAATTATAAATTAACACGTTATAACATATGCTTTATATAACTTAAGATTATATAATTATAAGTTATATATGTATATATATTAGACTTACGACATTTTTATTATAAGTTAAATATAAAATGTTATATCTCTTAGACTTATGATAATTAGTAATAAGTTATATATATATATATATATATATATATATATATATATATATATATATATATATATATATATTTGCAATATAATAAATTTGGAATTAAGATGTTAGGTGATCATTATGATTCACAAAATATTATAGTTTAAAGTTTATTATATGTTTTTAACGTGTACTAATTGTTTATGACATTTGTGTGTTTACTACAGATATGGCTAGACAGTTCGATAAAGGTCACAATATTCTTGTTAATCTTGATCTCGGTGCACGTGGAGCTGAGAAAGTAGCTCAAGTACTTACGTTTTTGGCACGTTCACGTATCAGATATGCCATTACTGAGCTACCGCCTATATCTCAAGATATTTTGACTGATTTTTGGACTGGGATTCAATAGGATGAGACCGTGAATCCTCCTGTTATTCGTACAATGGTCAACAATAGACCAGTTGCTTTTGCTACTTCTGACTTGCGTCAGATTATACAGTTGAGGACTGTAGAATAGGAGGATGGACCCACGGAGTAGCCTATGGACTTTATTGAGGGTGCTCTTGCACGTATGGGGTATACGGGCAAACGACGAGGACGCCAATTTGTCAAGGCTCTAGTTATTGGGCAATGGAGATTTTTGTGGCATGTTATCGTCACAATTTTTGGACCGAAAAAGGGCAGGTTTGATGAATTGAGCCCTGCTCTTATATCGGCTGTACTGTCACTGGTTTATAACAAACCATACAGTTTCTATAATTTTATATTCGAAGAGTTAGTGAGACAGATATCAGGGGCTGTTAGATCGAGATTTTTGATCTACCCGAGGTTCTGCATGATGATCATTCGTCATCATATTCCGGATCTTGTTATCCCTGGGTCGTATTTACGCGTAGATACTATTGCGCTCAGAGGATACAACACCATGTTCTTGCAGACTATTCGACGGGAAGAATATGTCAAGCCAGAGACATGTGATCTCTTTGGCTTTATTATTGATCCGCTGTATGTGATGCCGCCGAATCATGGTTGGCAAGATGTTTGTAACACCCTCAAATTTCAGGTTGCAGAAGCGGTTGGGTCAGGTGTTACCAAATCAAATATCACAAGCACAAAGGTGAATAATGAACGACTCTAAATGAGACGTTTGAAAATAGTTATACATTTCCCAAAATAAAAGTGTATACAAGTTGCGAGTTCGTCAAAATAATTTCAATACATAATTTGTAATACAAAAGTTATGTAGAGAAATCCAATTGTGAAAACATGCGACTCGAGCTAGCATAATCTTGTAGCAATCCTAATCCTGCTGGGCACCTGAGAACACATGCTAAAACAAGTCAGCTATAAAGCTGGTGAGTTCATAGGATTTATCATTGAAACATAAAGTATATATATCTTGTATGTTTTGAAAGATGGTTTCAAAATTTTGATTCGTTTTGTTATGTTGTTGTAATACAGTGTATATACATCTAACGGGGTATTTCATACCCAAATAGTGGTGACGTGTACCTAAGTACATAAAGAGTGTGGCATACTATACCTAGATACCTATCAGGTATAATTGAGTCTACAGTCGTGAGGCAATACATGCCTAAGTATGAATCGTGTGATTGTATGACCGCGTCATATGTTAACGAGTAATGATATTACTTATGTTGTATTAAACGTGAGGATGCCCCCGTGGCATAATATGTGGCATCCAGCCTATATTAAATTGTAGTCCCATAGACTATGATCGAGTAACTAGTGTATTGCATCCAGCAATAGTTAATTGTAGACCCGCAGATCTATGATTGAAATGTTTAGTGTGTTCGTTTGACCAGTTAGTGTAAGGTAACCCGAACATGATTGAGCTAACGGCCTCGCGTGGAAACTCCACCGACCCGTTAACTTATTGCGGATCACGAGCATAAGCTCACCCATCCGTGAATGAGTGTGGATCACGAGCATAAGCTCGCCCATCCATCGAGTGTATCGCTTTACCGCGATATCGCACTTGTGTCCACTTCTCTCCGTGGCATCGTTCTGTGCCCACTAAACTGTGGCATTGTTTGGTGCGCACTTCTCACCGTGGCATCATTTTGTGCCTATCTGGCATCGACCGAATTGCTCGCAAAGAAAGTTTGTAATTGAGCCGGCAGTACTACAACATGCCCGACTTGAGTAGTTGAGAGCCGACAGTACTACGACATGTCCGACTAGTATGATCATGTTTGTCAGAGTATATGTATATTTATATACATAAGTAAATTGTATGTAGCACCAAGTGCTCGATATTGAGTACGAATATGTGTATACATATATATATATATATATATATATATAAGTCAATTCAGACAAACACGTGTAACCATGAGTCATGCAACGCATGAGAGTAACGTATTGTATCTAAATATGTATATACAATACTTAAATATTATGTGCTTTACAATATGCCTAGGTATGACTAATCATCACCTAGTTGTTCTGTATTAGTGTAACGAATCTATACTAGCATACGATACCATCGTATACTCCTAGTCTCAGCCTAGCATGTATATGGAAATCCTGGGTTGTTGTTTACTTGAGTTCAATTCCAATTTCGACATCCTGAACGTATGTGCAGTCTTAGTTCCTAAAAGAAAACTAATCCTGTATTGGTAGAACTAACCAGTTCTATTGTAGTTAATAAGGTTGTCCCGTGGCAATAAGGTCAATGTATAATAGTGACTTAACCAAGTCAAGTGATGGTGATTGTTAGACAACAATCTAATGGTGTACAACGGTAATCTAACTAGGTTAATCAGTGATATTGTTCCACAACAATATATTGGGTGTAATTCCTAAGTATTACACATTTGTATTTCCAAACGGTGATATAGAAATGTGTGAATTATAAAAGTTTAGCATTATAATTCGAAAACAGTAATTGAGCATGCGTCTCACCCCGAAAACAGTAAAACAGATGAAAGAGTGGGGCTATGAAACTCACCTGAGGAGTTAGCGATCCTACGATATGCGCGTCGTCCGATGGGTAACCTCCTAGTGTCCTAAACACGTGAGGTTATATGAGTACGAGACAAATCAGTTTGTCTAAGCGAGTTGTGTAAGTATTCATTTGTCGTTCAGGTTTGGAAATCATGTACGGGGGTCCGAGGGCAGCGCCCCTGGTAGCGGGGTCCAAGGGGCAGAGCCCTTGGCTGGGGTCGAGCTGCCAGGTCAGCTTGGAAAATTTTTATTTCTACTACATTGCTTTAGTAAAAACGCATCCAAAATCCCAATTCGGAATAAAATCAAGTGGTAAAATATGGTCTTGACACTTAGTGAAAAACATAGGTTTTTAAGGTTCTGTGACCTGCGACATTAGGTGCGACGTTAGCTGCAACGTTGGGGCTTGTGTCGCTTCGTGCGACGTTCGCAATTTAATGCGATATTGTGTGTTGTGTCGCAATGTGCGACGTTCAAATATACTGCGACATTGTGGTTTACGTCGCACCATGCGACATCATTAGATTTTTGCGTCATTGTGCTGCGACATTGACAATGTCGCAGCACTGTTTTTGGTCCCTGCGACATCACGGTCTGTTCGATGATTTTTCACCCAAAAACACAACCTAACCTATTTTTGAGCCAAATCTTGTTGATGTAATGTTAATACATGTTATATTAAGTGTTTTTAACAAGGAATATCAAGAAAAAGTGAAGAAATCGTTACGATTTGAAGATTCAAGGGTTTGGATGATGATGGTGTTCTTGAAGATGGAGAAGATGAAGATGATGGTGATGGATGCTTGTTGTTGCTCTTGTTGATGTTGATTCCGAAAATAATGTTGATGATGATGATGTTGTTGTTGATTATTGTTGGTTGAGGATGAAAGAAAGAAAAGAGAGAGATAGAGGTATAGATGTGTGTGTTTTGTGTATAATGAAAACAAAGAGGGGAATTGGTGGGGGTTTGGGGTTTGGCCGACCAAGAGAAGAGGGGAGAGGGTTTTCCCCCACTTCGTCTCCAATTTGCAGTATAAAATACCCGTATATTCATACTCGATTATTATACAAATTTAATATGTTAAATTTATTATTTTGTTCAAACTATTTCGTAAATATTTTTAAATGAAAATATTTCACTTGAATTACAAAAAAGTGTAATTTGGTCTCAGCTCGTTTCAATTGTGATTATTAAATAATCCTTGTCTATTATATAAAAATATATAAAATTTTCGATCACTTGGTTGTAATTGCATATAATAATACAATTATTTAAAGTTTAAATTTGGCGCGAAAATTTGACTTTTTGACCGGGTGTTACAATGTTGGTGCTGCTGCTGATGTTTCTGAGCCTGTAGCTGATGTGGTTCAACCTGAAGATCCACAAGAGCTCCTTGAAGAGGTTCTGGAACAAGCTGATAGGACTAGGGAACAGGTGAACCCAGATAATGTTGCACAGTTGGTACAGGATGTGCTAGGTCATAATGACGATGCACGAGATCCAGTTTTGAGAGAGATAAATCAGTTTATTGCTCCTACCCAGGTATGTATTATATATTTAATATTCTTTATAATTAATAAACTGATGATATAGAAACTTAGATGACAGAGCTTTAAGCTAATCATAAAGTTTTAATATTATTGTAATTAGGAACCGATGGATACAGAATCAGAGGTTGATAGACCTAGAGGTTCTATGTCAGCGGTTATACCTTCTAAGGTATTATAAATTATTAACATATAGAACTTCTATGATAGAGCGTTATGCTAATCATTAATGTTTAATATGTTTATTATATAGGATACTGAGGATTTTCCGTCTGGTGGACGTGATGGTGAGACTACATTAGATTCTGATTCTGATGATGTTCGACCTATTTCACCGCCTGCTGGTATGATTCCTTATAGATCTAGACATATCAAGGATCCAAGTTTAAAAGGAAAATGAACAGCTGATGATTTAGATCCTGATTTTACTGTGTTAGACGAGGATCTTGAAAAAGAGGAAGAGCTCTTGGAGGCTCGAAGCCGAAAAAGGGCTAGAGCTTCTACCAGAAAATTGATTATTGGTCTACGTTAGTTTATTAATAGTTAGACATTTTTATCTTGTTAGTTAATCAAGAGTTATAAACTAAGACAGATTTACCTGTAATAGTTGCTCGGGATAGACCACATGATGAGAAGGTGTCACAACAGGTGACTGAACCGGTATCTGAACCTACTGAGGTATGAGATACAAGTTAGGTTACGAATTGTGATTCCTATTTAAAATCAACGATTGAGACAGCCTTGTCTGTAAAAATTAATGATTTATTTTGTCTAAACTAAATAGGTGAAGCTGGTTGTGGCTATTGTTCATCCAGGAACTCATGGGACGACAAAGTCAGCGAGAGATGCTGGTTGTGGCTATTATTCATGACATAGCCTCTGTGGTCGCTGAGCATCTCACTCCACGTATTCCTCCTACTACAACCACTACTACTTCTACTACCCCACCTATGACTGATACTGAAAGGATTTTAGCCTTAGAGTCTAGGGTTCGAGAGTTGGAGGCCACTACCACCAACTTATCTTCTCAATTGCTCAGTCTTGCATAATAGCTTATTACACAAGGAAAATCATATCAGTTGTTGCTAAACACCAACTCAACACTGCTTGCTGATGCTGCTGTTAGGAAGAGAGAGATTGATAGACTTGATCGTCTAGTTGCTGATATGCGAAAGGACAAGCCATCTCAAGGGGAGTGGTGATATTAGATGAGTCCTACAGAGGTGATGAACTAGCAAAGAAGAGAAGAGAAGATACAGACGATGATCTTACAACTCCGAAGGATGGTGAGCTGGCTGGTCCTTCAATGACTGGTCAGCAGACTACACTTCCGGGGGAGTCTGTTGGTGCTGGGGTGAGTGGTTCGAGTGTTGGTACAAGTGCAGATAAGACAGTACCGGTTGATACTGAAGCTGGTAAGATAGCTTAGTATTAAGTAGGGGTTAGTGCATGAAAATGTAATGAACTATGCTCTGACATTCATTGTATGTAGCGAACTACTCGGGCCTTCATTGTATGTAACAAACTTTCTAATTTCCTCCATTGTATGTATATTGGCCAGATTAACGGTTCTAAGGGACGTCACATGTCGGGCTTATATAATCGACACGTGGAAAAAGTAAGAAAATTAGAAGTTCGTTACATACAATGGAGGAAATTAGAAAGTTTGTTACATACAATGGAGGCCTGCGTAGTTCGCTACATACAATGAATGTCAGAGCATAATTCATTACATTTTCATGCACTAACCCCTATTAAGTAGTATTTGTAATAATTTGTAGTAAATGATTGTAACTTAATATTATTTTGTAATATATTTGGTTTGAGATTATTATTACAAGTTAAATATGTTAGAAATTACTTGAGTTATATATGTTAAGTAGAATGGTGATCGAAAGTCTTCCGACTCATTGAGTAGTCGAGCGGCGTGTCCCAATTAGTTTTGGCGATCAAATTTCTATGATAACATACATATTTTAGACTTGAGAGTTTGTTATAACTGGCACATTTAATATGTAATATCTTTAACTAGACAAAGATATATAATTTAAAGATATAATTGAAAGTTAAGTTTTCGGAAAAATAACAGTTCAATTAAGTCTTGGAATATATAAATTAATTAATTGTAAACTTAAATGTTTGGTGTTTATTCATAATATATTAAAGTTTAAGTTTAATTAATATTTGTTAAGTGTTTTATAAAAGACTTAAGAAATTTTTAGAATAATTCAGGGTAATCAATAAAAGATTTATAAGTTATTTATTGCGTTTATATTATAGACTAATTACACAAAAGGATTAATAAAGAAATTCCTAGATTGATTCAGGGAAATCAATGAAGGAATTTAGGTTGTTAATATTTATTTGTGTTTGTGTTTTTCTAGGGATTGAAATGCTTGATCTATCAGATTCAGAAGATGATTTTCTTGATGAGATAGATGAAGATATTAACTATGATTTAGAAGAAGGAGAGTTTCAACCACCTGAAGATTGGACTGCTGTTTCAGAGATAGAGCTAAACATGGGTGTAGATCCAGATGCAAATATAGATGAACACCATGTGAGCCCATCTAGAACAGAGATTGTATTTGAAGATGAGGAAGGTCCTAAAGTTGTTGATGTAGATGATGATATCGATGACTCAACCGATTCTGAAGAAGAGATTCCTGATAGACATAAAGACAATCCGATGTTCAGACCTTTAGAGAAAAAGAATAAGAAAAGGGTTGGAATTTCGGAGGTTGATATTACAGGAAAACGCGAAGCACGTAGAGGGATTATTGGTTGGTATTTTGACTTTGACCTGAAGCTTTTCGCGATTAAAAGGTTTGACGGAGTTCAATATTTTGAGCAAAAGCTTGCAGTGTTAAGTTCTCTACCGAGATATGAGATTCGAGACTTGGTTCGATTACCTTTGAAGAACCCAGGTAATGATTTTGTTGGTGGATATGTAGAATATGTAATCAAGACTGAGGTTCGATCAGGGAAGTTTGAGAAGATTAAGCCAAGGAATGGAAAAATGATAAAGTTAAAGGAGAGAAGTCAAAGGACTGGAAGAAGAAGGAGAAAGAAAGTTTATCCAGCTGTTAAGTGTATTCAGCAGATTCCACTGAAGACAAAGCCACATGATATTCTGGGAAATATAAAAAGTTGGCATGTGGACTCAGAGACTGGAGAGGCTGTCATGGTTGAAACTGATGATGAAGTTGAAGATGGTGAGCGTGAGATCTTACGAGTCTTTGACCATCGTCACCTTATGAATATGTCAAAGAAAGATTTATTGAAGTTGAATGAGAACAGTTTCTTTTGTACTGAAGGATGGGGTGATTTAGCACGAGATTATCAAATGATGGTTAAGACTTGCATCAAAATGAAGATGCATGCCAGAAGAAAAATTTACAAATGAAGACTAAAGACAAGCATGAAGATAAAGACGCTAGAGCTATTGTCAAGGGGGAGTGTGTTGAGACATAGTTTGTGACAACATATTTAGATTGAAAATAGGAATGATGTAATTGTTATCATGTTTGTACATTGGTTTATATTTGTAAATAAATGATGTTAGTTTTGTTATTAATATTCGTTAAATATGTTAATTATGTTAAAGTGTTAGACGAATATCGAAAACGAAATAAATAGGCTGTGCGAGTCGAGATCTCAAGTCGCAAGACATGGTCTTGCAAGATGAGATCTGAACTCGCAATAAGGACTCCGAAACGAATCGAGTTGGGCTTGGGCCTGGACTGCGAGGCGAGTCAACTCGCGAGCCCACAGGCTGCGAGTTGAGCAGTGATATTTAAATGATTTCGATTTCTGAAATCATTAACTTTTGCCATTCGAATTATAATCTGCGAATTCAACAATCCAGAGAGAAAAACTTTTAAGTTTTCTATAGGCTAGACTTTGACGATTGATCGTTTAAACAAACTATATTAGTTAATATAAACGTGAACTTATTCGTTATAGTAAGATAACGCATATTAAGGAATTCCGCACCTTAATACTATAGATAATGAAGTTATCGATCCTAGAACTAGGGACTTACAACAAAGAAAACAAGTCATTGCCCAAGTTACCACTTGAATGTTCAAATATAAATTTAATACTAATTTATATGATAAAAATATCATACTTTCCAAACACGCCATGAGCGAATAATTTTTCTAAGTCTTCTTACTTTCCTTGTTGAGTGAATCCATAATTATCCCTTCGTGTTGTGAAGAAGATATAATGAACAACACCTAATGACCACTAGTAATATAAACACGTTAGTATAGACGATGAACATATATAGATATATAAAATGTAACAATTTAAAGAGTTAAAGGCGGTACTTTTGATTGTGTGGTGTAAGTTGAAAATCAGATTGACTATAGTTGCATGCTCTCCTCAAATAGTCCTTCACAGCCATCTTGATTTCCATGATTGCAGAGGCGGCGATTAAATAAGGGTTCAGTGGCCTATAAAACATGTGATTGAACAATCATGGATATTCTTTGCAACACATACAGCTTCTATATGATTTTAGTCACTACGACACATAAATACTTGCATTAGCAAAACCTAAGCAATCCACCAATGCACATATTAAACAAATAATACTGCCTTGTGAGTTGAATCAGAGAAAATACTTGAGTTCTTACTTGTTACTTATGTGAGTTTAATAAAAGATGATCCACCTCTGGTGTCCTTTGATCTAATTTAGCATATATATATGCACAAAAAACATGACAAACAATCAAATATGCAATTGTCTCACAAATCAGACTCAAAAAGATGTGATCTCCTTACTCTTTCAAGTTGAATATAGACTTAAAACACTCAAGAACTTACTCTTGTAATGACATAAGGGGCTGGTATACCATTGCACTTTCCATTCACCAAAGAAAAGTGAGTGATTACTAAACAAAAAAGTTTGTGGGGTTTTCATAAAAAGCATACTGATGTTTAAACCAACTAGCTTGAGTATTGAATCCCCCTTGTGCACATATATGTATTAGGTCTCATCAAAATTGAACTTGGTCCAAAACATAGTCTTACCGCACATACTAATTCTAAAATTTACCTAAATTTATGTCAACTATAAGGGTTATTTGGAGTGAGCTTATTTTGGTGATGATTTTTCCCTCAAGTGGTTCCTGAGCAAAATACACTCTTTAACTAAGTAACAAAAATTGTAAATTGAGCAGGGTAAATTCTAGGCCTGTGCAAAGAGCCTGAACCGGCCCGAACCAAATCGAATTGCGAACCACCAAATACAAATATTAGAACCGAGAACCGTACCATAGAGAAGTGGTTCGGTCAGGACAGTATGGTTCCGGTACGGTTTTCCGGTTCTCACGGTTTGAATCCTATTTTGCACACCCCTTAGTGTAGAACCGACCCGAACCGAACCAAACCGCGAACCGGTATATTCTAAAGTAGACCTACGTACGAGTTCCATAACAAATCTAATCTCATCCTCATGGTCATCTAAGTAGTCAAACATGTCTTCCTTGGTTGAAATCACAGGAGGATGTTCAAAACACTCGTCTTCAGTTGTTAGCCTGATTTTCTTGTTTGGTTTAAAAGAATGGTCGTCTATCTCTATATCTTTAAAATTCTCATTATCACTTCCAAAGTCCACTTGCATCGACTCCATTTCTTAATAACAGTTAAATTTCTCCGTGCACATAAAATAGCACATAGTTTAGATTACTTATCTAATCCTATTCTACCTAAAGTGATTTATTATACATATTGAATAATTATATTAATATCTTATACATTGCTAATCAAAAGATCTCGGTAGCTCCATTGATAGTACACAAAAGCGGAGAAACAGGTCAGCGCGAAGCATGTTAAAAACCTATTCCTTTCGAGAAGCACCTTACCTCTTATTTGATAAATCAATGAGGTAGGGCTGAACTCTCCTTATACCTTTGTTTTTATCAGTATTCTCAATGGGTGAGCTGATATTTCGTATTGATTTTGCAACACATTAGAAAAAATATAATTGTTTTACAGGAAAATAGTTAGTTTAAAATAAAATACACCGCTCCCCGGCAGCGGCGCCAAAAACTTGATGTGTGCTAAGTATAGGCAATTATAATCACAAGTTTTAATTAAGGAAATACTAAATAATACTATCACACAATTCAGGCAAGTGTTATCCTGATCATAGAATATAGTTTTATAAGTAAGTCCAGATTCAAACACAGGGAACGTGATTTAATCTATAACTAACTATTTATTTATCCTAATTACAATTATTACAATCAATATACAAATTTACAATTATACACAATAATATACAAGATAGGGGGGACGTTTTAGTTCCGATCAAACATATTTATAATTGATACCAATTCTTTAATAGATAAGTTTAAAGGAACAACTTAACAATACTCAATTGGATAGAAGATTATGACTATTTAAACTATTATTTATTAAACTTATTATATCAACTTATGTCTATTTGCGTGTTGGCTATTATTATTGTGATTTACTAATGTAGAAAACCTCAAAGGTTATGACAATTCTCATATAGCAATATAGTCAAAGGTTATGTAAAGTATCACTATTTATTAAGATCTATCAACATATTATTGATGCAATTCCAGGGTCGGTTGAATTATAATGCTACTTAACATCTAGTGAAACATAATCACTTAATTTAAAAACCCAAAAGGTTAGTGAGTTTATCTATAAATCAGTTAATTATGATCATTAACATAATATAACACATAATTCTTGCATAATAATATTCAATAATATAGTCCCAACATAAACATATAATTCATATAATAAACATAATAAACATACATTTAAACATTCATAACGAAAATCTAACAAGTAATTAATTCAAATAAACAATATCCATAGTAACCCAAAAGGTTAGTGAAGCTACAAGGATAAAGAAACCAAACCAATTGACGAACTAGCTTTTCCTAAGGTTTAAAACCTTCAAACCCTAGCTCCTTAGCCTCCAAATTCGCACCTAAAGTCGACCTTAAACCTTAATATTCGACTTTGTATTCTAAGAATCGTATATGGTTTAGTTAAAACTAAGCCTCTATTTATAATATTTCTGACCGACCCTCCAATCGCCGGTTGGAGTTATTTGAACCTTACTCCAACTCTGCGCTTTCTCCACCGCCTTGAACCCTTAGCCCCAACCGCCGGTTGGTTAATCCAACCGCCAGTTGGATTGTAATTCCAGAATATTCCAAAAATGGCTTGAGCTTTAATGTGGGCTTTTCTTTCTTCTTTAATGGATTCAACTTATTTTCTTTGCCCAAATCTTCAATATTATCATTTTAGTCTTCATTTCTTTAAGGTTCAAGTCTTCTTTTCTTCAATTACTTTAATTTCTTCAGTTTCGGTCTTATTTTCGTTCTTTTTCTCCAATCTTCAATTAAAATACATTTCTGCAAATATTAACAAAATAAGTATCTAAAATCATATAAATGCATAAAATGTATACAAGCATATGGATAAATAATATAAAATATAGTATCTATTTGATGCTTATCAATGATGAAGCTTTTATTTTTTAAATTATTTTTTGTTAATTTTTAATCATAATAATCACATTTTATAACTTGATAATCACATGAATAATATGTGATGATTATGTCATATCTTGTGATTATCACGAACACATGATAATTACATTATATTAGATAATAATCACATGTGATTATCATGTTATTATTTGTGATTATCTTAAATAATCACAACAGTAAAGACTGTAAAAAAAGTTTGACAAAAAGTTTATATTTTTATTTATATTTATATCATAGCTTCCAAAAGTTATTTTAATAGTAATCATTTATATACTTCTGAAAAATAATGTGTTTCAGATAGTTAAAAGGTGATTTTGAAGGATTTCCTACGTTCTCACAAAAATTAACCTTTTTATTTAACATAGGTTCAAATGAGAACCAATATAAAGTTGAGAACTTTAAGAACCACAAAGAATACATGTTTGTTCACATGTGATTAACTTCAATCATATGTGAACATTGATCTACGTTTAATTGAAAAGGAAAAAAGTCAAAAAATTTTAAAATTATATTGAAAAACGCAGAAAAACAAATATATGTTCACTTGTGAACGATAATGTGAACAAATCGATTAAAATGTGTTTTAAGACGTAAATTTATGATTTTTTTGACTTTTTTCTTTTTCAATTAAACGTATATCAATGTTCACATATGATTGAAGTTAATCACATGTGAACAAATATGTATTCTATATGGTTCTCAAAGTTCTCAACTTTAGAGTGGTTCTAATTTGAACCTCCCACTATATATATATATATATATATATATATATATATATATATATATATATATATAGTTAAGTTCAAATGAGAATAGGGGAACCAATAGGATTGCACCATATGTCATAATACTTATTTTCTCCTACGATTTTAAAAATCAAATATCTCACAAAAGGTAAGTCGAAAAATTATAAAAATTTCACCATAATAATCAGCGTTTAATTCTCCTAGATTGGAGATGTGACAAGGTATATTTTTGATGACTTTTTTATTTTTGGGTTTTATAAATTGTACAAAATTAGTAACACATGTGGTATTCACTGGTACCACATGTGTTATCCGCCGGTACCACATGTGTTACTCGTTTTCAAAACTCATCAAAAATTGACAAAAAAGTACATCGAAAGTATATGTGATACCCGCCAAATTAGGGCTAGTACTTAGTACCTAATCATTGTATTAATACATGTAATTAGGGTTAATTATGTGTATCATTATGTGTATTGATATACTTTTATATATATGCACACATACGCGGTTTGGTTAGTTCGTGCAATATTATATCGGATGGATTCCGGTACATTTAAATATGGACGTTGGTGAACAATTTATTAAATAATATGAAATTATTTAATTAACTCATTTTTATTATATATTATTTGGATAATATATACATATGTATTCCGTATCATCTAAAACTAACCAAACGCGACAGAAATGCGCGAAATGCGCGAAATGCGCCCGGCAAACGAAATAAACCCAAATTATATTTTACAATTCATTATTAAGTATTTTGATAAAATACTTCGAGTAAAAATATTACGATTTCACGCGTATGAATAAAACGTTTAAAAACGTTACACGAGTTAAAAAAACGTACAAAATACGCAACGAACGTGCAAACCGAGACCCGAAAACAATTTAATAACTAAAATAAAGAATTTAGGGGAATACTTTCAATAAAAATATCAAGATTTAAATCGTTATACAAACACGCGTATTAAACGTTTTACGTCTAAATAAACGTCGAAACGAACGGGAAAACGAGCACCACACGGAGCACAAATTTGGGGAACAAAAATTTTGGACTCCCACACCTTGGTGGGGCCCCTCCCAACCGGCCCAACCCCTCCCCATTCCCCCTTTTCTTGTTTGACTTCACCACCCTTCCCCCCATCCTCTCATTTTCACTTACACACTATTTTCCCACTTTCTCCATCATCTCTCTACCTATCTCCCTCTCTCTAAATCGGAACCCCCACCACCACCCAAAACCACCACAAAAACTCCTTGAATCACTTAGATCATTTGGAAGAAAACGATCACCGCAACGAGCTCTACATTCCTACCTTTTCGGTTTGTTCACGCGATCACTTTGTAAGAACCCGACACTTTCAAAAACTCTTGTATTTTACTCTTTTACATGTTAAGTTGTTTATCTAGCTTGATTATGTCCATATAAAGTAATAAAACTCATTTTTGAAACATTGTCGTAAAATGTCGAATTTGACCATTTGACAGATCCGACACTTCGGGTTACCCCCGACACAAACTAATAATTTCTGCAAACTCTATAAACTCATCTAAGACTTGTGTAAAAGTTTTGGGTCAAACCGAGGTCGTTTGACCACAAACCCGACACTCGAAAACTCAAACAGCCTGTTATGTCGCGGAAGGGCTGGACCTTCTGCGACACAAGCCTTTATGTCGCTAAAAATTGAATATGTCGCACATAGAGACACAAACCACCATGTCGCATCGAATTGTGAATGTCGCAGTAGCGACACAACACCTTATGTCGCATTAAATTGCGGATGTCGCACATAGCGGCACAAAGACCTATGTCGCAGTCATGACCTGCCACACAACAGCCTATGTCGCACTAGAACTACAATGTCGCATATAGCGACACAAAGCCTTATGTCGAACCCAGTATCGCACAAATCAGAACCTCGAAAACATAGATTTTTACTAAGTGTCAAGACTTGAAATTTTATCACCTGCGTTACCCAAATTCAGATTTTAAGTGCGTTTTTCACTAAAGCAATATAGTAGAAATAAAAAAATTTCGAGCTGACCTGGCACCTCGACCCAGCCAGGGGCTCTGCCCCTTGGACCCCGCCAGGGGTTGCCACCCCTGGAACCCCGCTAATCAGGGGCGCTGCCCCCGAACCCCCGTCATTAAAGTTTGAAAATACTTTATACACTGCGTGTCACACATTTACAACCTTTGAACCACATACGATGTACTCGTACATGATACATATATACTTCAACACTTGTATAAAATACAACACACGAAACATATACTTTAATAGTATACAATGAAACAACATATAATAATAATGATGTAAGATTTTTATTACAAACCGTCACTAATGGGCCGTACATGTTTTCGAAACACAAACAAATTATCAAACAAACTAATGTATTTGGACATAACTAGTTGGATGAAAAACTAGCTTATGTGATCTTTTGAGATACCTACTCATGTATTAACCAACGCACGTCTTGGACGCCCTCAGGTTATAGTCTTCGGACATGGCTGCTTGGTTTAGCAACACACGTTTATTGAGATAAATGCACTAGACTCAGGTGAGTCTCATAGCCCCGCATTTTTACTGTTTTCACTCCCAGGGTGGGAATACATGCTCAGATTTATTTTACACGTGAACATAACTACAAAACTCAATATATTAACTGCATAAGTTGTTTTACTAATCATAAAGCCCTCCACTACATAGTTTGTTAGTATGGATTTTGCGTGAATGTTAGTGTATGGTACCATATGGGATTGACAATCCCTGTCCGGGGTAGTCGCGATACCATTACTGTGATATCAAACGGACACATTATCATTTGTTCACACGAGTGTAGATTAGGCACTCGCTCGGAGGCACCTCGCTCAGGTCCTTAAAGGCGGATCCTGACCCCTTAGTTAATCTCGAACTATGGATTCATAGCAGTAATATACACATTTATTTGATTAATTTCAAACACATTATTAAATCTTGTGGTTCATACATTGTGGTTATATCATTTACACCTATGAGCTCACCAGCTTTTAGCTGACCTTTTAGCATGTATTCTAAGGTACACAGCAGTAGTAGGACTGCTCAGGATATTACTTAGCTCGAGTCGCATGCAAACACGAACATCAAGAGATTTTTCTGCATTATTATATTTTGTATAAGTAGTAATGCTATAGAATCTTTCAGATCAGGGTACCGAGCTATGTAATCATTATAACTATTGTAAACTTTTATTACAATCAATGTATTTTGTTAAAACGACGCATATAGAGTCGTTCATTTTATCTTATGTGCTTGTGATTATTGATTAGTCGCGCTCCGACCTGATTCATTTCCGCAACCCGAATTTGAGGGTGCGACAGTATACCTTGTCACATCTCTAATCGAAGAGAATTAAATACTGATTATTATGATGCAATTTTTGTGATTTTTCAACTTACCGTTTGAGAAATATTTAATTTTTAAAATGTGGAGGAAAGTGATGTTACTGACACATGACACCTTTCTATTGGTTCCTCCATTCTCACTAAAAAATGATGTACTCATTTAAACTTTATGTGTGTGTGTGTGTGTATATATATATATATATATATATATATATATATATATATATATATATATGTTGGTTGTTATCCTTAATTATTCGGGTCAACCCAATAATTTCAAGGTTAATTTTAAGGGTTTTGCTAAACAAAGCCCTAAGGACTTTCTTTAAGGTATTTTTTAATTAAGTTAATTAATTCAAAATCAATCAAATATCAATAACTGTTTTAAAACACATTATCAAGTCAAACCTTGTAACCGCTTTTTTTTTCTCTCCACCAAAAACATCCGAATTTAATTTCATAGATCATCAATTAATAATAATTAAATAACAAATTAAAGCATGATTTCGACCAGCAAACTTCCTGCATACAAACGCAAAGAAGCAAAAACATATTATAATTACATATGTACCATTCCTTTATAAAAGAGTATAAACTAGATGAATTTTTTTCACCCAAAAATGATTTCATTTGCTCTGTATATTGATTTTGATATTGGTTGTAACTAAATTGATTTGAAATTTAAGTGGCAGTTTTTATTTCCGGAGATAAAAAAGGAGAAGTTTGACTCGGTATGAATGTGGACGAATTGACGGTTAATGACATATAGTTTTGAATTTATTAATTAAATAATGAATTAAAATGCTTTAAAGGAAGCCCTAAGGACTTTGTTTAGCAAAACTCTAATTTTAAAGTTCAAGTACTCCTTAAAAAACCGAGTAATATGATTAATTAGAAATAATATAAAAATTACAAGGTTGTTTAAGCCGTGTGCCGAATGACCGATTCCGCTGACTTGATATCCAAGTCGTCGTCCATCAGCTCTTCTATTAATAATTACACAACCAAATTCCTAGAAAGTTCAACCTAAACTGCTCTCCAGATTCCTAATTTTGTATTATGCCTAATTAGTAGTTGCAATGCCCTCTCAAGTTACGTTACCTAAGTTTTCAGGTATGTCATCAACTTCCGGCTCAAAATCTACGCGTACTCGGAGATATGACGTTTTTTTGAGCTTTAGAGGCAAGGACACTCGTCACAACATTGTAGGTCATCTATATGCCAATCTTAAGGAAAAAGGGATCGAAACCTTTTTAGATGATGAAGGAATTGGTAGAGGCTCTGATATCGGGCCAACACTCTTGAAGATGATCCAAGAATCGCGGATAGTTGTGATTGTATTCTCAACCAACTATCCTGATTCTTCTTGGTGTTTGAATGAACTCCTTATGATCATGGAATGCCGCAAGGAAAATGCGTTGATAGTTTATCCGGTCTTCTATGACGTAAACCCGTCAGATGTAAGGAACCAGACCGGAGTCTTTGGAGAAGCCTTTTCGCGACACAAAGATGCAGAAAAGGTTGATTTGTGGCGAGAAGCTTTGGGAAATGTTGGGTGTTTAGCAGGATGGGATCTCAACAATCCGGTTGGCTCGTAAGTTTACTCCAATTACGTTTCCACCAATTTTTATCTCAACGCCATCTACTATCCTTATTTAATTATAATCAATGATTGGACTATACATAAAATAATACAACTAAAGAACACGACTACCGACCTCATCTTCTGTATTAAATATCCAAATGTATCTTTCAATCATTCATTATATGTAACTACAACCAATTAAACGACATGAATACGAAAATGACTATATATAATTTATTTTACCAAAATTTCATTCTTTTGACTTTTATTTATTTATTATGCTATTATTAATTATTAATAGGTGATGATTTATACACCACAAATTTTAGACATACACATCTAGTTATGTTTTAAATTGCCCTTATGACTACAATTTGATGGTGTACAAATCACCCCCATTATTAGTCACCGTATCAATTCTAGAGAAATGAATCCGGTTCATAAACTAAATCTAAAATTGAATACAACTACATCATGTCTAGGGGGTATTTGGTGAGCTTATTTTATAGGTTATTCCTTGCCTATTGCTTATAAACAAATAAGTTTCGACATTATGAAACTTACCTCACAAATAAGCAAATAAACTAAGCAAATAAGTCATTCAAACATTAAAATGTAAACTTATTGTGTTTGAAATAAACAAATAAACTAATAAGCAACAAAAAAAACTCCCCAAACTACCCACTTAACCTACGTGAAACTACAAACTCGCCCAACTTCGATAAAGCTAAATAGGAATATCAAATAAAGTATTATAATTTTATATATTTACATAAAGAAAAACTTTTGATGTGTTTATTTGTAGGACTAGATCTCAAACCCATGTATACATATGGGTGTTGATTGTTTAATTAGAATAAAGATCAAAATTTTAATTTAATTAAAATAGAGAGACTTAATTGATTAATTAAGTTTGATTTAATTTGATGATGTTATAACTATATTTCCTATATATAATTTATTTATGATCACGTGTTTAAATTTACATATTTACATATTAATAGCGGATGGGTCTCGGAATTCGAACAAGAAGACCAAATTGTTTTTTTTTTAAAAGCCCACCAAAGTGGATGGGCTTTGTGGTTTGTTGAAGATGTGACATGTACACAAAGATGAGTTACTAGGGCGTGGGCCGTGGAGTCTAGTATTAGGAAATAAGGGCTCGATTTCTTTTTATCATTACTCAGCTTGATTTCGACTCAAATTCGATCGAACTTTTTAAATGTATAGTTCGAGTATTAATATTTGAATATTGTCCGACCTTGAGCTTGAAGCTCGTTTAGCTTTTTCAAAAACGTTTTGATGCACTAATTTGAGCTCAAAATACGAACTTGAAGTTCAAGCTTAAGGATCTCATTTACTAGCTCAAATAAAGCATGAATATTCTCTTAAAACCTGAAATAAAATCTATACAACAAATTTTCAACACCAAACAATATGAGTGTTGATGGGTTATTAAACCCCGGTAAGTAAATAGCTGTTTACTATGTGGCTCAAATCATAGGTTCTTATTCAAGGTGCTTAAAGAAGATTGTCGATGTAATTTTTCAAGACTCTCTTGTTGTTTCTTAATATGTTGTTTGTTGTCTATTGCTAGTCCAAAGTATTGTTTGTGGGCTATGTCGTTTTCTATGGATTGTAATTGTCTTTATCAATATTGTTGAAGAAGTTGTATAATCCAATTCCTTGTTTTCGCAAAAAAAGTCAATTGCATGGCTATTTCTCGTGGTTTACACACAATTGCACTGTCAATCTCTATACTTTACTTTTTGCATCGGCAGTCAAAAAACATAAAAGTTGTTGCACTGTTGGTTCCTCCTCCAACTAAAATGATTAAGTTATCCTCACTAAATTCAATACAAAAAACTAGAACATCAAATGTATGGTAGTCATTTTAGTTGAAGGAGGGATCAACCGCGCAATGACTTTTATGTTTTTGGACTACCAATGCAAAACGCAAAGTATAATGACTGGCGGTTCAATTTTGTGTAAACCACGGAGACCAACTAATGCAATTAACTCAAAAAGAAAAGTAAAAAGCATTTTGGGGTTTCGTATTTACTACTCCATTCGTCCCAATATAAATGATCTTCATTTTTTATTTGAGGTGTTTTAAAACAAATGTGTACCTTTGTTGACCAATCAGAAAAGTTTTAAAATGTAAAGATAATGAGTAATGCTACACAGACCTCTTTAGATAACCTAAATGTATAGTAGGCCTAATACATTGATTAGCTAACACAATTTCTGTCCCCCGCCTATTACTCAGTTGGTTGAGTACTTGGATTTTATCCAAGAGATCATGGGTTCAAAACCCAGAAGGGGACATCTTAAATTCCATTGGGGTCTTGGTCCAATGGTCAGGGAGTTTTCCATATGGTTTCTTCCTGGAGGTGATGAATTCGAGCCTTGTTGTGAGGGGGACTCCTGCGACGCTATACCCATCCAAGACGTGGGAGAGCAACCCCTTTAGGGCGTCGCCTTGGCTACGAACTCGAGGGCGGTTACTTGATTCCAGGGGAGTAACCGCTTGTGGAGATGATCGGGTGGACCAAAAATGGTCCGTCAGTAATTCCACAACTGTTTTTAAAAAAAAAAATTAACACAATTTCTCTTTTAATTTTAATAGTTCCACTTGACACATGTCACTTTTGCAATTTTATGTCTCCATTAGATTTTCTCAATCATTTTACAATGATAATATCTTATTGAATAGTGTAATTACACATTTCCTAAATTCAAGACTCCTACGTTTAGAGGCTAAATGAGAGTACTATTATATGAATAGTAAAAATTTCTTTATATTGATCTATCAATTCATATAGTTTTGATATTAATAATGGTTTAATCCTTAAAGTTTCATTTTAACCAGTCAAGTTTTTTTCTCATGATATAATCCTCAAAGTTTCAAAAATTTTAGTGGTTTAATCCTCCAAGATTCTTTTTACTTCAAAAAATTGATGGTTTAATCCCTAGAGTTTATCTTTTATAATGATTTTGCCATTTTAACTTTTTATAGTTTAATCATCTAACTTTCAAAGTTTTAATGGTTTAACCCTTTAAAGGGTTAAATTAATAAGTCAATGCAAACTTAAAGAGTTAAATTATGAGATAAAAATTGAGTGTTTAAAATGAAAAAAAAAAATGAAACTTTGAGAATTAAACTATTATTAATTTAGTTATACTTAAAATTCATATACATCACCATAGTTATAACTTTAGGTTCTTTAAATGTGTTTTATCTATATGTCATTTCTTTTTATTCTCATCTACAGTTTCTCTAATTGAACGTTAACCATATTGATATAAGTTACACTTCACGACCGTATTGTAGAAGGGACATATATAACGATTAGTTCGACTTTCTAAAAAATAATTCTATTGTCATTTGATAGCAATCTTTTTTACACTGTTGGAAATTTAGTATTATTATGCTCACTTTGAAGGTGACTAACGTATATGAGTCCTAACGGCATGTATTGATATTTGGGTCGTGAAATACACTATATGAAAGCACAAAATATTTTTTACATTTGCTAGTTTTATATCGAAAGAATTAGCTTCATATGTTAATCAGAACTACAACACTTTACTTATTAAATAGTTGGCTTCATTATTGAATATATGAATGACGAAAATATAATTATCAATGTCAATTAGTTTGTTTCGTGTATGAAATTATCGTAGTAACTTTGATATAGATAACATTTTTTATATTAAAAGTAACTTTTTCATATTCCGTTGCAATCTGCGGGTATAAAAATACTCGTTATCTACATTTTCAAAGTGGATATATTGATCATTTAACTTTGACAGGGAGATCATCTTTACATATAAAGAGTGCTATTAGCAATTGGTATTTGGTAACACCTATTACTAATGAAATATGCCCTTTACCACCGATTTTAGGTTGTTGGTATTGACAGTTTTTATAGTAGTGATAAACATAACCTTTAAATTTGCAGGCATGAAGCAAATTGTATAAAATCGATTGTGGAAAACGTTTTTCGTGAATTGAATACCGTGACAAAGACCATTGATGAAAACCTTATCGGACTAGAACGTCGCAAGCAAGACTTTATGTCACTCAACTTAAGTGAACATGATGTTAGCATTATAGGAATATTAGGAATGCGTGGCTCAGGCAAGACAACAATTGCCGAAGCAGTGTTTATCGATATGTGTGAACAAGAAGAATATGACGGACATTGCTTTGTTGACAATATCAGTGAAGTTTCAAAGAGTCATGGTCTCGTATTTTTGCAAGAACAAATCCTCTCGTGTGTTCTACGACATAAACATGTGCAGGTGAATGGTGTACATGAGGGCTGTCAGAAGATAAAACAGTGGCTAAGTACGAAAAAGGTTCTAATTGTTCTTGATAAAGTGGATTCAATAGAACAATTAGAAGCACTAGCGGGTGCAAAAAACTGGTTTGGTGATGGGAGTAGGATTATAATCACAACAACAGATGAGCGACTGCTATTGGCTTACAAACTAATAAATAGCACTCATAATGTCATTTTGCTAGATGATGAAGAAGCAATTCAACTCTTTAACAAGCATGCTTTTCGAAATGCCAGTCCTACAAAAGCACATAAGGAGTCTGTAGACCGTGTTATTCGTTATGCTGCAGGCCATCCTGGGGCACTAAAGTGTTTGGGTTCTAAACTAATTAATAAAACAATAGACCAATGGGAAAATACACTAGATAGCTTCAAAACGTGTCTAGAACCTGGAATTGATGCGATGCTCGAATCTAGTTTGAATGGACTAAACGCTTGGGAGAAGGAGTTATTCTTGGATATTGCATGTTTCTTTAATGGATGGGTAAAAGATGAGGTGATTGATATACTTGATAGCTGCGGATTGTTTGCAACAAGTGGGTTAGGAAATCTTAAAGAGAAGTCTCTCATTACTTTTTCAAGGGAGTTTGTACACGTACATAATTTGATACAGGAAATGGGTCGGAATATTGTTCGCCAAGAACATCCTGATGAGCCAAGTAGACAGAGCCGATTATGGCATCCTGAGGAAGTTAAAGACATACTAATGGAAAATAAGGTACATATCTGTTGTAAAAACTTAATGTTTGGTTTTGTTACATGGTTAAGTAACTAAGTAAGCAATATATGAAGATACCCTGTTTTCACTTTCAATTATAGGGTACAGAATACATTAAAGCTATAGTCATCAGCAATCTCCACAAATTAGATGCAAGAGGCACTTTTGATGCTTTCACTAGTATGAGAAAGCTTAGATTACTACATGCCAATACACAAAGGATAGTTTTTCTTGGAATTGGTTCTACCTGTGAGGCAGTTCAATGGATCATTCAAGGTTCTGGTTGTCTAAAATATCTACCTTGTGACTTGAGATGGCTTACATGGGATTACTTTAATTTAGAATCATGGCCAACAGACTTTCATGCAAGAAAGCTTGTTGGACTTCAAATGCGCCATAGCAGCATCATAGACCTTTGCCGTGGAAGAGACATAAGAGTATAGCAGAAATCCTTTACTTACATATCTATTAAGTTTTATGCATGTGAAGTTAAGCTACTAATTTCCTTTTGTCATTTGTTTACGACAGTTTCTAGCGAAGTTGAAGATTCTTGATCTCAGTTTCTCAAAAGACCTCATTAGAACTCCTGACTTCAAATGCCTTCCTCATCTTAATAAACTAAACCTTGAATTCTGTTCAAGTTTAGTAGAGGTGCATACATCAATCGGAGTTCACAGCAGCCTTGTTTACTTAAATTTGAGATCTTGTGAGAAACTTAAGTCCTTTCCATCAAGCATTAGAATGAGATCTCTTGAGAAACTAAATCTTTCTGGCTGCTCAAAGTTGAAAAGAATGCCAGATTTTGACAGCATGGATAGTCTTTTGGAGCTTGATCTGAGTCGCAACTCAATAGAAGAACTACCCTCATCGCTTGGTGATCTTCCAAGTCTGACTTATTTAGACATTAGTAACTGCAGAAACTTGACTTATATTCCGGGGAACATTTGGATGTTAAATATTCAAGCAGAAATTATACTTCACGGTTGCCCAGTCTCACAGGATTGTTTAGTGAGGCGAAGAAAATAAAAATTATTTTTTATTTTTTGTACTAATTAAAATTTAAATGCTAGACTAGTCTGATACTCCGAGTGTAATGTCCGGGATTCTAAAGGCCGGCACATCAAGTAATTCTGTAATCTACAAATTGAACTTGTTCAGAAAAGCATTCATCATGTTGGTGTATTTCTGTGTGTCAGTCAGTTGGTCAACGTTTGTACTCGTCAATGTTAATTAGTCTTAGTTTGTGAGGTGTTAAAGTTTGTATAATCGAGTTGTAAACGAGAAGTGCAATTAGTGAATACGATTTTGTCCAAGTATAGTTTAGCGACACTGCTATCTCAATGGGGGTTTAGCGACACTCGTATAGTCAAAGATATAAAGGTGAGGGATTTGGGAGATAATGGGCCAATACTTTCGGTCAGTTGGTCAACGTTTGTACTCGTCAATGTGAAGGTATCTATGTACACTCGCTGAATGCGACACTTGGCTAGTGTCGCATTAGGGGTTGGACATCATATAAATAGGCGTGTTAGGATTCATTTGTACGTTGGACGTTTTAGAGAGTGAGGCGTGGATAGAGAGGCAGGGAGAAGATTTTGTATCTTGTAATCTTTATTATTCAAACGTGAATATATACAAAGATTATATAGAAATCGTGTGTTCGTGATTTGATTATCAATTGTTTGATTTCCGCACTTGCAATTGATTAAACGATCCGATCAGATCCTACACGTACGGGACTTTTAACTGGTATCAGAGCCACAATCTTTGGATTACGTGGTATCGGATCGTAATTTGTTCGTTTTTCGATCGATTCGTGATGTTTTTGGAGTTTGATCTTGTTGTTCGGGTGTAATTGGTTGAAGATTTGTGTTTTTGGATGAGTTTTTGGTGCTGGTTCGTCGTTTGTTCTCCAAAATTCGTTAGGGTTTCAAAAAAATTCGATTTTAGGGTTTTTTGGGTTTTGCTGCGCGTTTTTTGCGTCACTTCCGGACTTCCTGCGTCACTTAGTGCGTCACTTGGTGCGTCACTTACCAAGTGTCTCAGCAAGTGTCTCATACACTATTCAACGTCACTTCATACCGTCACTTCATATCGTCCCTTCCATGCGTCACTTAGCAAGTGTCTTACCTATTGTCTCATAAAAAAAAATTAAAAAAAAAAAATTATTTCGTGGGAAAATTGTCGTCTCTCCAAATTTTTGTTTTGAGCTTAAAATAACTTAATTTTACTATTGGAAAAGTTTCGATATACTCGGATATTTTCCGAAATTTTCGAATTCATTTTTGGAGGGAAAATTCGAAAATGGCTTTTGGTAACAAAATGCCTCACTCTACATCTTTGTTCTATAGTGATTTTGCTAATTGGAAGGTTAAGTTATGCAATTTCATTGAACACAAAGATTCAAAGTTGTGGAACTGGTTTAATACTAGTGATCGATATGAGCAACCAAGACTCAATGAGGTGTTTAAGTTAAGAGAACAAATGTCAGTCAAGGAACGAGAAGAGTTTGATAAAGATAATAGAGCGTATGAGATGATTACCAAGTGCTTGCCAGAAGTTGTGATTAATAAATTTAAAAATCAAGCAACTTCTACAGGTTTATGGGATGCTCTTATAGAGGCTTACGATCAAAAGCAAATATTGGTAAATGAAGAAGAGGTTCAACACACTGCACTAGTGGCTCAAATAAAAGACGTTGATTCTAATACACCTGAGGTACATGATGAACCCGAGGAACCTTTAAATTGTGTATCGTGTATTAAGTTAAATGCTTCTTTAAAATGCTTTCAAATAGATAATGAAAACTTGAGAGAAAATGTTGTTAAACTTACTGAGTCAAATAATTTTCTAAAAGCTAATGAAAAACTTTATGATAAGAAAATTGAGGCTTATCAGTTAGACACTCAGACTTATAAATCTAAAGTTTTTAGTCAACAAGATGCTATTAATAGTTATCTTGTTGAAATTGAATTGCTAAATAAAGAACTTAATGATTTAAAGAATAAGTCTGTAAATTTTAATAGAAAAATCTCAAGTTATTCAACATCTCTTGAAATCTTCGATGAAATCGTTAGCAAGAAAAGGACAAACAAAAATAGTAAGGCGGGGTGGGGTATGAAGTAGTTCCACCTCCTACTAACTACTATCCTATGCCTGTTAAAGAGGGCACCGAAGATGTTGTAGCTGACTACTCTTCTTGGTCAGCTACAAAGACTAAATAAGCTAAATCTGATCCCAAAAGGCATGCAAAGGAGAAAACTAAATGGCAAGAGTATCCTTTGCCTACTTTTGTTAAGTCTGAGAGTACACCTCCAGTTAGTGTATAGGAGGTTGTTAAGATAGAGGATCTACTTGAAGAGGCTGAAATTTAAATTTAAAAAGTTAATGTAAAGCCCGAAAATCATATACTTACCAATGAAACTGTAAAGATTTCAAATACAAAGGGTAAAAACAAGGTTGAAAATGAATCCAAAAAGGTTCAAAATCAAATGAAGGATTCAAATGTAAAATCTAAAAGTGCACAACCTTCAACATCAACTTGTTCAACTTCTGAGGCTTCTACATCAACGTGTACACACAAGTATGCACGTTCTGTAAATGCCTCCTTCCTACAATTCATTCTTCACCTCAAACTTTTGTGGGTAATCATTGGAATTGGTCATACGTTGAACGACGTTCTTGTTTCCATTGTGGACAATAAGGACATATAATTAGGGATTGTCGGTTATTATCCCTAGATAGGTTTGGTAGAGGGATGCCGAGAACTTTCTCCTTTAGGAATTCTTATTCAAAATCGTTTGCTTCGTATTTGCCTATATCAAGATATGCATCCTCTTCTCCCAAACCTGTGGAAAGAGTAAACAAAGTTATGCCTAATAGAACTTAAGTTCAACAACATAACATTGTTGAAAACAAATCATCCGAACTTAAACAGGTTTGGAAACCCAAATCCATAAACAACGCATCAAATAAATCTTTCGAGTTTTTGAAATATCATAAACTTATTGATGTGGTGATTATGGATGATTTTGGACTACCCAAGTCTATCAAGGCTTGGGTGTCCCATAAAATCTAATGTTTGATTGTTTGTGGTGGTGCAGTCAGGTTTCAATAGATAATATTTTTAGTACTGCAAGGATGTGGATATTGTTGGAAGATTGCTTTCAAGGTAGTTATGTGCGATGCTTTGTGATTGGATGGATAAAATTTCCAACGTGTTTCGAGATGGTATACCGTGGTTAAAAGGATTTGACTTGACTTGATATGTGATTTTGATACTTTTCTTTAAGTTTTTGTTATTAATGCAACAACCATTCTTTGTATTTTTTAGTATCAAAGAAATGCAATGTTGCGAAATTTGTTGAATGAAAAAAATTACAAAAAATATTAGTTTAATGTTTAAGGGGAGTATTTTTGGATTGGATTAAGAATTTTCTGTTGAGGGGGAGTAATTTTAAAATATTAAAAATTCTGATTATGGATCAGAAATGTGAACAGCAAGATTCTTAATTCTTGAAAAGACCTTGGATTGAGTCTGTAAACAACTTGGAAAATGATAGTACATCAGATGACATGCACAAAATGGAAATTTTAAGGTTTATCTGGCATAATTAAACTACAGTTTTTATAAACATTAGCTTCATCATACGATGTATTGGTAGGCATGATACACACCAGTCTTTGGGTTATTAAGAAGTATCTTATGGTAAACACCTTATGACATACGACTGAATGTCTTAGTTCCTGAATGTAGCTTGACATACTTCTATACTTTAGAGTTTTTATCTGAAATCATTTGGGGGTTTATGCTGGTTTTTTCCTCTGTTGTACGTAAGTACAGACCTGGTATCAAGCAACATAAGCTCAAAATTAAGCAAACACAAGTCAAAACACTTGAAAAGTCTTAAAAAATAAAAAATGAGATACCAAACAAGGTCGCCAAAAGATTTGACCAAGATTGGTTTTGCTTAAACCTGCATCAAGTTATATCGCTTTGTTGTACGTATGTACAGACCTGTCACCGCTGGCTTGATTCTTAAAAATGATTTTCTTATATTCTCTCCGATTTTGGAAGTTATGCTCATGTCTAGGTTATAGGGGTATTTCATTAGGTGGGACCACAGAGAAATATTCATATTAATAATAAAGATTAGCTCACAGACACGAATATAACATGTTTAAGTGGACAAACAATACCAATAATCGTCTTGATATAATTTTTATAAAAGGTGCTTTAAATATGCAAGTAAATTTAAAGTGGACAATTATACTGATAATCAAAATAACACTTATTACTTCCTAATAACTGCATGTTATCCAGATATGATCCCTAAGCAAACCTAAAACAACCCTATCCCCAAATTCAATTTATTTTAATCTTTGTTCTTTATTTTTATTTATATAAAAGATACAAAAAGATTTAATTTCTATGTTATTTTCTTCGAATATCACATATCTTGTTAAAGTCAAATATTGAAGATGTAAAGGATGTCGGTTATTCTCCAAAAACTGTGAAGATAAAATCTATCGGAGAAGCTGCTGATGATTGAGAGATGGTCACATAGTTTGAAGATCTTATTGTATGATAAATTTGTGTCAGTCATATGAATTTTGGACATCAAGATTTCTTTGAAGATCATGCTATCTCAATGGGGGAGATACCAATTGTTGAAGACATGAAGAAGTTAGTTGGTTCAGACTAATTAAAGCTTATTTGACCAAGCTGCTGACATGGGGGAGTTTGTTGGTGCATTTCAGTGTGTCAGTCAGTTGGTCAACATTTGTACTCGTCAATGTTAATTAGTCTTAGTTCGTGAGGTGTTAAAGTTTGTATAATTGAGTTGTAAACGAGAAGTGCAATTAGTAACTACGATTTTGTCCAAGTATAATTTAGCAACACTGCTATCTCAATGGGGGTTTAGCGACACTCGTATAGTCAGAGATATAAAGGTGAGGGATTTGGGAGATAATGGGCCAATACTTTCAGTCAGTTGGTCAACGTTTGTACTCGTCAATGTGAAGGTATCTATGTACACTCGCTGAATGCGACACTTGTCTAGTGTCGCATTAGGGGTTGGACAGCCTGTAAATAGGCGTGTTAGGGTTCATTTGTACATTGGACGTTTTAGAGAGTGAGGCGTGGATAGATAGGCAGAGAGAAGAGTTTGTATCTTGTAATCTTTATTATTCAAACATGAATATATACAAAGATTATATAGAAATCGTGTGTTCGTGATTTGATTATCAATTGTTTGATTTCCGTACTTACAATTGATTAAACGATCCGATCAAATCCTATGCGTATGGGACTTTCATATCAAGTACCTCATTTTTTCACCAACTAGCAGTCAATGACTGTATTATCATTATTGCATTAATACTTTTAATAAGTTATCGAGAAGATTTAAATATGTTTTATAATGTTGTTCAGTAAAACAGAAAATGGTATATGGATAAAATATATCGGTGTACGAATCACTAACATGCTTAAACTAAAAAAAGGAAGTTTAAACAGTTTTTGTTGCACGTGATTGCTATGAAAATGTATAAAATAATTAAAAGTGTCTAAATAGTTTTGGATATATACATGCATGTGAAAGAAAATAAAGGATACATAACTTTTTTGTCCAATGTCATATAGCCCTTTCAATAACGTAATAACATGGCCCGCTTGCTCCTCACATTCCAAATATAGTGGCTTAAAAACACACATATATACCTACATTATATTCCATGTACCAATATATATTGCATTGAGAATTATCTTAATATATGTATTTTGTAATATGTATTTTGTATTAAAGGATAAAACAATTTTAGGTTAGTAGGCCCAGTCCAACTGTATAAGCGTACTAGAGTCCATTAGGGTTAGAAGCTATGTATGTAATCAATAAATACCTAATCAATGAAACATAATATTCGATGGGGTTTCATTATTCAACATGGTATTAGAGCCTAGATTTCTATCCAATTTTTAATATAAAGAGAAAAGTTCATTAGAGTACAAGAATTATTGAAAGAATGAAAGTACCAATCAAATTGTGCCATGTGTACAAAGAGAATGTTTCACATGTAGAAAACCAATTTACCCCCAAGCTTAAATATCATACAAACGACAAATCGAAAAATTATGAAAATTGCATCATTAGATTCAGTGTTTTATCCTCTTCGATTTACCGTCTCTCAAGGCATACTTTCGACGAGTTTTTTTTTCTTCCATTTTTTGAGGGTTTCACATTTTACTAACACATGTGTTAATATTTGGTTGAACATTAAATTTAAATATAAGGTTTAGGGTTTAGGGTTTAGTAGGGTTCAGGATTTAGTAGGGTTTATGGTTTAGGGTTTAGTAAGATTTTGAGTTTAGAGTTTTGTAAAGCGTTTAGGGTTTGGAGTTTAGGGGTTAAGGTTTAGGATTTATGGTTTGATGTTTGGGGTTTTGGAGAGTATATCAGTTAAACTCCAAACTTGACTTTTTCTCATCGTTTACTTTCAGTATCTTCCACATCATTTTTTTTTCAAATAAATAAATAAAAATAAAAAATTGGCCCCTCAAATTAGTAGTCTATCAACTAAACCCCTACCTTGAGAGACAATCTGCAAAAAGTAACCAATAAAGAAGATGAAAACCCTAGAAAAGGGAAAAGAATAAGAGTTAGATGATATATTTTAGAAGGGAAAAGAGATTTCTCCAAAGAAGAAACCATGGAGACAGAAACCTACCTCTGAAATAGTAAAGCAAAGTAAATCACAAATTAGGGTTTCAAGAAAGTGTGATCAACTTGAGATGGATAGTGTAAGTAGGTATAATAAATGAGTAATTTAAGATGAAACATACAGATATAAGAAGAAACATGAAGAATGAGGAAGAAGAAAAAAGGTTGTAGAATACATGGCTGTAGAATACATGGAATATGAAATTACGTATGAAGCCTTAGGAGTACGAAACTACAATTTGGATGGTCAAAATGATAGTCGACCAACCACCAATGTATTCCAATGTATATAAGGGAAATTAAACAAATAACAATTCTTGAAATAAGCCAAAAATATCAATATATTTTACAAACTAGTACATAATACTTCGTGTGTGTATATATATTGTGACACCCCGCAAATTTAAACGCAATTATAAACAATAAACACTTGCATTACTAGGCTAATTCCCTACTTGAGTGAATTCACAACTACTTTTAGAGGTAAGTCTAGCAAAGCCCGGCTAGTTAATACGCGTAGTATTTAACGTTTCATAATTTATTGTAATTACGTACCAAACATTTGGAACAAACTCGATAGATATACATACAACCGTTGGTGAACGAAATTATTTAATAACATTATTATTTACTAAATATTATGCCGATAATATTTAACACGTATTTTGTAACATATAAAACTTACAGTACGTGACAAAAACGCGCAATTTGTGCCCAACGAATGAAATAGTTACAAGTTATATTTTTATAACTCAAAACAAAGTATTTTGATAAAATACTTCGATTGAAAATATTGAGAATTGTATCGAAAATGAAAACGCATTCAAATAACGTTACGCGACTAAATAAAACGTAAAACGAACGGGTAAACGAACACCACAACTAACGTAAATTGGGAAACAATAATTTAACCCACCACACCTCATGGGCCCCACAGAAAATCTGCCCCATGAAGCCCCATGCCCTTTTCCCCTTGCTTGTGTATCACCCTATACTCATTCCCTCACTCTTTCACCCATACTCCATCAACTTCACTCAATTCTCTCCTTCTTCTCTCTTCCCTCTCTCTCTAGATGACCAGAGGTCATCCTCCACCACCACCACAGACCACCGTCATCCACTATTGACCACCACCTCACTCTTGAAGGAAAAGCGAAGCCGAAGACACCAAAACGATCACCTACGCGTGTACATCACTCCTACCGTCTCCGTTTCTTCATACACCATTGGCGTTAGGAGATTTCGGATTAGACTTGGACTTTAGGCTTTGCTAGCTCTCGCACTATTACTTAACTCAACAGGTGAGTTCACAGCCCCTACTTTTACTGTTTTAACTGCTTTTGAACAGGGGTGGAAAACATAGTCAAACGTTTGAAATACATGATTGTATACTGATTTACTCGAACAATTAGAGTACATTGAACTGTTAAACTGTTACACAAAATGACGTTTATGAATAAACGTTTTCATACTACAAACACTGTAAATGTATTAAACTTGTTTTGGAAACGCTGGAGAACGACCAGCAACGCTTCTACGAAATTGACTAGGTAACTAATGGGTCCTTCTGACATGGACCAGATCCTACTGACATGGATCAAGGGACACTGACACTCCCTACTATTTGAACCCTACTGACATGGGTACTAGATCCTACTGACATGGATCCATTATACTTATTGAACATGGGACACTGACACTCCCTACTATTTGAACCCTACTGACATGGGTACTAGATCCTTCTGACATGGATCCGTTATACTTGTAGAACAGGGGACACTGACACTCCCCACTAGGTGAACCCTACTGACATGGGTACTCGATCCTACTGACATGGATCCGTTAACAACTATTAGGATACTGACATTCCTACGAACAACCATTAGGATACTTACATTCCTACAAATACTAATAGGATACCGCTTTCCTACGAAACTTAAACTAAGTTTTGGGTAACATCCCACGTAACTACATCTTTGGGCTACATCCCACTAAACGTACACATTGGATAACACTCCACGAAACTTTATTGGATCGTGATGACGATAACGAATTGTGAACGCTATGAAACAACCAACTATCATTGTAAACATAAAACCTGTGAATTCACTCAACCTCGTTGTTGACTTTTACTATGTTTTTCAGGGAATTAGCTGCATGTAAGACGACCTGCACACATGGAACATAGGCGACCCATGAAGGAATAAGATGCCAACTTTTGACAACTGGATTTCTTTTGTATAAATAAAGTGATTTTAGTGATATTTACGAAATCTACTTTTGTAAACTTAATAGGTTTAACTTGTACGATTCGAGGAATCGTAAACTTTGTAACTAATACTTTGGCATCTTAATATATTTGTTCTGTTGTAATCATATGCTCTGATACGTATGCATGTACTGTATATTGTGGCACTCCCCATACTTAACTAAATGCTTCCGCTAAATTAAATCAACAAATTTTGGGGGTGTTACATATATATATTACAAATAACCAAGTATTGGAGCCTTAATTTACCATATTAAATGATTGTTGGTTAAAAACTTCATATATCAAAACCTTTTTCCTAGCAAAACTACATTAAGGTTTGAATAGAAAACCACATTAGTAACTATGAAACTTGAAGATTGATTTTTAGCAATAAGTCTTACAAGTTTCACATTTTAGAAAACTTCTTTTGTATGTTGATTCGAAACTGCATAAAAAAGTTTTCGTAGGAAAAAATCTCATATATAAAAGAAGAAAGTTCGAAAAAAGTTAAGCCCCCCCTCAATCTTAATTTCTAGCTCCGCCTCATAATCACTTTGAGGTGTTGGAACCTCGAAAGTTGGGACGGGCTATGATACCAATTGATACGAACCTAGCCCATAACAAGCCTTAAGAGACCAAGCGTAAAACCCACTCCCAAAAGCTAGATTGAAGGAAGAGGAAACACCTAGACTTATAAGCCACTAGCCAATCTCATTCTTAGCCAATGTGGGATCATAATATGTTTCTCAAGATTTACCCAGATGCTATACACATCGATCATACACTACATTATTTGCAGCATATTATGTAACATGTAGAAAGGATGATAAAAAAAGCTTACATATACATAAGGCAAATGACATGTCAGAGTCTTCCCAAAGTCAGCCAGAGTTGCAGTTAACTGAATTCAGTTTCCTCTGCATCAGTGAACTCATGTTATCAATAGATAAGTAGCATTATTTCAATTTATTCATTGTTATTTACCATCACTATTACCTGAATTTTATAGTCTGTTCAACAGTTTTGGCCTAGTTCTCATATGCAGCAGCAAAGATATGTGGAACGTAGCATCATATCATGCGTCAAAACTCCTGTGACATGCTGCTATGTATAGGCCTCTGATATAGTTAAATTAGAAATCGCACATATAAGAAATGAAATCCAACAATTAATAGAGATAGGGGCTCACTTTAATTAGAATTGAATCTGAATACAATGTTATAATTAGTCGAATGATTATTGAATCAAACGATTACAAAGAGAATGAAGTAAGAACTAATTTACAATCAAAAGCATAAAATGAGAATGACAACAACGTTTGCTATTTATTGATCCCCAATTGTGTAACTACTTTGGGCGCCCATTTCACACACGCAGCTTGGGGTGTTTACTGAGATCACGTGCATCTCACATGTGACCTACTTTGATATTGGCTCATGTCACTCACGTGCTACCTTTAAATGATTTGTAACAAACCATTCCCCTTAAAAGATTCTTGTCCTCAAGAATCCTTTTGAAAGCTTGCAACTTGTACTAATGCTAAGAATACCATTACATGCCCAAGGAAAAATCAACAATTAACTTCTGTTTGTATCCAATTTAGTAATCGACTGCATCTATATTATGGAGACACACAAGCTTGGACTTCCATTTGGGCTACAAATGCATCAGTGCCTTCCTTTTCAGTCGCTTCTTGTCCTTATGAATACAACCCAACACACTTGTTCTTACCCCAACGTTAATTGAAGGTTGATTATGTTCACTTTCTACCTTTTCTTGACAAAGTAGTAATGTGGTCATAGATTTCGCATGTATTACATGATGATTTAGGAGCTTATACTTGCTGATATTATCATTCTTTACAACTTCATTTTCATCATAACTTGGACCATCACCCATGCATGTTGCTATGAGCTCAAGGTTATATTTTTTATGAACCTTTCCAATATCTCCTAATAGGATCGTATTTTGGCCAGCTTCGTAAAAGTGTGTACATGACATCAATGCCAACATGTCCTTCAACAGAAATTTCATTTCTATTCATATCAGTACCTAAACCTTGCTGCATATTCTTCCATTTTCGTGTTTGCCAACCAGGTTTCCACCAAAAGTCATATAAACTCTCAAACCATCATAAAGTTTCCAAACTCTCTTGTCCTTGATGAAAGATATATTAGAAGAAACATGACCATGTTTACTAAAATTATGACACACATATTCACCGTTTTGTAACAATTCTAACTTCCCAGAGCTCATTTAATTTTCCTCCACTTTTCAATCAAGGACACCCCCTCACTAAAGGATTAAAGATATAACCCACAAATTCAGTTAAATCATATTCTTTTTTTCTCAATTTCTCCTCTGACCAAAACTTTATGTCTGGTTTCCATTCATATTTTTTGACCCAACCCATTTCAATAACTTGATCAGGTTCCTCAACAACTTTCAGTTTCACCTCACAACCATTTTCTAATATTTTGTTACTTGGATCATGACTATTATGATCTAAATCAAACTCTTCCTGGTGGATCGCTTCCTTAATTATTGCTATATATCTTCTATCACCAAAAATCACAAAAGAAGATTTCTTAGAGTCTATAGATTCATGGGCACTCTTTCTCAAACCTGAAAGTTGACATTTTGCATCCATAACTTCTTTTACAATGGAAGTAGTAAACTCCAAATTAGTATTCTCAAATGCAAGATTTCCCATGACTGAATCTCCTGTTTTTGTAGCTTTTTCAACCAATACTACCTCCTTATATGAAATTGCTATTGTATCCATCAACAAGTATATGCAATTCATTCTCATCATATTTTCTTTCAAGTTTCTCTTCCTTTTTAGGCTTTCTCAAAATAGGGGAAAATTGATCAATTAGTTCCATCTCTATACCCTTATCACCTTCCTTCCAAAATTCATCAAGAACTACCAACTTACTTTTATTCTCCACAACACTCGCTTCTTCTAAGGTTTGAGTATTTAGTAGAGGTGGACTAGACATTTTCTTTACTAAGTTGCTAACAGTTTCTTCCATAATAGACAAACAATAAGCGTCATAAAGATTGCAAGGTTTGTAAATTGTATCTCTCCTTTCAAATTCTTGTTGCAAACCTCCAACAAAGCAATTAACTATTTTCGATTCATTTAAACCAGTTTCCTTACTAATCAAAGAGTTAAATGCCTCATAATATTCTCGAACGCTGCCACTTTGTTTGAGATTTCTTATGCTTGACATTTCATCAAACACTTTATATGCATTCTTATTACTCTGATAACTACTTATATCTTTATTCACATTACCCCTGAAATCTACTTCCTGAATACTCAAACCATTCACAGTACGTAAACTACAACTCATATTGCTAATATCATAACAAAAACATTGATTAATTAGAGCATTACATTGGTTTATTTTGGTTAACTATTGCATTTCATCCACCAAAACATGTTGATTACCTCTCACAACAACCCAAATTTCTCATTACTTATGCAATCAATTATTCAATCTTTGATTTAACCGCTTCAAAGATAAGTTTCTTCAAATTCGTCCACAAGAGTGTTCGTTTTGGATATCGAGATTGTTTTGGGACCGAATTGATACTGAAATTGATTAGAACAACAATTGAATGATTTTGATTGAATTTGACCTAGCAATTGCCAGAATCGGCCTTTGATACCGCTAATACAGTTGAATTAGAAATTTCACATATATGAAATGAAATCCAACAATTAACAGAGATAGGGACTCACTTGAAATCGAATTGAATCCGAATACAGGGTTACAATTACTCGAATGATTATTGAATCAAACGACTACAAAGAGAATGAAGTAAGAACTGATTTACAATCAAAAGCATAAAATGAGAATGACAACAGCATTTGCTATTTATTGATTCCCATTGTGTAACTTACTTTGGGCGCCCATTTCACACACGCATCTTGGGGTGTTTATTGAGATCACATGCATCTCACATGTGACCTACTTTGAAATTGGCTCATGTCACTCACGTGCTACCTTTAAATGATTTGTAACAGCCTCACATTTACACAAGGGGATTAATTTGATTTTGAAATATGTTTCAACATGGGAACCGCTTCTAGAGTATACTCATCAACAATATTGCAACCAGTTTTATTTGGGCCAAGACCCATGAGAATGACAGCAAACAAAATTGACAATATCTATTATATAAATAGGAGAATTCGGTTTATTTCAAAATATTTGATCGAGTAATATCTACCAATAATATATATTGGTATTTTCAACATATTAAAACATATTAAGTGAATAAGACTCCTCTCAACAGTGATATTTACTGACGCATCAGTTTGTGTTACATCAGCGTCACGTTAGCTTTTTACAAAACTGACACAAATTGACACTTCACTTCTACAGTAACATCACTTCTCTTTTATTTCAGGGCCCCACACACTATTACTTTACTTATTTAATGCACAAACATAAATAAACCAATATTCATTAAATTAAAAACATTACATTAAATAAAATAAAACATTACAAATCCTAAAAAAATACATTTATTATCCATACGTATTAAAAAGAAAATACAACTAGCTAACGCGATTTATTAAAAAGCACTACCAATCCTAAAAAGATAATACATTCATTAAAAAATGCATAAATTAAAAAGAAAATACAACTAGCTAACGCGATCAGAAATTTGGCGGGAGGCTCGCAATGTGTTCGATGAGAGCATCACGATCTCTAGGTTAATAACGTCTCGCTCGTGGAATACGAAATGTAAATTCGGTATCCTCGTCCGAATTGGATGAAGAATCTTCTAGGTCGAGACAATTTACTCTAGCGATCGGATCGTATATTGCAATGACGGAATTCACATTGTCTTTATTGGAATCGGTTGATGACATTGAATTGAGAGTAATTTTTTAAAAAGTGTATGAAATTTATGTTTGAAGATGTGTATATTTTGGGGGTAAAATGATAATGGATTCTGTATGAAAAATGGGTTTGGAAATGGGTATATATATAGTGTATGGAAAAAGGGTGGAATTTTTTTTTTGTACCGATACCATCCCCAACGGTTATAATTATTATTATATTTTTATTTTTTTAATATCGTTACTTTGTAAAAGAAAACAAAAAAAACCCACCGAAGTGGGCCCCGCTCCAGACCTCCGTCCGTCGCCAAACCGATGCAGGAAACCGACGCCGGCCAACCGACGGACCGTGCCTATGGCGCCGGTTATGTCGGTTGGAACCGACGAAGGAACCTGTTGGTCCCTTTTGACTAAATAGATATATAACTACTTAACACAATTTATCGTAGAGGGGGGTGAATATAATTTTTTTTCAAGTTTAAAGTAGATTTATTGATTGAATCAAAATAATACTTTACAACAATTACTTGCGGAAGAGAAAAGACACACTAATCTAAGTAATTGTAACTTGATGACAGATTTAAATATAACATGTTACTCAGTCAGAGACGCTGATGACTATCAGTGATTACAACACCCAAGTGTTGGCACAAAGCTCGCTGACTAACAGGAGTGGCTGCAATAGATCAAATGTTATATTTAATGCGGTTGAAGGTGTGTTTAATACGATTGTTAGATTGAGTATTTATAGCCAAAAATCCTCGATATTATCTTAGAGATAATATTTTTAACCGTGTGAATAATCTTTTAAAGATTTGATAGATAAGGTAGGAGAGTATCAATCTTTAATGACTTATTCATGGTGAAGGTGTTTAAAATATAATAATACGTTTTTACAGAAAAAGCAAGGTACTTTTTCTGTAAGTGAAGGTTTGTTGACTTCGTGCATTGTTGTACGCCGGTTATACGGCTATTATCCACCTTGTAGAATACACCTTCTAAAGTGCACAAGTATCTGTCAGACCCATGCGCTTACACAGGGAATAGTTGCTGGAGTAGTTAGGATAACCATTGATCTTCCACTTCAATCAGAAATCTTCTATCTATATATTTAGTCTTTGACTTCAGTTATAGGTGTCAGTGTCTTCCAGCATCTATGGATAACTTGCTGTCTTCAAGGTATAATCAGTGTCAAGGACACGCTGATGAAGGATTTGCAAGTTATAAGGCACGCTGCTACACATACAGCGAGACCACAAAGGTAAGGGACACTGAGATATATCAGCGTCCTAGAATTAGTCTGTCATACATAAATTATAGAGGCAGGGTCAACGACCCAACAGAACCGACGTCCCGTTTTGATCGGTCTGAGAAAGAAGAGATTGACCTCAATAGATAGAATACACAAGCCAACCCATTTGCAAAAGTCATTGTTTTCTTTGATAAATTCCGTCAACTCTTTGATAACATCCCTGCATATCCAAAAGGGATAAAAACAAAATAAATAAATCAGTAAGTTGTATAATATGAGAGGAAACAAAAAACAAGCAACAAACATTTGTTGTCTCTGCCGCAGTATGACCCCAATATGGCAATATGTAATAGCACACAGAAGTACACCAAATTCGAAAATAGTATACATGAATCTGCATTGTTCAAAACACACAAGAAACAACATCAGGTTTAAGCTAATATAAGCATAATATAAATGTATAGCTTACGTACATATATACCAAATTAATGGAATTGTTTTTATTCTTAGTAAATACATTAATCCAGTTAGTTATCCCACATGATCAAATAAATTTCATCAAGGTAAAAAGGTATAGATTCACCCACAAATTATTTAATCAATAACCATAATAAATAAGCAATCAACAAACTAAGCTCATTCTAAAAGCACATATCATACACGGTGGTGGATCCAGAAATTTAAGTAACCATTAGCACATTTTTTTCATAATATTAAATAAATAATTTTTTCATCAACATATATGATTTCATTAAAAAAAATACTTGTAGTTTTTAGAGTAAATAAAATACAAAATAGACTAATCATTTATCACACCAGTAGCAGAAATTGTTTGGACCCGTAGCAATAACAATAAAATCATTATTTTTAAAAAAAATTACATAACGCATTACAAACGGACTCGTAGTAAGTGCTACTGCTAGCTTCTATGTAGCTCCGCCCCTGATGTACATATACATATACATGATATATGAAATATACATACATATAAAATGAATAGACAAAGAATGTAAAATGTTAAATGTACAATACCACCAAGAAGCAGAGTGATAATAGGAGTAGTTGTCAACTTGTTGTCAAATTCTAATCATCCAAAGAGCGTACAAAACGGTTGCAATCTCACGCATAGCGATTAACGAATTAACCAATTTCACTAACAATGCAATTTCTCATCATTGTCGTCATTTTCTATTAATCCGCATAAAATTTGACTGGTATAAATATGAGCTCGCAATGGTAGAACTAAAATTAAAAAATCTAAAATAAGATAACATAAGTAGGGTTAGGAATAGTGTGACACCCGTCAATTTAGAGCTATAATTAGCAATTAAACTACTTGTAATTACGTGTATTTAGTTTTGTATTAATCTAAATATACATGACATTTTGTGTAATTACATACACGCGTACGCGATTTGTTTAAATCGTACACTTAAGAACCGGACGAGTTCTGACATTAATTAATATGGACGTTGGTTATAAAAATTATAAATAATGTGGATTTATCCGAACAAACATTATCTACTATAATATATTTTGAAAATATATTACACGTATTAAATATTATATAAAACGCGCTGTATACAATAAAACCGCGCGAAACACACCCCAACAAGCAAATAATTACCAAGTTATATTTTGTGATTTTATAACTTGAAACAAAGTATTTTGATAAAATATGTTGGGTTGAAAATATTTTGGATAAACTTTAACATAAAACGCGGAACAACATTTAATCAATCACGGGACATAACGCAAATTCGGAAACCCGAGTACGCGAGCCCGAGACCCACCCCTTTAAAACCCTCTTTGCTTCCTTCCTTTCTCATTTTCACCAACAACACCCTACCCAACTCTCCCTCTCTCCCTTTCATTTCGAAGAACCGAAATCAGCCCCAAACGAACCAAAAACTCATAATATCACGAAGGCTCTTCAAGGAAAAACTATCACCATCTCGAGCTCTCCTTCTCCATCTTCTTCGATTTTTGATTTCGTGGTAAGAAGCCTTAAAACTCTTTTAAATTACTTGTAAAACTTTTATTTACATGCTAGAACGTTTACTCAACGAAGATTTGCCCCCAAAACGACTCGAAAATGCGTGTTTAAAGTTAAGTATTCGATCAGTTCGTCCTGCGAGCTGAGATCCCAGATCTCAGATAGTCCTGCGAAGCGAACCGAGATTTCGACTCGTGAAGCCAAATTGCAAACCGACTTGCGAGTTGACTTGCGAGCCGAACTTTGATCTGCGAACTGACTTGCGAATTGACTTGACCTGCAGACTGACCTGCCCTGCGAGTCGAGACCTGCGAGTCAAGACTTGCGAACCCACTTGTCTTGCGAACCCAATTTCAGTTCGCATCACGAACACTGCTCGCACCACCTTTTCGGTCTGCGGCCAACCTTAGTCGATTTTTCCGAATTTAAATTCCAGATGTGATTTTTAATAAATCAATGTAGTAGAAATAAAAATTTTCCCAGCCAGGGGCTCTGCCCCTTGGACCCTGCCAGGAGCTACCGCCCCTTGGACCCCGCTACCAGAGGCGCTGCCCCTGGACCCCCGTCATCCAGGAACTTGAAAATACTTTTACACTAAGTGTTGAACACATACGACAACCGAACTTTATGCGATAATACTTGAACATGCAAATACATATACTTTATAAGACTGTAATGAAACAAACATAATAATAATGTTTTCAGAAATTATTATCACATAACATCACCAACGAGTCATACTTGTTTTCAAACTACAAACGAAATATTAAACAAACACTTGGACATTCCCTAGTTGAGTGGACAACTAGCATGGGTGACCTTTTAAGATACCAACTTATTTACTTGTTACTTACGACCTTGTGCATTTTGGACGCCGGAAGGTTGCAGGGTTCCGAGAACCGATAGACGAAATTACATCCGACACACTACGGAATTACATCCGGGATACTTATTCGATTACACGAAAGTATCATACTTGGTAGACTCAGGTGAGTCTTACAGCCCCACTTTTTACTGTTTTCTACTTGGGGTGAGATACTTTGCTACTGTTTTTCGCATGAACACGAGTACTTGACTCACTTTACTGCTTTTTACACACATTGCATGAGTTACTTTTTATCCACTGAAAGCCTCCTATTGTAAGTTGTTAGTTATGGACTTAAGCGGTAGTACTAGTAAATGGATCCATTTGGAACTGACAATCCCTGCCTGAAGTGGTAGCGCTACCACGGATTTCACCGTAGATACAAGCATATCAGTATTTGTCACATATGAGTGTCGGGATAGTACTCACGGGGGTACATTATATGATTCTTAATTGATTCATACTTACACACTGTTAAGCTTCAACTTATGAGCTCATGGCAACTGTGTTGACTTACTGGTTTACTTACTTTGCTTGATAGCAAAACTGGTACATACTTGTGGTTCATAACGATTACTTATTATTAAACCTGTAAGATTCACCAACCTTTTTGGTTGACCCTTTTTAGCTTTGTATCTCAGGTACACAGACGGAGTAGGATTTCCCTTGGATACTAGCTAGAGTCGCATGATTTCTACATTGCATTTAACGGAGATTATTAGCATTATCTTTTGTATATTATGATTATGTAATAGAATCTCCCGCTACACGTGTGGACTCTAGGGAACTACATTTTTGTAACCGAAAACACTATGTTTTCAAACAATTTTATATTTGAAATGTAACTATTTTTAAACGTCTCATTCAGAGGTCGTTTGCTGTATACTTTGTGCTGTTGATATTTGATTAGTAGCACCCCAAAGCTTTCTTCCGCCAACAGTGAAATTTGGGGGTGTTACATATTGGTAGCACCCCAAAGCTTACTTCCGCCAATGGAGATTGTTCATAATCAAGTAATCAATAACCAAAACGAGATCTCAGTTTTACAATCAAGGCTGCAACAATGCGAGACACGCTTACGGGAAACCGATGATGCTCTCAGAATAGTTAGCAGACTTGCAGAATCTGTGGACCACCTTACCTCTTTGCTTCCACAACTGAATCTACACCGAGATTAGTGTAGTATCTATCATGTAACTATTAGCCACCTATGTAAAACTCATGTAATTCGTCCGGATGTAACAATTCCCAGTATCTTTTGTAAACTCTATATTTTGTAATCTTTGAACTCGTAATCCTAATGACATTATATCTTATTACCTTGCATTGTTGATTGATTGTCAGTTTGTGCTGTTGTATATTATTTTCTTATATATACAATTGTGTTAATCATAACCATTGTCCAAACATCTCATATATCTTTTTCCTTCTTATTTATTCAAGAATCATGCCACCGAGGTGACAAACGTATAACCAAGATGAAATAGCCCGACTCATTGCTCAAGGGGTAGCTGACGCCCTAGCTACTCAAGAAGAACTCCGAAACAATGGCAACGAGGATACCACGAACAACAACACACCTCCAGCTAAAACCTGTTCCTATAAGGACTTTCTAAATTGCAAACCCTTGAACTTCAGGGGTACAGAAGGAGCAATCGGATTATTGAGATGGTTTGAAAAGATGGAATCTGTGTTTCGCATCTGCAATTGCACCGAAGTGTGCAAGGTCAAATACTCCACTTGTACCTTTCTGGAAGGTGCACTCACCTGGTGGAACACCTACATGCAAACCGTAGGGATTGGTACTGCATATCAACTCCCATGGGAAGATCTCAAGAAAATGCTAACAAAGGAGTACTGCCCTCGGGAAGAACTACAACAGCTTGAGGTTGAATTCTGGAACCTCGCAGTTAAGGGAAATGACATCACTGGCTACACCACCCGCTTTTACCAATTGGCACTCCCTTGCCCAACAATGGTGGACCCGGAGTACAAATGGATCGAAATATATATCTGGGGACTTCCAACTCATATTCAGGGGATGGTTACTGCTTCAAACCCAGGAACCATACAGAGTGATGTCCGTATGGCACACAGTTTAATGGCTCAGGTAGTCCACCGAGTGACACAACTGAAAAGAACACAGGCAACCAATCCGGGGATAAGCGGAAGTGGACTGAGAACCCCAACAACCAAAGCCAACAATAAAACAAGAGGCCGGAAACTGCTAAGGCCTACACTGCTGGAACTGACGACCGAAAGAAGTACTAAGGAAGCAAACTCTAGTGCTCCAAGTGTAATTTGCACCATGATGGTCCTTGTGACAATGTTTGCGCCAAATTCAAACGACAGGGCCACATAATGTAACACTCCCAAAATTTATTGATTGAGTTTAGCGGAAGCATTTAGTTAAGTATGGGGAGTGCCACAATACATAGTACATGCATACGTATCAGAGCTTATGATTACAACAGAACATAATATATTAAGATGCCAAAAATAATAGTTACAAAGTTTACGATTCGTCAAATCGTACAAATGTGAAAGTTATTAAGTTTATAAAAATAGATTTCATAAATATGACTAAAATCACTTTAGTTATACAAAAGAAATCCAAAAGTTTCAAATGTTGGCATCCTAAAGTTTCGTGGGTCGCTCTAGTTCTGTATGTGCAGGCGGTTCTTACGTGCGCAGCTAATTCCCTGAAAAACATAGTAAAAGTCAACAACGAGGTTGAGTGAATTCACAGGTTTTATATTTACAATAATAGTTGGTACTTTAAATGTTTCGCCAAATGGTTATCGTCATCACGATCAAGTAAGGTTTTGTGGAATGTTATCCAAAGTACGCAGTTTACAGTTTGAGTGGGATGTTACCCAAAATACAGTTTAAGTTTCGTAGAAAAGCAGTGTCCTATTAGTTTACCCAAGAAGTAGGGATTTACATAGTTTATTCAAGAAGTAGTGTTTAAAATGTTTGCCCAAGACGTAGGGACTTTCCAAGAGTGCCCAAGAAGTATGACCCAACAGTATTTGCCCAAGAAGTAGGGACTTCTATGTATGTGCCCAAGACGTAGGGACTTGTATAAGTTGTGTCCAAGAAGTAGGACTGGCATCCAAGACGTAGGACCCATCTGCTCAAGAAGTAGAGCCTTCATCCAAGACGTAGGATGACACCTTGCCCAAGAAGTAGGGACTTTCCGTTTGCCCAAGACGTAGGGACTTGTATAAATGTGCCCAAGAAGTAGGGACTTGCTATTTGCCCAAGACGTAGGGACTTGTATAAATGTGCCCAAGAAGTAGGGACTTGTTGTGCGTGTGCCCAAGACGTAGGGACTTTTCAGTCTGGGTGCCCAAGACGTAGGGACTTTCTATGTGTGTGTGCCCAAGAAGTAGGGACTTTTCAGATGTTTATGAAAATGTTGTTTCATAAGAGTTAGTTTGTAAAAGCATGCGTGGCTGGTCGTTCTCTAGTGTATTCCCAATTTAGTTTTCGTATGAAATCCCATTTCATAAATAATAGTCATAATTGTTTAACCGCAGTCATAAATATTTAGCACAATGTATATCACAACAGTTATATAAAAGTTTGCTCACGTAGCGAAAGCGTTGACTATGTTTTCCACCCCTGTTCAAAAGCAGTTAAAACAGTAAAAGTAGGGGCTGTGAACTCACCTGTTGAGTTAAGTATGTTCGAGTGCTAGCAAAGCCTAAAGCCCGAGTCTAATCCGAAATCTCCTAACGCCCTATACGTATGAGCTTTAATAAGTATGTGGATGTCTATATCGACCATCCATGCTAGTGTCCACGCAACTAGATTATGTCCAAAGTGTTTGTTTGTCGTTTGAGTTTGTAGTTTTAGAAATGTATACGACTCGTTGGTAGCGGTTTGTAATAATAATTTCTGAAAACATTATTATATTTGTTTCGTTTTATGCTTAGCAAAAGTATATACTTTTGTATGTCAATCATTGTTGTAAAAAGTGTAGTTGTCGTTACGTGAAATGTCGAATCATTGGGTAAAACTCAGTTCGCATGGCAGAACCTTAGTTCGCAGGCCAGGTCAGTTCGGGTCGCTCGTTCGGCTCACTCGTTCGACTCGCAAGTTCGACTCGCTAGTTCGACTCGCAGATCAACTCGATTCGCAGCTCGTTTGGTTCGCTGCACGTTCGGTTCGCTGCTCGTTCGGTTCGCTGCTCGTTCGGTTCACTGCTCGTTCGGTTCGCAGGAAGAACAGATCTCATCTCGCAAAATGAGCTGATTGTATTTTTAACTTTAAAAATGCATTTTTAAGTTAGTTTTTGGACATAATAAGTTGATAGAACACTAAAACATGATGTATTAAGTATTAGAAACACGAGATATCAAAGGAAATAGCAAAATCTAAGAGTTTGCGGGATTGTCAGGTTCTTACAAGGTTATCGCATGAGGAATCCGAGAAGATGGTTGTGTAGAGCTCGACTCCGTGATTGTTTTTCTCCAAATGAGCGAAGTGATTGGAGGTCGTTTGATGGTAGTTTGAGTGTGGGTTGTGATGGTGGTGGTGGTGGTGGATTATTTTGAAAGAGAGAGTGTGAGATAGATAATGATGAGAATGAAATGAGAAGGGAAATGGGGGAGGGGGGCCGGTTTTGGGTCTTCCAAAATGGGGAAGGGACTTTGTCCCAATTTGTGGTATTTAACCCGTGTTCGTTTACCCGATCGTTAAATATTAATTTATTTTAAGTTGGAAATTTTTAAATACATTTTAAGATATATTTTAGTTGAGATATTTTTATAAAAGCAACTTAACTAAGTTGTAACATTATAACTTTGTTTGGTTATAGAAATGTCTCGAATTTGTTTCAGTTTACGAAATACTCATTAAATATTATCAAAATAATATTTAATAGACGTTAATGTTAACTAATAATTTCATATTATTAATTAATTTTATTCACCAACAGTCGTATATTTTTGTCGCGTTGTTTAAATCGTTCTGTACATAATTACAACTAATTATGAATAAGTAATACTACGTGTATTAACTAGTTGGGTTTTTCTAGACTTACCTCTAAAAGTAGTTGCGAATTCACTCAAAGTTAGGGAATTAGCCTAAAATGCAAATGTTTAGTGTACGTAATCGCGTTTAAATTTGTGAGGTGTTACATTCTCCCCATGTTAGAGAAATCTCGTCCCGAGATTTAGAATCAAGTCGGAACGCCAGTTGCATATGTTTTCCGAAAAGTCATGTCGTTAACAATAATAATAGTTTGTTTAGTTCTCCATGTTGCCACAAAGTTCTAACGGTTCATGTATACCCGCGGTATAGTTTGATAAGTTGTGTGGTCGATAAGTGATCCAAGTTTACCAAGTGTCAAGTTCGAATCGACATTCGAATCGTTTAACGTTAAAGCGTATTAGGAGTTTACTAGGACGTATCGATGTCGACGTAGGAATCCGGTTGTGTATCCTTTGTTCTGAGAAGGTACATGCGTCCCGGAGCTGTTGGAACGTTAATGCAATGGTTGTAGTTCAAAATGATAACAGTTGTCAAGACAATTGACAATTCGAAGCGATTAAATAGTTATCTAAATCGTAGTCAAATCGTGATAGAGTAGTTGTTTTGAAAATAGTTAGTAAGCTTCATTGTAAACCAGTTGTTGTTTTAAGTATAAACAGGTAGCGTATAGGTTGTTGACATTCAGTCAAAATAGTAATCCTTTCGTATTGGAAATCAACCTGGTAAATAAATAGTAGGAAAAACTTTCCAATATTGTTGCTTGTGAAATAAACATTTCAGAATATCGCTCGTAGGTTTTTAGTTCGATAAAGTTTGCTACTCGTGATTCGTTTCGCAAGGTTAAGTCTGATCTCCCAAGTGATTGTGTGAGATTTCGTCTCAATCATCGTGTAGTAGCACGCTACCATGTTTCGTTCATGTGGTGTTTATAAAGTTCGAGATCCCCAATACGTATAAGATCCTCGTTTGTTCTCTGTGGCCATTCGATGGGTGAGTCGTCGGTTTCATTCGTTAAATGTTTACTACAAGTTTGTTCGATTTGTTAAAGAGCAGGAGTTCGTTCGCACAGTGGTCAACACGACCGAATAGTTGTCAAACATGATTGAGTAGTAGTTCAAATAGTAGCCAACGCCAAACTGAGAAATGTGGAAGATGATGTTTCACATAAATAGGTTATCGAATACTTAGAAGGATTGACAAGTTTCCCCTTCACGTATCTCACGACTATGAAACGCCCATATGTACTTAGTATAATATAATCACGTTGGCCAGGCGTCATTATATGATGCTAAATACATACTTCTTTTCATCAATCGCTTTATACGATTAGTTTCATATGCGATAAGAATGAGAATGAACGGATCAAAGGATTACGCGTAACGATGTGTCATAACGATAGTTAAACGCATGCATGTATGTTCTAGCCAAGGCTATAGTCTAGGTCTCTAAGGTCTCTATGTCACCTAAGAAATCTAGTTCGCTATAACCAATGGCTCTGATACCAATTTGTAACACCCCCAAAATTTGTTGATTGAGTTTAGCAGAAGCATTTAGTTAAGTATGGGGAGTGCCACAATACACAGTATATACATACGTATCAGAGCTTATGATTACAACAGAACATAATATATTAAGATGCCAAAAGTAATAGTTACAAAGTTTACGATTCGTCAAATCGTACAAATGTGAAAGTTATTAAGTTTACAAAAGTAGATTTCGTAAATATGACTAAAATCACTTTAGTTATACAAAAGAAATCCAAAAGTTTCAAAAGTTGGCATCCTAAAGCTTCGCGGGTCGCCCTAGTTCCGTATGTGCAGGCGGTTCTTACGTGCGCAGCTAATTCCCTGAAAAACATAGTAAAAGTCAACAACGAGGTTGAGTGAATTCACAGGTTTTATGTTTACAATAATAGTTGGTAGTTCGAAATGTTTCACCAAATGGTTATCTTCATCACGATCGAGTAAGGTTTTGTGGAATGTTATCCAAAGTAAGCACTTTACAGTTTGAGTGGGATGATACCCAAAATACAGTTTAAGTTTCGTAGGAAAGCAGTGTCCTATTAGTTTACCCAAGAAGTAGGGATTTACATTGTTTATTCAAGAAGTAGTGTTTAAAATGTTTGCCCAAGACGTAGGGACTTTCCAAGAGTGCCCAAGAAGTAGGACCCAACAGTATTTGCCCAAGAAGTAGGGACTTCTATGTATGTGCCCAAGACGTAGGGACTTGTATAAGTTGTGTCCAAGAAGTAGGACTGGCATCCAAGACGTAGGACCCATCTGCTCAAGAAGTAGAGCCTTCATCCAAGACGTAGGATGGTACCTTGCCCAAGAAGTAGGGACCTTCTGTTTGCCCAAGACGTAGGGACTTGTATAAATGTGCCCAAAAAGTAGGGACTTGCTGTTTGCCCAAGACGTAGGGACTTGTATAAATGTGCCCAAGAAGTAGGGACTTGTTGTGCGTGAGCCCAAGATGTAGGGACTTTTCAGTGTGGGTGCCCAAGACGTAGGGACTTTCTGTGTGTGTGTGCCCAAGAAGTAGGGACTTTTCAGATGTTTATGAAAATGTTGTTTCATAAGAGTCAGTTTGTAAAAGCGTGTGTGGCTGGTCGTTCTCCAGTGTATTCTCAATTTAGTTTTCGTATGAAATCCCATTTCATAAATAATAGCCATAATCGTTTGACCGCAGTCATAAATATTTAGCACAATGTATATCACAACAGTTATATAAAAGTTTGTTCACGTAGCAAAAGCGTTGATTATGTTTTCCACCCCTGTTCAAAAGCAGTAAAAACAGTAAAATTAGGGGTTGTGAACTCACCTGTTGAGTTAAGTATGTTCGAGTGCTAGCAAAGCCTAAAGCCCGAGTCTAATCCGAAATCTCCTAACGCCCTATACGTATGAGCTTTAATAAATATGTGGATGTCTATGTCGACCATCCATGCTAGTGTCTACGCAACTAGATTATGTCCAAAGTGTTTGTTTGTCGTTTGAGTTTGTAGTTTTAGAAATGTATACGACTCGTTGGTAGCGGTTTGTAATAATAGTTTCAGAAAACATTATTATATTTGTTTCGTTTTATGCTTAGCAAAAGAATATACTTTTGTATGTCAATCATCGTTGTAAAAAGTGTAGTTGTCGTTACGCAAAATGTCGAATCGTTGTGTAAAACTCAGTTCGCAGGGCAGAACCTTAGTTCGCAGGCTAGGTCAGTTCGGTTCGCAGCTCGTTCGGTTCGCAGCTCAGCTCGGTTTGCAGCTCAGCTCGGTTCGCAGCTCATTCGGTTCGCAGCTCAGCTCGGTTCCTAGTTCGACTCGCAGCTCATCTCGGTTCGCAGCTCGTTCGGTTCGCTGCATGTTCGGTTCGCTGCATGTTCGGTTCGCTGCTCGTTCGGTTTGCTGCTCGTTCGGTTCACTGCTCGTTCGGTTCGCAGGAAGAACAGATCTCAGCTCGCAAAATGAGCTGATTGTATTTTTAATTTTAAAAATGCATTTTTAAGTTAGTTTTTGGACATAATAAGTTGATAGAACACTAAAACATGATGTATTAGTATTAGAAACACGAGATATCAAAGGAAATAGCAAAATCTAAGAGTTTGCGGGATTGTCGGGTTCTTACAAGGTTATCGCATGAGGAATCCGAGAAGATGGTTGTGTAGAGCTCGACTCCGTGATTGTTTTTCTCCAAATGAGCGAAGTGATTGGAGGTCGTTTGATGGTAGTTTGAGTGTGGGTTGTGATGGTGGTGGTGGTGGTGGATTATTTTGAAAGAGAGAGTGTGAGATAGATGATGATGAGAATGAAATGAGAAGGGAAATGGGGGAGGGGGGCCGGTTTTGGGTCTTCCAAAATGGGGAAGGGACTTTGTCCCAATTTGTGGTATTTAACCCGTGTTCGTTTACCCGATCGTTAAATATTAATTTATTTTAAGTTGGAAATTTTTAAATACATTTTAAGATATATTTTAGTTGAGATATTTTTTATAAAAGTAACTTAACTAAGTTGTAACATTATAACTTTGTTTAGTTATAGAAATGTCTCGAATTTGTTTCAGTTTACGAAATACTCATTAAATATTATCAAAATAATATTTAATAGACGTTAATGTTAACTAATAATTTCATATTATTAATTAATTTTATTCACCAACAGTCGTATATTTTTGTCGCGTTGTTTAAATCGTTCTGTACATAAGTGCAACTAATTATGAATAAGTAATACTACGTGTATTAACTAGTTGGGCTTTGCTAGACTTACCTCTAAAAGTAGTTGCGAATTCACTCAAAGTTAGGGAATTAGCCTAAAATGCAAATGTTTAGTGTACGTAATCGCGTTTAAATTTACGGGGTGTTACACATAGCCAAAAACTGTCGAGTTCCTAGCACATCTACCAAACCCAGTGCACCAAGAGCCTGTTATGAGTGTGGCAATACAGGGCAATTCAGGAATGACTACCCAAAGCTGAAAAATAACAACAACAACAACAACAACAACAACAACAACAACAACAACAACAACAACAACAACAGGAACAAAAACAACGCACACGGTAGAGCTTTCGTGATGAACTCAAAGGATGCCCGTCAAGACCCGAATGTGGTCACGGGTACGTTCCTTCTCAATAACCTTACTGCTTCAGTTTTGTTTGATACTGGTGCTGATAAGAGCTTTATATCTGATTATTTTTGTCCACTACTCAACATTACACCCATTGCCTTAGATTCTAAGTACATAATAGAATTGGCGAACGACAAATTGATTGAGGCTGAAAGTGTTATACCTAATTGCACTTTAAACTTAGCCAACGAACACTTCTCCATTGATCGCATACCTGTAGAGATCAGAACCTTCGACATCATAGTAGGCATTGATTGGTTATCCAAGCACCGCGCAAAAATCATCTGTTATGATAAAATCGTTCGTATACCTCTCGTCTCCGGTGGAACCTTAATCATACAAGGGGAGACCGGTAGACCGAGCTTGAACATTATCTCATGCATTAAAACCCAAAAATACCTGAGAAAAGGTTACCAGGCAATCCTCGCACATGTAACGGAGAAAAAGTCAGAGGAGAAGCGACTTGAGGATGTGCCTATTGTTCGAGACTTTCCAGAAGTCTTTCCTGAAGACTTGCCTGGCCTTCCCCCACCCAGACAAATCGAGTTCTCTATTGACCTTGTGCCTGGTGGAGTACCCGTGTTACGAGCTCCATACCGTTTAGCACCATTTGAGTTGCAGGAGTTGTCTACCCAGTTACAGAAACTCCTAGACAAAGGATTCATTCGACCAAGTTCCTCACCTTGGGGAGCTCCGGTCTTGTTCGTGAAAAAAAAAGACGGATCTTTCCGAATGTGTATCGGTTACCATGAACTGAACAAACTAACTGTAAAGAATCGATACCCACTTCCTCGAATTGATGACCTGTTTGACCAAGTTTAGGGGTCGAGTTTTTATTCAAAGATCGATCTACGGTCAGGTTATCACCAACTCCGAGTTCATGACGGTGACATTCCAAAAACTGCTTTCCGAACTCGTTATTGGCATTACGAATTCCAAGTGATGCCATTCAGCCTAACCAACGCACCGGCTGTATTCATGGACCTTATGAATCGGGTGTGCAAACCTTACCTTGACAAGTTTGTTATCGTTTTCATCGATGACATTCTGATATACTCCTGCAACGAACAAGAACACAACCAACACCTGAAAACCATCCTAGAACTACTCAAACACGAAGAATTATATGCCAAATTATTCAAGTGTGAGTTCTGGATGCAAACCGTACAATTCCTCGGTCACGTCATTGATAACCAAGGAATACATGTCGATCCATCCAAGATCGAGGCTATCAAGTGCTGGCAACCCTTGTACTTCAAAACCATGTTCCTATAAAGACTTTTTGAACTGCCAACCCTTGTACTTCAAAGGTGCCGAAGGAGCCATCGGTCTTATACTTTGGATCGAAAAGATGGAATCTGTTTTTCGAATCTGCAACTATGCTGAGGAGGACAAAGTCAAATTCTCCACCTGCACCTTATCTGAAGGTGCACTCACCTGGTGGAACTCTTACGCCCAGACTCAGGGAATTGATGTCGCCTATCAACTTCCCTGGGAAGAACTCAAGAAAATGCTCAGGGAAGAGTATTGCCCCCGTGAGCAATTACAACAACTTGAGCAGGAATTCGAGAATCTCACCGTACAAGGAAATGACATCACCAATTACACCACTCGATTCCACCAATTAGATGTCCTATGTCCATCCATGGTAGACCCCGAATACAAACGTATCGAAAGATAGATCTGGGGGCTACCAGAATCAATCCAAGGAAATGTAACCTCTTCAAAACCCGGAACCATCCAAAGTGTCGTCCGTATGGCACATGAACTCATGGCGCAGATTATCCGTCGTGGTACACCCGCTAAGAAAAGCACCGGAGATAACAAAAGGAAACGCAATGGAAACAACAACGAAAACCTAGGACAACAATTAGCAAAGAGGCCAGAGACTGTCAAGGCCTATGCTACAGGACCCGAAGAAAAGAAAGGCTATGAGGGAGACCGGCCTTATTGTCCCAGCTGTAATCGTCATCACAATGGACCCTGTGGTACTCCCTGCAACAAATGCAAACGTTATGGACACCACACCAAGGATTGTAAGGTAAAAACTTGTTTCGAGTGCGGAAACGCTAGGCATTTCAGGAACAGATGTCCGAAGTTGAACAACAATGCCCGACAGAACCCATAACTTTGTTACAGGTACGTTTCTTTTCGATCACCTGACTCTTTCAAATCTTAATCGATATCGAACGACTTTAATCCGTTAGACAAACTTACGCTAGAAACACACGCTTACTTTCTCTCAGACTCCACACAAACCGTCACCTCAAGAAAATTTCGGGACGAAATTCTCCTAACAGGGGGAGAATGTGACACCCGACGATTTACGGTTACTTATTAACCTACTAGAAACCCTAATTACGTGTGTTTAGTTTAGTATTAGTTAAATACTAGTAATTACTTGTAACTATTTGTATATTTATGTGAATATACACCCCCGTAATTGATTTATATTACGCTTATGCAATTTGGTAAAATTGTGCAAAACGACCGGACGGAGTCCGACACTGTATAAATACGACGTTTGTGAAAATATTTATATAAATAACTTTAATCTATTTTTAGGAGTCATTTATCATATATTATTATTTTAATATAATAATACCCGAAAAACCTAGACGTTTCGATTAACCAAATTCTCACTGCTCAACTCGAAGCACTTAAACCAGAAAACTTGATAAACGAGGCCTTACGAGGCATGGACAAACAACTTGAAACCAAACCTAACGGGGCCAAATACTTCTCTAACATAATCTGGTTATCAAGTTTTGGGAACCTTCGAGACTTGGTGATGGATGAAGCTCACAAGTCTAAGTACTCTATACACCCCGGTGTCGACAAAATGTATCATGGCATCAAAGAAGTGTATTGGTGGCACAACATGAAACCTGACATTGCAACCTATGTTAGCAAGTTTCTTACTTGTTCCAAAGTTAAAGGTGAACACCAGAAACCATCCGGCTTGTTACAACAACCGGAAATCCCACAATGGAAATGGGAGCAGATCACCATGGATTTCATTACTAAACTCCCGAAAACACCTAGTGGTTGCCATACCATTTGGGTGATCGTCGACCGACTCACAAAATCTGCTCATTTCCTGGCTATCAAGGAAACTGACAAGATGGAACGTTTGGCACGGATCTACCTGAAAGAGATTGTGTTAAGACATGGCGTGCCCATCTCAATTATCTATGACAGAGATAGCCAATTTACTTCCCACTTCTGGCAATCCTTGCAAAAATCACTTGGTACTCGTTTAGATATGAGTACTGCATACCACCCGCAAACTGACGGCCAAAGAGAACAAACTATACTAACACTGGAGGATATGCTATGAGCCTACGTAGTTGACTTCGGTAAAAACTGGGAAAACTACTTACCGTTGTGCGAATTCTCGTACAACAACAGCTACCACACCAGCATAAAGGCTGCACCCTTTGAGGCACTCTACGGTCATAAGTGTCGGTCACCTATCTGTTGGACTGAGGTGGGGGATACACAACTCACCGGTCCAGAAATCATACACGAAACAACTGAAAAGATCATCGACATCCAAAACCGGCTGAAAGCCTCGCGTGATCGTCAGAAAAGCTATGCTGACGTGAGACGCAAACACCTCGAGTTTCAAGTTGGAGATCGAGTAGTTCTGAAAGTATCGCCTTGGAAAGTCGTCATCCGTTTTGGCAAACATGGGAAACTAAATCCTAGGTACATTGGACCATTCAAAATCCTTGAAAGAATTGGTCCGGTGGCATACAGACTGCAGCTACCTCCTAAACTCAGTAGCATGCGCCCTACTTTCCACATTTCTAACTTGAAGAAATGTCTGTCTGATGAAACACTGATCATACCCCTCGATGAGATACATATTGACGACAAACTACACTTTGTCGAGGAACCCGCAAAAATACTAGACCGTGAGGTCAAGCGTTTAAAACAGAGCTGCATCCCATCGTTAAATTCAGGTGGAATTCGAGGTGTAGTCCTGAATTCACCTGGGAACGAGAAGACAAAATGCAACAGAAATATCCACACCTGTTCGCAGACCCTACTCACACCGCGACATCGACCTAATTTCAGGACAAAATTCTTCTAACAAGGGGAGAATGTGACACTCGCCAATTTAGAGCTATAATTAGCAATTAAACTACTTGTAATTACGTGTATTTAGTTTTGTATTAATCTAAATATACGTGACATTTTGTGTAATTACATACACGCGTACGCGATTTGTTTAAATCGTATACTTATGAAACAGACGAGTTCCGACATTAATTAATATGGACATAAGTGATAAAAATTATAAATAATGTGGATTTATCCGAACAAACATTATCTACTATAATATATTTTGAAAATATATTACACGTATTAAATATTATATAAAATGCGTTGTATACAATGAAACCGCGTGAAACACACCTCAACGAGCAAATAATTACCAAGTTATATTTTTGTGATTTTATAACTAGAAACAAAGTATTTTGATTAAATATGTTGGGTTAAATATATTTTGGATAAACTTTAACATAAAACGTGGAACAACATTTAATTAATCACATGACATAACGCTAATTCGGAAACCCGAGTACGCGAGCCCGAGACCCGCAGATCCAGCCCCAACCGACCCATGACCCACCCCTTTAAAACCCTCTTTGTTTCCTTCCTTTCTCATTTTCACCAACAACACCCTAACCAACTCTCCCTCTCTCCCCTTTCATTTCGAAGAAAGGAAATCAGCCCCAAACGAACCAAAAACTCATAATATCACGAAGGCTCTTCAAGGGAAAACGATCACCATCTCGAGCTCTCCGTCTCCATCTTCTTCGATTTTCGATTTCATGGTAAGAAGCCTTAAAAATCTTTTAAATTACTTGTAAAGCTTTTATTTACATGCTAGAACGTTTACTCAACGAAGATTTGCCCAAAAACCGACTTGAAAATGCGGTTTTAAAATTAAGTATTCGATCAGTTCGTCTTGCGTGATAAGATCCCAGATCTCAGATCATCCTGCGAAGCGAACCGAGATTTTGACTCGTGAAGCCAAATTGCGAACCGACTTGCGAGTTGACTTGCAAGCCGAACTCTGACCTGCGAAGTGACTTGCGAATTGACCTGACCTGCGGGCTGACCTGCCCTGCGAGTCGAGACTTGCGAACCCACTTGTCTTGCGAACCCAATTTCAGTTCGCATCGCGAACTTAGTTCTCACCACCTTTTCGGTCTGCAGCCAACCTTAGTCGATTTTTCCGAATTTAAATTCCAGATGCGATTTTTAATAAAGCAATGTAGTAGAAATAAAAAATTTCCCAGCCAGGGGCCCTGCCCCTTAGACCCCGCCAGGGGTTGCCGCCCCTTGGACCCCGCTACCATGGGCGCTGCCCCTGGACACCCGTCATCCAGGAACAAAAAACAAGCAACAAACATTTGTTGTCTCTGCCGCAGTATGACCCCAATATGGCAATATGTAATAGCACACAGAAGTACACCAAATTCGAAAATAGTATACATGAATCTGCATTGTTCAAAACACACAAGAAACAACATCAGGTTTAAGCTAATATAAGCATAATATAAATGTATAGCTTACGTACATATATACCAAATTAATGGAATTGTTTTTATTCTTAGTAAATACATTAATCCAGTTAGTTATCCCACATGATCAAATAAATTTCATCAAGGTAAAAAGGTATAGATTCACCCACAAATTATTTAATCAATAACCATAATAAATAAGCAATCAACAAACTAAGCTCATTCTAAAAGCACATATCATACACGGTGGTGGATCCAGAAATTTAAGTAACCATTAGCACATTTTTTTCATAATATTAAATAAATAATTTTTTCATCAACATATATGATTTCATTAAAAAAAATACTTGTAGTTTTTAGAGTAAATAAAATACAAAATAGACTAATCATTTATCACACCAGTAGCAGAAATTGTTTGGACCCGTAGCAATAACAATAAAATCATTATTTTTAAAAAAAATTACATAACGCATTACAAACGGACTCGTAGTAAGTGCTACTGCTAGCTTCTATGTAGCTCCGCCCCTGATGTACATATACATATACATGATATATGAAATATACATACATATAAAATGAATAGACAAAGAATGTAAAATGTTAAATGTACAATACCACCAAGAAGCAGAGTGATAATAGGAGTAGTTGTCAACTTGTTGTCAAATTCTAATCATCCAAAGAGCGTACAAAACGGTTGCAATCTCACGCATAGCGATTAACGAATTAACCAATTTCACTAACAATGCAATTTCTCATCATTGTCGTCATTTTCTATTAATCCGCATAAAATTTGACTGGTATAAATATGAGCTCGCAATGGTAGAACTAAAATTAAAAAATCTAAAATAAGATAACATAAGTAGGGTTAGGAATAGTGTGACACCCGTCAATTTAGAGCTATAATTAGCAATTAAACTACTTGTAATTACGTGTATTTAGTTTTGTATTAATCTAAATATACATGACATTTTGTGTAATTACATACACGCGTACGCGATTTGTTTAAATCGTACACTTAAGAACCGGACGAGTTCTGACATTAATTAATATGGACGTTGGTTATAAAAATTATAAATAATGTGGATTTATCCGAACAAACATTATCTACTATAATATATTTTGAAAATATATTACACGTATTAAATATTATATAAAACGCGCTGTATACAATAAAACCGCGCGAAACACACCCCAACAAGCAAATAATTACCAAGTTATATTTTGTGATTTTATAACTTGAAACAAAGTATTTTGATAAAATATGTTGGGTTGAAAATATTTTGGATAAACTTTAACATAAAACGCGGAACAACATTTAATCAATCACGGGACATAACGCAAATTCGGAAACCCGAGTACGCGAGCCCGAGACCCACCCCTTTAAAACCCTCTTTGCTTCCTTCCTTTCTCATTTTCACCAACAACACCCTACCCAACTCTCCCTCTCTCCCTTTCATTTCGAAGAACCGAAATCAGCCCCAAACGAACCAAAAACTCATAATATCACGAAGGCTCTTCAAGGAAAAACTATCACCATCTCGAGCTCTCCTTCTCCATCTTCTTCGATTTTTGATTTCGTGGTAAGAAGCCTTAAAACTCTTTTAAATTACTTGTAAAACTTTTATTTACATGCTAGAACGTTTACTCAACGAAGATTTGCCCCCAAAACGACTCGAAAATGCGTGTTTAAAGTTAAGTATTCGATCAGTTCGTCCTGCGAGCTGAGATCCCAGATCTCAGATAGTCCTGCGAAGCGAACCGAGATTTCGACTCGTGAAGCCAAATTGCAAACCGACTTGCGAGTTGACTTGCGAGCCGAACTTTGATCTGCGAACTGACTTGCGAATTGACTTGACCTGCAGACTGACCTGCCCTGCGAGTCGAGACCTGCGAGTCAAGACTTGCGAACCCACTTGTCTTGCGAACCCAATTTCAGTTCGCATCACGAACACTGCTCGCACCACCTTTTCGGTCTGCGGCCAACCTTAGTCGATTTTTCCGAATTTAAATTCCAGATGTGATTTTTAATAAATCAATGTAGTAGAAATAAAAATTTTCCCAGCCAGGGGCTCTGCCCCTTGGACCCTGCCAGGAGCTACCGCCCCTTGGACCCCGCTACCAGAGGCGCTGCCCCTGGACCCCCGTCATCCAGGAACTTGAAAATACTTTTACACTAAGTGTTGAACACATACGACAACCGAACTTTATGCGATAATACTTGAACATGCAAATACATATACTTTATAAGACTGTAATGAAACAAACATAATAATAATGTTTTCAGAAATTATTATCACATAACATCACCAACGAGTCATACTTGTTTTCAAACTACAAACGAAATATTAAACAAACACTTGGACATTCCCTAGTTGAGTGGACAACTAGCATGGGTGACCTTTTAAGATACCAACTTATTTACTTGTTACTTACGACCTTGTGCATTTTGGACGCCGGAAGGTTGCAGGGTTCCGAGAACCGATAGACGAAATTACATCCGACACACTACGGAATTACATCCGGGATACTTATTCGATTACACAAAAGTATCATACTTGGTAGACTCAGGTGAGTCTTACAGCCCCACTTTTTACTGTTTTCTACTTGGGGTGAGATACTTTGCTACTGTTTTTCGCATGAACACGAGTACTTGACTCACTTTACTGCTTTTTACACACATTGCATGAGTTACTTTTTATCCACTGAAAGCCTCCTATTGTAAGTTGTTAGTTATGGACTTAAGCGGTAGTACTAGTAAATGGATCCATTTGGAACTGACAATCCCTGCCTGAAGTGGTAGCGCTACCACGGATTTCACCGTAGATACAAGCATATCAGTATTTGTCACATATGAGTGTCGGGATAGTACTCACGGGGGTACATTATATGATTCTTAATTGATTCATACTTACACACTGTTAAGCTTCAACTTATGAGCTCATGGCAACTGTGTTGACTTACTGGTTTACTTACTTTGCTTGATAGCAAAACTGGTACATACTTGTGGTTCATAACGATTACTTATTATTAAACCTGTAAGATTCACCAACCTTTTTGGTTGACCCTTTTTAGCTTTGTATCTCAGGTACACAGACGGAGTAGGATTTCCCTTGGATACTAGCTAGAGTCGCATGATTTCTACATTGCATTTAACGGAGATTATTAGCATTATCTTTTGTATATTATGATTATGTAATAGAATCTCCCGCTACACGTGTGGACTCTAGGGAACTACATTTTTGTAACCGAAAACACTATGTTTTCAAACAATTTTATATTTGAAATGTAACTATTTTTAAACGTCTCATTCAGAGGTCGTTTGCTGTATACTTTGTGCTGTTGATATTTGATTAGTAGCACCCCAAAGCTTTCTTCCGCCAACAGTGAAATTTGGGGGTGTTACATATTGGTAGCACCCCAAAGCTTACTTCCGCCAATGGAGATTGTTCATAATCAAGTAATCAATAACCAAAACGAGATCTCAGTTTTACAATCAAGGCTGCAACAATGCGAGACACGCTTACGGGAAACCGATGATGCTCTCAGAATAGTTAGCAGACTTGCAGAATCTGTGGACCACCTTACCTCTTTGCTTCCACAACTGAATCTACACCGAGATTAGTGTAGTATCTATCATGTAACTATTAGCCACCTATGTAAAACTCATGTAATTCGTCCGGATGTAACAATTCCCAGTATCTTTTGTAAACTCTATATTTTGTAATCTTTGAACTCGTAATCCTAATGACATTATATCTTATTACCTTGCATTGTTGATTGATTGTCAGTTTGTGCTGTTGTATATTATTTTCTTATATATACAATTGTGTTAATCATAACCATTGTCCAAACATCTCATATATCTTTTTCCTTCTTATTTATTCAAGAATCATGCCACCGAGGTGACAAACGTATAACCAAGATGAAATAGCCCGACTCATTGCTCAAGGGGTAGCTGACGCCCTAGCTACTCAAGAAGAACTCCGAAACAATGGCAACGAGGATACCACGAACAACAACACACCTCCAGCTAAAACCTGTTCCTATAAGGACTTTCTAAATTGCAAACCCTTGAACTTCAGGGGTACAGAAGGAGCAATCGGATTATTGAGATGGTTTGAAAAGATGGAATCTGTGTTTCGCATCTGCAATTGCACCGAAGTGTGCAAGGTCAAATACTCCACTTGTACCTTTCTGGAAGGTGCACTCACCTGGTGGAACACCTACATGCAAACCGTAGGGATTGGTACTGCATATCAACTCCCATGGGAAGATCTCAAGAAAATGCTAACAAAGGAGTACTGCCCTCGGGAAGAACTACAACAGCTTGAGGTTGAATTCTGGAACCTCGCAGTTAAGGGAAATGACATCACTGGCTACACCACCCGCTTTTACCAATTGGCACTCCCTTGCCCAACAATGGTGGACCCGGAGTACAAATGGATCGAAATATATATCTGGGGACTTCCAACTCATATTCAGGGGATGGTTACTGCTTCAAACCCAGGAACCATACAGAGTGATGTCCGTATGGCACACAGTTTAATGGCTCAGGTAGTCCACCGAGTGACACAACTGAAAAGAACACAGGCAACCAATCCGGGGATAAGCGGAAGTGGACTGAGAACCCCAACAACCAAAGCCAACAATAAAACAAGAGGCCGGAAACTGCTAAGGCCTACACTGCTGGAACTGACGACCGAAAGAAGTACTAAGGAAGCAAACTCTAATGCTCCAAGTGTAATTTGCACCATGATGGTCCTTGTGACAATGTTTGCGCCAAATTCAAACGACAGGGCCACATAATGTAACACTCCCAAAATTTATTGATTGAGTTTAGCGGAAGCATTTAGTTAAGTATGGGGAGTGCCACAATACATAGTACATGCATACGTATCAGAGCTTATGATTACAACAGAACATAATATATTAAGATGCCAAAAATAATAGTTACAAAGTTTACGATTCGTCAAATCGTACAAATGTGAAAGTTATTAAGTTTATAAAAATAGATTTCATAAATATGACTAAAATCACTTTAGTTATACAAAAGAAATCCAAAAGTTTCAAATGTTGGCATCCTAAAGTTTCGTGGGTCGCTCTAGTTCTGTATGTGCAGGCGGTTCTTACGTGCGCAGCTAATTCCCTGAAAAACATAGTAAAAGTCAACAACGAGGTTGAGTGAATTCACAGGTTTTATATTTACAATAATAGTTGGTACTTTAAATGTTTCGCCAAATGGTTATCGTCATCACGATCAAGTAAGGTTTTGTGGAATGTTATCCAAAGTACGCAGTTTACAGTTTGAGTGGGATGTTACCCAAAATACAGTTTAAGTTTCGTAGAAAAGCAGTGTCCTATTAGTTTACCCAAGAAGTAGGGATTTACATAGTTTATTCAAGAAGTAGTGTTTAAAATGTTTGCCCAAGACGTAGGGACTTTCCAAGAGTGCCCAAGAAGTATGACCCAACAGTATTTGCCCAAGAAGTAGGGACTTCTATGTATGTGCCCAAGACGTAGGGACTTGTATAAGTTGTGTCCAAGAAGTAGGACTGGCATCCAAGACGTAGGACCCATCTGCTCAAGAAGTAGAGCCTTCATCCAAGACGTAGGATGACACCTTGCCCAAGAAGTAGGGACTTTCCGTTTGCCCAAGACGTAGGGACTTGTATAAATGTGCCCAAGAAGTAGGGACTTGCTATTTGCCCAAGACGTAGGGACTTGTATAAATGTGCCCAAGAAGTAGGGACTTGTTGTGCGTGTGCCCAAGACGTAGGGACTTTTCAGTCTGGGTGCCCAAGACGTAGGGACTTTCTATGTGTGTGTGCCCAAGAAGTAGGGACTTTTCAGATGTTTATGAAAATGTTGTTTCATAAGAGTTAGTTTGTAAAAGCATGCGTGGCTGGTCGTTCTCTAGTGTATTCCCAATTTAGTTTTCGTATGAAATCCCATTTCATAAATAATAGTCATAATTGTTTAACCGCAGTCATAAATATTTAGCACAATGTATATCACAACAGTTATATAAAAGTTTGCTCACGTAGCGAAAGCGTTGACTATGTTTTCCACCCCTGTTCAAAAGCAGTTAAAACAGTAAAAGTAGGGGCTGTGAACTCACCTGTTGAGTTAAGTATGTTCGAGTGCTAGCAAAGCCTAAAGCCCGAGTCTAATCCGAAATCTCCTAACGCCCTATACGTATGAGCTTTAATAAGTATGTGGATGTCTATATCGACCATCCATGCTAGTGTCCACGCAACTAGATTATGTCCAAAGTGTTTGTTTGTCGTTTGAGTTTGTAGTTTTAGAAATGTATACGACTCGTTGGTAGCGGTTTGTAATAATAATTTCTGAAAACATTATTATATTTGTTTCGTTTTATGCTTAGCAAAAGTATATACTTTTGTATGTCAATCATTGTTGTAAAAAGTGTAGTTGTCGTTACGTGAAATGTCGAATCATTGGGTAAAACTCAGTTCGCATGGCAGAACCTTAGTTCGCAGGCCAGGTCAGTTCGGGTCGCTCGTTCGGCTCGCTCGTTCGACTCGCAAGTTCGACTCGCTAGTTCGACTCGCAGATCAACTCGATTCGCAGCTCGTTTGGTTCGCTGCACGTTCGGTTCGCTGCTCGTTCGGTTCGCTGCTCGTTCGGTTCACTGCTCGTTCGGTTCGCAGGAAGAACAGATCTCATCTCGCAAAATGAGCTGATTGTATTTTTAACTTTAAAAATGCATTTTTAAATTAGTTTTTGGACATAATAAGTTGATAGAACATTAAAACATGATGTATTAAGTATTAGAAACACGAGATATCAAAGGAAATAGCAAAATCTAAGAGTTTGCGGGATTGTCAGGTTCTTACAAGGTTATCGCATGAGGAATCCGAGAAGATGGTTGTGTAGAGCTCGACTCCGTGATTGTTTTTCTCCAAATGAGCGAAGTGATTGGAGGTCGTTTGATGGTAGTTTGAGTGTGGGTTGTGATGGTGGTGGTGGTGGTGGATTATTTTGAAAGAGAGAGTGTGAGATAGATAATGATGAGAATGAAATGAGAAGGGAAATGGGGGAGGGGGGCCGGTTTTGGGTCTTCCAAAATGGGGAAGGGACTTTGTCCCAATTTGTGGTATTTAACCCGTGTTCGTTTACCCGATCGTTAAATATTAATTTATTTTAAGTTGGAAATTTTTAAATACATTTTAAGATATATTTTAGTTGAGATATTTTTATAAAAGCAACTTAACTAAGTTGTAACATTATAACTTTGTTTGGTTATAGAAATGTCTCGAATTTGTTTCAGTTTACGAAATACTCATTAAATATTATCAAAATAATATTTAATAGACGTTAATGTTAACTAATAATTTCATATTATTAATTAATTTTATTCACCAACAGTCGTATATTTTTGTCGCGTTGTTTAAATCGTTCTGTACATAATTACAACTAATTATGAATAAGTAATACTACGTGTATTAACTAGTTGGGTTTTTCTAGACTTACCTCTAAAAGTAGTTGCGAATTCACTCAAAGTTAGGGAATTAGCCTAAAATGCAAATGTTTAGTGTACGTAATCGCGTTTAAATTTGTGAGGTGTTACATTCTCCCCATGTTAGAGAAATCTCGTCCCGAGATTTAGAATCAAGTCGGAACGCCAGTTGCATATGTTTTCCGAAAAGTCATGTCGTTAACAATAATAATAGTTTGTTTAGTGCTCCATGTTGCCACAAAGTTCTAACGGTTCATGTATACCCGCGGTATAGTTTGATAAGTTGTGTGTTCGATAAGTGATCCAAGTTTACCAAGTGTCAAGTTTGAATCGACATTCGAATCGTTTAACGTTAAAGCGTATTAGGAGTTTACTAGGACGTATCGATGTCGACGTAGGAATCCGGTTGTGTATCCTTTGTTCTGAGAAGGTACATGCGTCCCGGAGCTGTTGGAACGTTAATGCAATGGTTGTAGTTCAAAATGATAACAGTTGTCAAGACAATTGACAATTCGAAGCGATTAAATAGTTATCTAAATCGTAGTCAAATCGTGATAGAGTAGTTGTTTTGAAAATAGTTAGTAAGCTTCATTGTAAACCAGTTGTTGTTTTAAGTATAAACAGGTAGCGTATAGGTTGTTGACATTCAGTCAAAATAGTAATCCTTTCGTATTGGAAATCAACCTGGTAAATAAATAGTAGGAAAAACTTTCCAATATTGTTGCTTGTGAAATAAACATTTCAGAATATCGCTCGTAGGTTTTTAGTTCGATAAAGTTTGCTACTCGTGATTCGTTTCGCAAGGTTAAGTCTGATCTCCCAAGTGATTGTGTGAGATTTCGTCTCAATCATCGTGTAGTAGCACGCTACCATGTTTCGTTCATGTGGTGTTTATAAAGTTCGAGATCCCCAATACGTATAAGATCCTCGTTTGTTCTCTGTGGCCATTCGATGGGTGAGTCGTCGGTTTCATTCGTTAAATGTTTACTACAAGTTTGTTCGATTTGTTAAAGAGCAGGAGTTCGTTCGCACAGTGGTCAACACGACCGAATAGTTGTCAAACATGATTGAGTAGTAGTTCAAATAGTAGCCAACGCCAAACTGAGAAATGTGGAAGATGATGTTTCACATAAATAGGTTATCGAATACTTAGAAGGATTGACAAGTTTCCCCTTCACGTATCTCACGACTATGAAACGCCCATATGTACTTAGTATAATATAATCACGTTGGCCAGGCGTCATTATATGATGCTAAATACATACTTCTTTTCATCAATCGCTTTATACGATTAGTTTCATATGCGATAAGAATGAGAATGAACGGATCAAAGGATTACGCGTAACGATGTGTCATAACGATAGTTAAACGCATGCATGTATGTTCTAGCCAAGGCTATAGTCTAGGTCTCTAAGGTCTCTATGTCACCTAAGAAATCTAGTTCGCTATAACCAATGGCTCTGATACCAATTTGTAACACCCCCAAAATTTGTTGATTGAGTTTAGCAGAAGCATTTAGTTAAGTATGGGGAGTGCCACAATACACAGTATATACATACGTATCAGAGCTTATGATTACAACAGAACATAATATATTAAGATGCCAAAAGTAATAGTTACAAAGTTTACGATTCGTCAAATCGTACAAATGTGAAAGTTATTAAGTTTACAAAAGTAGATTTCGTAAATATGACTAAAATCACTTTAGTTATACAAAAGAAATCCAAAAGTTTCAAAAGTTGGCATCCTAAAGCTTCGCGGGTCGCCCTAGTTCCGTATGTGCAGGCGGTTCTTACGTGCGCAGCTAATTCCCTGAAAAACATAGTAAAAGTCAACAACGAGGTTGAGTGAATTCACAGGTTTTATGTTTACAATAATAGTTGGTAGTTCGAAATGTTTCACCAAATGGTTATCTTCATCACGATCGAGTAAGGTTTTGTGGAATGTTATCCAAAGTAAGCACTTTACAGTTTGAGTGGGATGATACCCAAAATACAGTTTAAGTTTCGTAGGAAAGCAGTGTCCTATTAGTTTACCCAAGAAGTAGGGATTTACATTGTTTATTCAAGAAGTAGTGTTTAAAATGTTTGCCCAAGACGTAGGGACTTTCCAAGAGTGCCCAAGAAGTAGGACCCAACAGTATTTGCCCAAGAAGTAGGGACTTCTATGTATGTGCCCAAGACGTAGGGACTTGTATAAGTTGTGTCCAAGAAGTAGGACTGGCATCCAAGACGTAGGACCCATCTGCTCAAGAAGTAGAGCCTTCATCCAAGACGTAGGATGGTACCTTGCCCAAGAAGTAGGGACCTTCTGTTTGCCCAAGACGTAGGGACTTGTATAAATGTGCCCAAAAAGTAGGGACTTGCTGTTTGCCCAAGACGTAGGGACTTGTATAAATGTGCCCAAGAAGTAGGGACTTGTTGTGCGTGAGCCCAAGATGTAGGGACTTTTCAGTGTGGGTGCCCAAGACGTAGGGACTTTCTGTGTGTGTGTGCCCAAGAAGTAGGGACTTTTCAGATGTTTATGAAAATGTTGTTTCATAAGAGTCAGTTTGTAAAAGCGTGTGTGGCTGGTCGTTCTCCAGTGTATTCTCAATTTAGTTTTCGTATGAAATCCCATTTCATAAATAATAGCCATAATCGTTTGACCGCAGTCATAAATATTTAGCACAATGTATATCACAACAGTTATATAAAAGTTTGTTCACGTAGCAAAAGCGTTGATTATGTTTTCCACCCCTGTTCAAAAGCAGTAAAAACAGTAAAATTAGGGGTTGTGAACTCACCTGTTGAGTTAAGTATGTTCGAGTGCTAGCAAAGCCTAAAGCCCGAGTCTAATCCGAAATCTCCTAACGCCCTATACGTATGAGCTTTAATAAATATGTGGATGTCTATGTCGACCATCCATGCTAGTGTCTACGCAACTAGATTATGTCCAAAGTGTTTGTTTGTCGTTTGAGTTTGTAGTTTTAGAAATGTATACGACTCGTTGGTAGCGGTTTGTAATAATAGTTTCAGAAAACATTATTATATTTGTTTCGTTTTATGCTTAGCAAAAGAATATACTTTTGTATGTCAATCATCGTTGTAAAAAGTGTAGTTGTCGTTACGCAAAATGTCGAATCGTTGTGTAAAACTCAGTTCGCAGGGCAGAACCTTAGTTCGCAGGCTAGGTCAGTTCGGTTCGCAGCTCGTTCGGTTCGCAGCTCAGCTCGGTTTGCAGCTCAGCTCGGTTCGCAGCTCATTCGGTTCGCAGCTCAGCTCGGTTCCTAGTTCGACTCGCAGCTCATCTCGGTTCGCAGCTCGTTCGGTTCGCTGCATGTTCGGTTCGCTGCTCGTTCGGTTTGCTGCTCGTTCGGTTCACTGCTCGTTCGGTTCGCAGGAAGAACAGATCTCAGCTCGCAAAATGAGCTGATTGTATTTTTAATTTTAAAAATGCATTTTTAAGTTAGTTTTTGGACATAATAAGTTGATAGAACACTAAAACATGATGTATTAGTATTAGAAACACGAGATATCAAAGGAAATAGCAAAATCTAAGAGTTTGCGGGATTGTCGGGTTCTTACAAGGTTATCGCATGAGGAATCCGAGAAGATGGTTGTGTAGAGCTCGACTCCGTGATTGTTTTTCTCCAAATGAGCGAAGTGATTGGAGGTCGTTTGATGGTAGTTTGAGTGTGGGTTGTGATGGTGGTGGTGGTGGTGGATTATTTTGAAAGAGAGAGTGTGAGATAGATGATGATGAGAATGAAATGAGAAGGGAAATGGGGGAGGGGGGCCGGTTTTGGGTCTTCCAAAATGGGGAAGGGACTTTGTCCCAATTTGTGGTATTTAACCCGTGTTCGTTTACCCGATCGTTAAATATTAATTTATTTTAAGTTGGAAATTTTTAAATACATTTTAAGATATATTTTAGTTGAGATATTTTTTATAAAAGTAACTTAACTAAGTTGTAACATTATAACTTTGTTTAGTTATAGAAATGTCTCGAATTTGTTTCAGTTTACGAAATACTCATTAAATATTATCAAAATAATATTTAATAGACGTTAATGTTAACTAATAATTTCATATTATTAATTAATTTTATTCACCAACAGTCGTATATTTTTGTCGCGTTGTTTAAATCGTTCTGTACATAAGTGCAACTAATTATGAATAAGTAATACTACGTGTATTAACTAGTTGGGCTTTGCTAGACTTACCTCTAAAAGTAGTTGCGAATTCACTCAAAGTTAGGGAATTAGCCTAAAATGCAAATGTTTAGTGTACGTAATCGCGTTTAAATTTACGGGGTGTTACACATAGCCAAAAACTGTCGAGTTCCTAGCACATCTACCAAACCCAGTGCACCAAGAGCCTGTTATGAGTGTGGCAATACAGGGCAATTCAGGAATGACTACCCAAAGCTGAAAAATAACAACAACAACAACAACAACAACAACAACAACAACAACAACAACAACAACAACAACAACAGGAACAAAAACAACGCACACGGTAGAGCTTTCGTGATGAACTCAAAGGATGCCCGTCAAGACCCGAATGTGGTCACGGGTACGTTCCTTCTCAATAACCTTACTGCTTCAGTTTTGTTTGATACTGGTGCTGATAAGAGCTTTATATCTGATTATTTTTGTCCACTACTCAACATTACACCCATTGCCTTAGATTCTAAGTACATAATAGAATTGGCGAACGACAAATTGATTGAGGCTGAAAGTGTTATACCTAATTGCACTTTAAACTTAGCCAACGAACACTTCTCCATTGATCGCATACCTGTAGAGATCAGAACCTTCGACATCATAGTAGGCATTGATTGGTTATCCAAGCACCGCGCAAAAATCATCTGTTATGATAAAATCGTTCGTATACCTCTCGTCTCCGGTGGAACCTTAATCATACAAGGGGAGACCGGTAGACCGAGCTTGAACATTATCTCATGCATTAAAACCCAAAAATACCTGAGAAAAGGTTACCAGGCAATCCTCGCACATGTAACGGAGAAAAAGTCAGAGGAGAAGCGACTTGAGGATGTGCCTATTGTTCGAGACTTTCCAGAAGTCTTTCCTGAAGACTTGCCTGGCCTTCCCCCACCCAGACAAATCGAGTTCTCTATTGACCTTGTGCCTGGTGGAGTACCCGTGTTACGAGCTCCATACCGTTTAGGACCATTTGAGTTGCAGGAGTTGTCTACCCAGTTACAGAAACTCCTAGACAAAGGATTCATTCGACCAAGTTCCTCACCTTGGGGAGCTCCGGTCTTGTTCGTGAAAAAAAAAGACGGATCTTTCCGAATGTGTATCGGTTACCATGAACTGAACAAACTAACTGTAAAGAATCGATACCCACTTCCTCGAATTGATGACCTGTTTGACCAAGTTTAGGGGTCGAGTTTTTATTCAAAGATCGATCTACGGTCAGGTTATCACCAACTCCGAGTTCATGACGGTGACATTCCAAAAACTGCTTTCCGAACTCGTTATTGGCATTACGAATTCCAAGTGATGCCATTCAGCCTAACCAACGCACCGGCTGTATTCATGGACCTTATGAATCGGGTGTGCAAACCTTACCTTGACAAGTTTGTTATCGTTTTCATCGATGACATTCTGATATACTCCTGCAACGAACAAGAACACAACCAACACCTGAAAACCATCCTAGAACTACTCAAACACGAAGAATTATATGCCAAATTATTCAAGTGTGAGTTCTGGATGCAAACCGTACAATTCCTCGGTCACGTCATTGATAACCAAGGAATACATGTCGATCCATCCAAGATCGAGGCTATCAAGTGCTGGCAACCCTTGTACTTCAAAACCATGTTCCTATAAAGACTTTTTGAACTGCCAACCCTTGTACTTCAAAGGTGCCGAAGGAGCCATCGGTCTTATACTTTGGATCGAAAAGATGGAATCTGTTTTTCGAATCTGCAACTATGCTGAGGAGGACAAAGTCAAATTCTCCACCTGCACCTTATCTGAAGGTGCACTCACCTGGTGGAACTCTTACGCCCAGACTCAGGGAATTGATGTCGCCTATCAACTTCCCTGGGAAGAACTCAAGAAAATGCTCAGGGAAGAGTATTGCCCCCGTGAGCAATTACAACAACTTGAGCAGGAATTCGAGAATCTCACCGTACAAGGAAATGACATCACCAATTACACCACTCGATTCCACCAATTAGATGTCCTATGTCCATCCATGGTAGACCCCGAATACAAACGTATCGAAAGATAGATCTGGGGGCTACCAGAATCAATCCAAGGAAATGTAACCTCTTCAAAACCCGGAACCATCCAAAGTGTCGTCCGTATGGCACATGAACTCATGGCGCAGATTATCCGTCGTGGTACACCCGCTAAGAAAAGCACCGGAGATAACAAAAGGAAACGCAATGGAAACAACAACGAAAACCTAGGACAACAATTAGCAAAGAGGCCAGAGACTGTCAAGGCCTATGCTACAGGACCCGAAGAAAAGAAAGGCTATGAGGGAGACCGTATTGTCCCAGCTGTAATCGTCATCACAATGGACCCTGTGGTACTCCCTGCAACAAATGCAAACGTTATGGACACCACACCAAGGATTGTAAGGTAAAAACTTGTTTCGAGTGCGGAAACGCTAGGCATTTCAGGAACAGATGTCCGAAGTTGAACAACAATGCCCGACAGAACCCATAACTTTGTTACAGGTACGTTTCTTTTCGATCACCTGACTCTTTCAAATCTTAATCGATATCGAACGACTTTAATCCGTTAGACAAACTTACGCTAGAAACACACGCTTACTTTCTCTCAGACTCCACACAAACCGTCACCTCAAGAAAATTTCGGGACGAAATTCTCCTAACAGGGGGAGAATGTGACACCCGACGATTTACGGTTACTTATTAACCTACTAGAAACCCTAATTACGTGTGTTTAGTTTAGTATTAGTTAAATACTAGTAATTACTTGTAACTATTTGTATATTTATGTGAATATACACCCCCGTAATTGATTTATATTACGCTTATGCAATTTGGTAAAATTGTGCAAAACGACCGGACGGAGTCCGACACTGTATAAATACGACGTTTGTGAAAATATTTATATAAATAACTTTAATCTATTTTTAGGAGTCATTTATCATATATTATTATTTTAATATAATAATACCCGAAAAACCTAGACGTTTCGATTAACCAAATTCTCACTGCTCAACTCGAAGCACTTAAACCAGAAAACTTGATAAACGAGGCCTTACGAGGCATGGACAAACAACTTGAAACCAAACCTAACGGGGCCAAATACTTCTCTAACATAATCTGGTTATCAAGTTTTGGGAACCTTCGAGACTTGGTGATGGATGAAGCTCACAAGTCTAAGTACTCTATACACCCCGGTGTCGACAAAATGTATCATGGCATCAAAGAAGTGTATTGGTGGCACAACATGAAACCTGACATTGCAACCTATGTTAGCAAGTTTCTTACTTGTTCCAAAGTTAAAGGTGAACACCAGAAACCATCCGGCTTGTTACAACAACCGGAAATCCCACAATGGAAATGGGAGCAGATCACCATGGATTTCATTACTAAACTCCCGAAAACACCTAGTGGTTGCCATACCATTTGGGTGATCGTCGACCGACTCACAAAATCTGCTCATTTCCTGGCTATCAAGGAAACTGACAAGATGGAACGTTTGGCACGGATCTACCTGAAAGAGATTGTGTTAAGACATGGCGTGCCCATCTCAATTATCTATGACAGAGATAGCCAATTTACTTCCCACTTCTGGCAATCCTTGCAAAAATCACTTGGTACTCGTTTAGATATGAGTACTGCATACCACCCGCAAACTGACGGCCAAAGAGAACAAACTATACTAACACTGGAGGATATGCTATGAGCCTACGTAGTTGACTTCGGTAAAAACTGGGAAAACTACTTACCGTTGTGCGAATTCTCGTACAACAACAGCTACCACACCAGCATAAAGGCTGCACCCTTTGAGGCACTCTACGGTCATAAGTGTCGGTCACCTATCTGTTGGACTGAGGTGGGGGATACACAACTCACCGGTCCAGAAATCATACACGAAACAACTGAAAAGATCATCGACATCCAAAACCGGCTGAAAGCCTCGCGTGATCGTCAGAAAAGCTATGCTGACGTGAGACGCAAACACCTCGAGTTTCAAGTTGGAGATCGAGTAGTTCTGAAAGTATCGCCTTGGAAAGTCGTCATCCGTTTTGGCAAACATGGGAAACTAAATCCTAGGTACATTGGACCATTCAAAATCCTTGAAAGAATTGGTCCGGTGGCATACAGACTGCAGCTACCTCCTAAACTCAGTAGCATGCGCCCTACTTTCCACATTTCTAACTTGAAGAAATGTCTGTCTGATGAAACACTGATCATACCCCTCGATGAGATACATATTGACGACAAACTACACTTTGTCGAGGAACCCGCAAAAATACTAGACCGTGAGGTCAAGCGTTTAAAACAGAGCTGCATCCCATCGTTAAATTCAGGTGGAATTCGAGGTGTAGTCCTGAATTCACCTGGGAACGAGAAGACAAAATGCAACAGAAATATCCACACCTGTTCGCAGACCCTACTCACACCGCGACATCGACCTAATTTCAGGACAAAATTCTCCTAACAAGGGGAGAATGTGACACTCGCCAATTTAGAGCTATAATTAGCAATTAAACTACTTGTAATTACGTGTATTTAGTTTTGTATTAATCTAAATATACGTGACATTTTGTGTAATTACATACACGCGTACGCGATTTGTTTAAATCGTATACTTATGAAACAGACGAGTTCCGACATTAATTAATATGGACATAAGTGATAAAAATTATAAATAATGTGGATTTATCCGAACAAACATTATCTACTATAATATATTTTGAAAATATATTACACGTATTAAATATTATATAAAATGCGTTGTATACAATGAAACCGCGTGAAACACACCTCAACGAGCAAATAATTACCAAGTTATATTTTTGTGATTTTATAACTAGAAACAAAGTATTTTGATTAAATATGTTGGGTTAAATATATTTTGGATAAACTTTAACATAAAACGTGGAACAACATTTAATTAATCACATGACATAACGCTAATTCGGAAACCCGAGTACGCGAGCCCGAGACCCGCAGATCCAGCCCCAACCGACCCATGACCCACCCCTTTAAAACCCTCTTTGCTTCCTTCCTTTCTCATTTTCACCAACAACACCCTAACCAACTCTCCCTCTCTCCCCTTTCATTTCGAAGAAAGGAAATCAGCCCCAAACGAACCAAAAACTCATAATATCACGAAGGCTCTTCAAGGGAAAACGATCACCATCTCGAGCTCTCCGTCTCCATCTTCTTCGATTTTCGATTTCGTGGTAAGAAGCCTTAAAAATCTTTTAAATTACTTGTAAAGCTTTTATTTACATGCTAGAACGTTTACTCAACGAAGATTTGCCCAAAAACCGACTTGAAAATGCGGTTTTAAAATTAAGTATTCGATCAGTTCGTCTTGCGTGATAAGATCCCAGATCTCAGATCATCCTGCGAAGCGAACCGAGATTTTGACTCGTGAAGCCAAATTGCGAACCGACTTGCGAGTTGACTTGCAAGCCGAACTCTGACCTGCGAAGTGACTTGCGAATTGACCTGACCTGCGGGCTGACCTGCCCTGCGAGTCGAGACTTGCGAACCCACTTGTCTTGCGAACCCAATTTCAGTTCGCATCGCGAACTTAGTTCTCACCACCTTTTCGGTCTGCAGCCAACCTTAGTCGATTTTTCCGAATTTAAATTCCAGATGCGATTTTTAATAAAGCAATGTAGTAGAAATAAAAAATTTCCCAGCCAGGGGCCCTGCCCCTTAGACCCCGCCAGGGGTTGCCGCCCCTTGGACCCCGCTACCATGGGCGCTGCCCCTGGACACCCGTCATCCAGGAACAAAAAACAAGCAACAAACATTTGTTGTCTCTGCCGCAGTATGACCCCAATATGGCAATATGTAATAGCACACAGAAGTACACCAAATTCGAAAATAGTATACATGAATCTGCATTGTTCAAAACACACAAGAAACAACATCAGGTTTAAGCTAATATAAGCATAATATAAATGTATAGCTTACGTACATATATACCAAATTAATGGAATTGTTTTTATTCTTAGTAAATACATTAATCCAGTTAGTTATCCCACATGATCAAATAAATTTCATCAAGGTAAAAAGGTATAGATTCACCCACAAATTATTTAATCAATAACCATAATAAATAAGCAATCAACAAACTAAGCTCATTCTAAAAGCACATATCATACACGGTGGTGGATCCAGAAATTTAAGTAACCATTAGCACATTTTTTTCATAATATTAAATAAATAATTTTTTCATCAACATATATGATTTCATTAAAAAAAATACTTGTAGTTTTTAGAGTAAATAAAATACAAAATAGACTAATCATTTATCACACCAGTAGCAGAAATTGTTTGGACCCGTAGCAATAACAATAAAATCATTATTTTTAAAAAAAATTACATAACGCATTACAAACGGACTCGTAGTAAGTGCTACTGCTAGCTTCTATGTAGCTCCGCCCCTGATGTACATATACATATACATGATATATGAAATATACATACATATAAAATGAATAGACAAAGAATGTAAAATGTTAAATGTACAATACCACCAAGAAGCAGAGTGATAATAGGAGTAGTTGTCAACTTGTTGTCAAATTCTAATCATCCAAAGAGCGTACAAAACGGTTGCAATCTCACGCATAGCGATTAACGAATTAACCAATTTCACTAACAATGCAATTTCTCATCATTGTCGTCATTTTCTATTAATCCGCATAAAATTTGACTGGTATAAATATGAGCTCGCAATGGTAGAACTAAAATTAAAAAATCTAAAATAAGATAACATAAGTAGGGTTAGGAATAGTGTGACACCCGTCAATTTAGAGCTATAATTAGCAATTAAACTACTTGTAATTACGTGTATTTAGTTTTGTATTAATCTAAATATACATGACATTTTGTGTAATTACATACACGCGTACGCGATTTGTTTAAATCGTACACTTAAGAACCGGACGAGTTCTGACATTAATTAATATGGACGTTGGTTATAAAAATTATAAATAATGTGGATTTATCCGAACAAACATTATCTACTATAATATATTTTGAAAATATATTACACGTATTAAATATTATATAAAACGCGCTGTATACAATAAAACCGCGCGAAACACACCCCAACAAGCAAATAATTACCAAGTTATATTTTGTGATTTTATAACTTGAAACAAAGTATTTTGATAAAATATGTTGGGTTGAAAATATTTTGGATAAACTTTAACATAAAACGCGGAACAACATTTAATCAATCACGGGACATAACGCAAATTCGGAAACCCGAGTACGCGAGCCCGAGACCCACCCCTTTAAAACCCTCTTTGCTTCCTTCCTTTCTCATTTTCACCAACAACACCCTACCCAACTCTCCCTCTCTCCCTTTCATTTCGAAGAACCGAAATCAGCCCCAAACGAACCAAAAACTCATAATATCACGAAGGCTCTTCAAGGAAAAACTATCACCATCTCGAGCTCTCCTTCTCCATCTTCTTCGATTTTTGATTTCGTGGTAAGAAGCCTTAAAACTCTTTTAAATTACTTGTAAAACTTTTATTTACATGCTAGAACGTTTACTCAACGAAGATTTGCCCCCAAAACGACTCGAAAATGCGTGTTTAAAGTTAAGTATTCGATCAGTTCGTCCTGCGAGCTGAGATCCCAGATCTCAGATAGTCCTGCGAAGCGAACCGAGATTTCGACTCGTGAAGCCAAATTGCAAACCGACTTGCGAGTTGACTTGCGAGCCGAACTTTGATCTGCGAACTGACTTGCGAATTGACTTGACCTGCAGACTGACCTGCCCTGCGAGTCGAGACCTGCGAGTCAAGACTTGCGAACCCACTTGTCTTGCGAACCCAATTTCAGTTCGCATCACGAACACTGCTCGCACCACCTTTTCGGTCTGCGGCCAACCTTAGTCGATTTTTCCGAATTTAAATTCCAGATGTGATTTTTAATAAATCAATGTAGTAGAAATAAAAATTTTCCCAGCCAGGGGCTCTGCCCCTTGGACCCTGCCAGGAGCTACCGCCCCTTGGACCCCGCTACCAGAGGCGCTGCCCCTGGACCCCCGTCATCCAGGAACTTGAAAATACTTTTACACTAAGTGTTGAACACATACGACAACCGAACTTTATGCGATAATACTTGAACATGCAAATACATATACTTTATAAGACTGTAATGAAACAAACATAATAATAATGTTTTCAGAAATTATTATCACATAACATCACCAACGAGTCATACTTGTTTTCAAACTACAAACGAAATATTAAACAAACACTTGGACATTCCCTAGTTGAGTGGACAACTAGCATGGGTGACCTTTTAAGATACCAACTTATTTACTTGTTACTTACGACCTTGTGCATTTTGGACGCCGGAAGGTTGCAGGGTTCCGAGAACCGATAGACGAAATTACATCCGACACACTACGGAATTACATCCGGGATACTTATTCGATTACACGAAAGTATCATACTTGGTAGACTCAGGTGAGTCTTACAGCCCCACTTTTTACTGTTTTCTACTTGGGGTGAGATACTTTGCTACTGTTTTTCGCATGAACACGAGTACTTGACTCACTTTACTGCTTTTTACACACATTGCATGAGTTACTTTTTATCCACTGAAAGCCTCCTATTGTAAGTTGTTAGTTATGGACTTAAGCGGTAGTACTAGTAAATGGATCCATTTGGAACTGACAATCCCTGCCTGAAGTGGTAGCGCTACCACGGATTTCACCGTAGATACAAGCATATCAGTATTTGTCACATATGAGTGTCGGGATAGTACTCACGGGGGTACATTATATGATTCTTAATTGATTCATACTTACACACTGTTAAGCTTCAACTTATGAGCTCATGGCAACTGTGTTGACTTACTGGTTTACTTACTTTGCTTGATAGCAAAACTGGTACATACTTGTGGTTCATAACGATTACTTATTATTAAACCTGTAAGATTCACCAACCTTTTTGGTTGACCCTTTTTAGCTTTGTATCTCAGGTACACAGACGGAGTAGGATTTCCCTTGGATACTAGCTAGAGTCGCATGATTTCTACATTGCATTTAACGGAGATTATTAGCATTATCTTTTGTATATTATGATTATGTAATAGAATCTCCCGCTACACGTGTGGACTCTAGGGAACTACATTTTTGTAACCGAAAACACTATGTTTTCAAACAATTTTATATTTGAAATGTAACTATTTTTAAACGTCTCATTCAGAGGTCGTTTGCTGTATACTTTGTGCTGTTGATATTTGATTAGTAGCACCCCAAAGCTTTCTTCCGCCAACAGTGAAATTTGGGGGTGTTACATATTGGTAGCACCCCAAAGCTTACTTCCGCCAATGGAGATTGTTCATAATCAAGTAATCAATAACCAAAACGAGATCTCAGTTTTACAATCAAGGCTGCAACAATGCGAGACACGCTTACGGGAAACCGATGATGCTCTCAGAATAGTTAGCAGACTTGCAGAATCTGTGGACCACCTTACCTCTTTGCTTCCACAACTGAATCTACACCGAGATTAGTGTAGTATCTATCATGTAACTATTAGCCACCTATGTAAAACTCATGTAATTCGTCCGGATGTAACAATTCCCAGTATCTTTTGTAAACTCTATATTTTGTAATCTTTGAACTCGTAATCCTAATGACATTATATCTTATTACCTTGCATTGTTGATTGATTGTCAGTTTGTGCTGTTGTATATTATTTTCTTATATATACAATTGTGTTAATCATAACCATTGTCCAAACATCTCATATATCTTTTTCCTTCTTATTTATTCAAGAATCATGCCACCGAGGTGACAAACGTATAACCAAGATGAAATAGCCCGACTCATTGCTCAAGGGGTAGCTGACGCCCTAGCTACTCAAGAAGAACTCCGAAACAATGGCAACGAGGATACCACGAACAACAACACACCTCCAGCTAAAACCTGTTCCTATAAGGACTTTCTAAATTGCAAACCCTTGAACTTCAGGGGTACAGAAGGAGCAATCGGATTATTGAGATGGTTTGAAAAGATGGAATCTGTGTTTCGCATCTGCAATTGCACCGAAGTGTGCAAGGTCAAATACTCCACTTGTACCTTTCTGGAAGGTGCACTCACCTGGTGGAACACCTACATGCAAACCGTAGGGATTGGTACTGCATATCAACTCCCATGGGAAGATCTCAAGAAAATGCTAACAAAGGAGTACTGCCCTCGGGAAGAACTACAACAGCTTGAGGTTGAATTCTGGAACCTCGCAGTTAAGGGAAATGACATCACTGGCTACACCACCCGCTTTTACCAATTGGCACTCCCTTGCCCAACAATGGTGGACCCGGAGTACAAATGGATCGAAATATATATCTGGGGACTTCCAACTCATATTCAGGGGATGGTTACTGCTTCAAACCCAGGAACCATACAGAGTGATGTCCGTATGGCACACAGTTTAATGGCTCAGGTAGTCCACCGAGTGACACAACTGAAAAGAACACAGGCAACCAATCCGGGGATAAGCGGAAGTGGACTGAGAACCCCAACAACCAAAGCCAACAATAAAACAAGAGGCCGGAAACTGCTAAGGCCTACACTGCTGGAACTGACGACCGAAAGAAGTACTAAGGAAGCAAACTCTACTGCTCCAAGTGTAATTTGCACCATGATGGTCCTTGTGACAATGTTTGCGCCAAATTCAAACGACAGGGCCACATAATGTAACACTCCCAAAATTTATTGATTGAGTTTAGCGGAAGCATTTAGTTAAGTATGGGGAGTGCCACAATACATAGTACATGCATACGTATCAGAGCTTATGATTACAACAGAACATAATATATTAAGATGCCAAAAATAATAGTTACAAAGTTTACGATTCGTCAAATCGTACAAATGTGAAAGTTATTAAGTTTATAAAAATAGATTTCATAAATATGACTAAAATCACTTTAGTTATACAAAAGAAATCCAAAAGTTTCAAATGTTGGCATCCTAAAGTTTCGTGGGTCGCTCTAGTTCTGTATGTGCAGGCGGTTCTTACGTGCGCAGCTAATTCCCTGAAAAACATAGTAAAAGTCAACAACGAGGTTGAGTGAATTCACAGGTTTTATATTTACAATAATAGTTGGTACTTTAAATGTTTCGCCAAATGGTTATCGTCATCACGATCAAGTAAGGTTTTGTGGAATGTTATCCAAAGTACGCAGTTTACAGTTTGAGTGGGATGTTACCCAAAATACAGTTTAAGTTTCGTAGAAAAGCAGTGTCCTATTAGTTTACCCAAGAAGTAGGGATTTACATAGTTTATTCAAGAAGTAGTGTTTAAAATGTTTGCCCAAGACGTAGGGACTTTCCAAGAGTGCCCAAGAAGTATGACCCAACAGTATTTGCCCAAGAAGTAGGGACTTCTATGTATGTGCCCAAGACGTAGGGACTTGTATAAGTTGTGTCCAAGAAGTAGGACTGGCATCCAAGACGTAGGACCCATCTGCTCAAGAAGTAGAGCCTTCATCCAAGACGTAGGATGACACCTTGCCCAAGAAGTAGGGACTTTCCGTTTGCCCAAGACGTAGGGACTTGTATAAATGTGCCCAAGAAGTAGGGACTTGCTATTTGCCCAAGACGTAGGGACTTGTATAAATGTGCCCAAGAAGTAGGGACTTGTTGTGCGTGTGCCCAAGACGTAGGGACTTTTCAGTCTGGGTGCCCAAGACGTAGGGACTTTCTATGTGTGTGTGCCCAAGAAGTAGGGACTTTTCAGATGTTTATGAAAATGTTGTTTCATAAGAGTTAGTTTGTAAAAGCATGCGTGGCTGGTCGTTCTCTAGTGTATTCCCAATTTAGTTTTCGTATGAAATCCCATTTCATAAATAATAGTCATAATTGTTTAACCGCAGTCATAAATATTTAGCACAATGTATATCACAACAGTTATATAAAAGTTTGCTCACGTAGCGAAAGCGTTGACTATGTTTTCCACCCCTGTTCAAAAGCAGTTAAAACAGTAAAAGTAGGGGCTGTGAACTCACCTGTTGAGTTAAGTATGTTCGAGTGCTAGCAAAGCCTAAAGCCCGAGTCTAATCCGAAATCTCCTAACGCCCTATACGTATGAGCTTTAATAAGTATGTGGATGTCTATATCGACCATCCATGCTAGTGTCCACGCAACTAGATTATGTCCAAAGTGTTTGTTTGTCGTTTGAGTTTGTAGTTTTAGAAATGTATACGACTCGTTGGTAGCGGTTTGTAATAATAATTTCTGAAAACATTATTATATTTGTTTCGTTTTATGCTTAGCAAAAGTATATACTTTTGTATGTCAATCATTGTTGTAAAAAGTGTAGTTGTCGTTACGTGAAATGTCGAATCATTGGGTAAAACTCAGTTCGCATGGCAGAACCTTAGTTCGCAGGCCAGGTCAGTTCGGGTCGCTCGTTCGGCTCGCTCGTTCGACTCGCAAGTTCGACTCGCTAGTTCGACTCGCAGATCAACTCGATTCGCAGCTCGTTTGGTTCGCTGCACGTTCGGTTCGCTGCTCGTTCGGTTCGCTGCTCGTTCGGTTCACTGCTCGTTCGGTTCGCAGGAAGAACAGATCTCATCTCGCAAAATGAGCTGATTGTATTTTTAACTTTAAAAATGCATTTTTAAGTTAGTTTTTGGACATAATAAGTTGATAGAACACTAAAACATGATGTATTAAGTATTAGAAACACGAGATATCAAAGGAAATAGCAAAATCTAAGAGTTTGCGGGATTGTCAGGTTCTTACAAGGTTATCGCATGAGGAATCCGAGAAGATGGTTGTGTAGAGCTCGACTCCGTGATTGTTTTTCTCCAAATGAGCGAAGTGATTGGAGGTCGTTTGATGGTAGTTTGAGTGTGGGTTGTGATGGTGGTGGTGGTGGTGGATTATTTTGAAAGAGAGAGTGTGAGATAGATAATGATGAGAATGAAATGAGAAGGGAAATGGGGGAGGGGGGCCGGTTTTGGGTCTTCCAAAATGGGGAAGGGACTTTGTCCCAATTTGTGGTATTTAACCCGTGTTCGTTTACCCGATCGTTAAATATTAATTTATTTTAAGTTGGAAATTTTTAAATACATTTTAAGATATATTTTAGTTGAGATATTTTTATAAAAGCAACTTAACTAAGTTGTAACATTATAACTTTGTTTGGTTATAGAAATGTCTCGAATTTGTTTCAGTTTACGAAATACTCATTAAATATTATCAAAATAATATTTAATAGACGTTAATGTTAACTAATAATTTCATATTATTAATTAATTTTATTCACCAACAGTCGTATATTTTTGTCGCGTTGTTTAAATCGTTCTGTACATAATTACAACTAATTATGAATAAGTAATACTACGTGTATTAACTAGTTGGGTTTTTCTAGACTTACCTCTAAAAGTAGTTGCGAATTCACTCAAAGTTAGGGAATTAGCCTAAAATGCAAATGTTTAGTGTACGTAATCGCGTTTAAATTTGTGAGGTGTTACATTCTCCCCATGTTAGAGAAATCTCGTCCCGAGATTTAGAATCAAGTCGGAACGCCAGTTGCATATGTTTTCCGAAAAGTCATGTCGTTAACAATAATAATAGTTTGTTTAGTGCTCCATGTTGCCACAAAGTTCTAACGGTTCATGTATACCCGCGGTATAGTTTGATAAGTTGTGTGTTCGATAAGTGATCCAAGTTTACCAAGTGTCAAGTTTGAATCGACATTCGAATCGTTTAACGTTAAAGCGTATTAGGAGTTTACTAGGACGTATCGATGTCGACGTAGGAATCCGGTTGTGTATCCTTTGTTCTGAGAAGGTACATGCGTCCCGGAGCTGTTGGAACGTTAATGCAATGGTTGTAGTTCAAAATGATAACAGTTGTCAAGACAATTGACAATTCGAAGCGATTAAATAGTTATCTAAATCGTAGTCAAATCGTGATAGAGTAGTTGTTTTGAAAATAGTTAGTAAGCTTCATTGTAAACCAGTTGTTGTTTTAAGTATAAACAGGTAGCGTATAGGTTGTGGACATTCAGTCAAAATAGTAATCCTTTCGTATTGGAAATCAACCTGGTAAATAAATAGTAGGAAAAACTTTCCAATATTGTTGCTTGTGAAATAAACATTTCAGAATATCGCTCGTAGGTTTTTAGTTCGATAAAGTTTGCTACTCGTGATTCGTTTCGCAAGGTTAAGTCTGATCTCCCAAGTGATTGTGTGAGATTTCGTCTCAATCATCGTGTAGTAGCACGCTACCATGTTTCGTTCATGTGGTGTTTATAAAGTTCGAGATCCCCAATACGTATAAGATCCTCGTTTGTTCTCTGTGGCCATTCGATGGGTGAGTCGTCGGTTTCATTCGTTAAATGTTTACTACAAGTTTGTTCGATTTGTTAAAGAGCAGGAGTTCGTTCGCACAGTGGTCAACACGACCGAATAGTTGTCAAACATGATTGAGTAGTAGTTCAAATAGTAGCCAACGCCAAACTGAGAAATGTGGAAGATGATGTTTCACATAAATAGGTTATCGAATACTTAGAAGGATTGACAAGTTTCCCCTTCACGTATCTCACGACTATGAAACGCCCATATGTACTTAGTATAATATAATCACGTTGGCCAGGCGTCATTATATGATGCTAAATACATACTTCTTTTCATCAATCGCTTTATACGATTAGTTTCATATGCGATAAGAATGAGAATGAACGGATCAAAGGATTACGCGTAACGATGTGTCATAACGATAGTTAAACGCATGCATGTATGTTCTAGCCAAGGCTATAGTCTAGGTCTCTAAGGTCTCTATGTCACCTAAGAAATCTAGTTCGCTATAACCAATGGCTCTGATACCAATTTGTAACACCCCCAAAATTTGTTGATTGAGTTTAGCAGAAGCATTTAGTTAAGTATGGGGAGTGCCACAATACACAGTATATACATACGTATCAGAGCTTATGATTACAACAGAACATAATATATTAAGATGCCAAAAGTAATAGTTACAAAGTTTACGATTCGTCAAATCGTACAAATGTGAAAGTTATTAAGTTTACAAAAGTAGATTTCGTAAATATGACTAAAATCACTTTAGTTATACAAAAGAAATCCAAAAGTTTCAAAAGTTGGCATCCTAAAGCTTCGCGGGTCGCCCTAGTTCCGTATGTGCAGGCGGTTCTTACGTGCGCAGCTAATTCCCTGAAAAACATAGTAAAAGTCAACAACGAGGTTGAGTGAATTCACAGGTTTTATGTTTACAATAATAGTTGGTAGTTCGAAATGTTTCACCAAATGGTTATCTTCATCACGATCGAGTAAGGTTTTGTGGAATGTTATCCAAAGTAAGCACTTTACAGTTTGAGTGGGATGATACCCAAAATACAGTTTAAGTTTCGTAGGAAAGCAGTGTCCTATTAGTTTACCCAAGAAGTAGGGATTTACATTGTTTATTCAAGAAGTAGTGTTTAAAATGTTTGCCCAAGACGTAGGGACTTTCCAAGAGTGCCCAAGAAGTAGGACCCAACAGTATTTGCCCAAGAAGTAGGGACTTCTATGTATGTGCCCAAGACGTAGGGACTTGTATAAGTTGTGTCCAAGAAGTAGGACTGGCATCCAAGACGTAGGACCCATCTGCTCAAGAAGTAGAGCCTTCATCCAAGACGTAGGATGGTACCTTGCCCAAGAAGTAGGGACCTTCTGTTTGCCCAAGACGTAGGGACTTGTATAAATGTGCCCAAAAAGTAGGGACTTGCTGTTTGCCCAAGACGTAGGGACTTGTATAAATGTGCCCAAGAAGTAGGGACTTGTTGTGCGTGAGCCCAAGATGTAGGGACTTTTCAGTGTGGGTGCCCAAGACGTAGGGACTTTCTGTGTGTGTGTGCCCAAGAAGTAGGGACTTTTCAGATGTTTATGAAAATGTTGTTTCATAAGAGTCAGTTTGTAAAAGCGTGTGTGGCTGGTCGTTCTCCAGTGTATTCTCAATTTAGTTTTCGTATGAAATCCCATTTCATAAATAATAGCCATAATCGTTTGACCGCAGTCATAAATATTTAGCACAATGTATATCACAACAGTTATATAAAAGTTTGTTCACGTAGCAAAAGCGTTGATTATGTTTTCCACCCCTGTTCAAAAGCAGTAAAAACAGTAAAATTAGGGGTTGTGAACTCACCTGTTGAGTTAAGTATGTTCGAGTGCTAGCAAAGCCTAAAGCCCGAGTCTAATCCGAAATCTCCTAACGCCCTATACGTATGAGCTTTAATAAATATGTGGATGTCTATGTCGACCATCCATGCTAGTGTCTACGCAACTAGATTATGTCCAAAGTGTTTGTTTGTCGTTTGAGTTTGTAGTTTTAGAAATGTATACGACTCGTTGGTAGCGGTTTGTAATAATAGTTTCAGAAAACATTATTATATTTGTTTCGTTTTATGCTTAGCAAAAGAATATACTTTTGTATGTCAATCATCGTTGTAAAAAGTGTAGTTGTCGTTACGCAAAATGTCGAATCGTTGTGTAAAACTCAGTTCGCAGGGCAGAACCTTAGTTCGCAGGCTAGGTCAGTTCGGTTCGCAGCTCGTTCGGTTCGCAGCTCAGCTCGGTTTGCAGCTCAGCTCGGTTCGCAGCTCATTCGGTTCGCAGCTCAGCTCGGTTCCTAGTTCGACTCGCAGCTCATCTCGGTTCGCAGCTCGTTCGGTTCGCTGCATGTTCGGTTCGCTGCTCGTTCGGTTTGCTGCTCGTTCGGTTCACTGCTCGTTCGGTTCGCAGGAAGAACAGATCTCAGCTCGCAAAATGAGCTGATTGTATTTTTAATTTTAAAAATGCATTTTTAAGTTAGTTTTTGGACATAATAAGTTGATAGAACACTAAAACATGATGTATTAGTATTAGAAACACGAGATATCAAAGGAAATAGCAAAATCTAAGAGTTTGCGGGATTGTCGGGTTCTTACAAGGTTATCGCATGAGGAATCCGAGAAGATGGTTGTGTAGAGCTCGACTCCGTGATTGTTTTTCTCCAAATGAGCGAAGTGATTGGAGGTCGTTTGATGGTAGTTTGAGTGTGGGTTGTGATGGTGGTGGTGGTGGTGGATTATTTTGAAAGAGAGAGTGTGAGATAGATGATGATGAGAATGAAATGAGAAGGGAAATGGGGGAGGGGGGCCGGTTTTGGGTCTTCCAAAATGGGGAAGGGACTTTGTCCCAATTTGTGGTATTTAACCCGTGTTCGTTTACCCGATCGTTAAATATTAATTTATTTTAAGTTGGAAATTTTTAAATACATTTTAAGATATATTTTAGTTGAGATATTTTTTATAAAAGTAACTTAACTAAGTTGTAACATTATAACTTTGTTTAGTTATAGAAATGTCTCGAATTTGTTTCAGTTTACGAAATACTCATTAAATATTATCAAAATAATATTTAATAGACGTTAATGTTAACTAATAATTTCATATTATTAATTAATTTTATTCACCAACAGTCGTATATTTTTGTCGCGTTGTTTAAATCGTTCTGTACATAAGTGCAACTAATTATGAATAAGTAATACTACGTGTATTAACTAGTTGGGCTTTGCTAGACTTACCTCTAAAAGTAGTTGCGAATTCACTCAAAGTTAGGGAATTAGCCTAAAATGCAAATGTTTAGTGTACGTAATCGCGTTTAAATTTACGGGGTGTTACACATAGCCAAAAACTGTCGAGTTCCTAGCACATCTACCAAACCCAGTGCACCAAGAGCCTGTTATGAGTGTGGCAATACAGGGCAATTCAGGAATGACTACCCAAAGCTGAAAAATAACAACAACAACAACAACAACAACAACAACAACAACAACAACAGGAACAAAAACAACGCACACGGTAGAGCTTTCGTGATGAACTCAAAGGATGCCCGTCAAGACCCGAATGTGGTCACGGGTACGTTCCTTCTCAATAACCTTACTGCTTCAGTTTTGTTTGATACTGGTGCTGATAAGAGCTTTATATCTGATTATTTTTGTCCACTACTCAACATTACACCCATTGCCTTAGATTCTAAGTACATAATAGAATTGGCGAACGACAAATTGATTGAGGCTGAAAGTGTTATACCTAATTGCACTTTAAACTTAGCCAACGAACACTTCTCCATTGATCGCATACCTGTAGAGATCAGAACCTTCGACATCATAGTAGGCATTGATTGGTTATCCAAGCACCGCGCAAAAATCATCTGTTATGATAAAATCGTTCGTATACCTCTCGTCTCCGGTGGAACCTTAATCATACAAGGGGAGACCGGTAGACCGAGCTTGAACATTATCTCATGCATTAAAACCCAAAAATACCTGAGAAAAGGTTACCAGGCAATCCTCGCACATGTAACGGAGAAAAAGTCAGAGGAGAAGCGACTTGAGGATGTGCCTATTGTTCGAGACTTTCCAGAAGTCTTTCCTGAAGACTTGCCTGGCCTTCCCCCACCCAGACAAATCGAGTTCTCTATTGACCTTGTGCCTGGTGGAGTACCCGTGTTACGAGCTCCATACCGTTTAGGACCATTTGAGTTGCAGGAGTTGTCTACCCAGTTACAGAAACTCCTAGACAAAGGATTCATTCGACCAAGTTCCTCACCTTGGGGAGCTCCGGTCTTGTTCGTGAAAAAAAAAGACGGATCTTTCCGAATGTGTATCGGTTACCATGAACTGAACAAACTAACTGTAAAGAATCGATACCCACTTCCTCGAATTGATGACCTGTTTGACCAAGTTTAGGGGTCGAGTTTTTATTCAAAGATCGATCTACGGTCAGGTTATCACCAACTCCGAGTTCATGACGGTGACATTCCAAAAACTGCTTTCCGAACTCGTTATTGGCATTACGAATTCCAAGTGATGCCATTCAGCCTAACCAACGCACCGGCTGTATTCATGGACCTTATGAATCGGGTGTGCAAACCTTACCTTGACAAGTTTGTTATCGTTTTCATCGATGACATTCTGATATACTCCTGCAACGAACAAGAACACAACCAACACCTGAAAACCATCCTAGAACTACTCAAACACGAAGAATTATATGCCAAATTATTCAAGTGTGAGTTCTGGATGCAAACCGTACAATTCCTCGGTCACGTCATTGATAACCAAGGAATACATGTCGATCCATCCAAGATCGAGGCTATCAAGTGCTGGCAACCCTTGTACTTCAAAACCATGTTCCTATAAAGACTTTTTGAACTGCCAACCCTTGTACTTCAAAGGTACCGAAGGAGCCATCGGTCTTATACTTTGGATCGAAAAGATGGAATCTGTTTTTCGAATCTGCAACTATGCTGAGGAGGACAAAGTCAAATTCTCCACCTGCACCTTATCTGAAGGTGCACTCACCTGGTGGAACTCTTACGCCCAGACTCAGGGAATTGATGTCGCCTATCAACTTCCCTGGGAAGAACTCAAGAAAATGCTCAGGGAAGAGTATTGCCCCCGTGAGCAATTACAACAACTTGAGCAGGAATTCGAGAATCTCACCGTACAAGGAAATGACATCACCAATTACACCACTCGATTCCACCAATTAGATGTCCTATGTCCATCCATGGTAGACCCCGAATACAAACGTATCGAAAGATAGATCTGGGGGCTACCAGAATCAATCCAAGGAAATGTAACCTCTTCAAAACCCGGAACCATCCAAAGTGTCGTCCGTATGGCACATGAACTCATGGCGCAGATTATCCGTCGTGGTACACCCGCTAAGAAAAGCACCGGAGATAACAAAAGGAAACGCAATGGAAACAACAACGAAAACCTAGGACAACAATTAGCAAAGAGGCCAGAGACTGTCAAGGCCTATGCTACAGGACCCGAAGAAAAGAAAGGCTATGAGGGAGACCGGCCTTATTGTCCCAGCTGTAATCGTCATCACAATGGACCCTGTGGTACTCCCTGCAACAAATGCAAACGTTATGGACACCACACCAAGGATTGTAAGGTAAAAACTTGTTTCGAGTGCGGAAACGCTAGGCATTTCAGGAACGGATGTCCGAAGTTGAACAACAATGCCCGACAGAACCCATAACTTTGTTACAGGTACGTTTCTTTTCGATCACCTGACTCTTTCAAATCTTAATCGATATCGAACGACTTTAATCCGTTAGACAAACTTACGCTAGAAACACACGCTTACTTTCTCTCAGACTCCACACAAACCGTCACCTCAAGAAAATTTCGGGACGAAATTCTCCTAACAGGGGGAGAATGTGACACCCGACGATTTACGGTTACTTATTAACCTACTAGAAACCCTAATTACGTGTGTTTAGTTTAGTATTAGTTAAATACTAGTAATTACTTGTAACTATTTGTATATTTATGTGAATATACACCCCCGTAATTGATTTATATTACACTTATGCAATTTGGTAAAATTGTGCAAAACGACCGGACGGAGTCCGACACTGTATAAATACGACGTTTGTGAAAATATTTATATAAATAACTTTAATCTATTTTTAGGAGTCATTTATCATATATTATTATTTTAATATAATAATACCCGAAAAACCTAGACGTTTCGATTAAAACGTCTCAGACGCAACGAAAAAACGCAGAACGCGCCCGGCAATCGAACGAAAGTCAAAATACATTTTCGAATCTAAAATATACTCCCTCCGTCCCATATCTATTGTCCAATATTCCTTTTTGGGATGTCCCAATTTAATTGTCCACTTCCATAAATAGAAAAGAATAATGAAATAAAGTTCAATTTTGTCCCTAATTTATATATGTAAGACAAAAAGGTAGGTAAAAAGTAAAGGGTAAAATTGTCTTGTTACCAAAAAGTAAGAGAGATGGTGATGTTTTTCTTAAACTGCGTATTTTTTATCGGGGGACAATAAAATTGGGACGGAGGGAGTATTATTTAGTGTAAAACTATTAATTAATATATCGTGTCTTAAAACGATAGCAAAAAGCGTCCAAATAAAACGTCACGCGATTTAACCTCCGTAAACGTGCACGCAAATCGAGGCCAATAAATTAACGGAACATTTTTATAAATGTTTTTAAGTATTTTAATAAATACTTCAATCAAAAATATCAAAATTTAAATTGATGTTTAAAACTCGAGTATTAAACGTTAAGCGCCTAAATAAACGACGAAACGAACGAGGAAACGAGCACCGATCGCAACACAGTCTAGAAACGAGGTTAAAAATCGCAAAGACCAGCCCGTGGGCCCCCTTGGCCGGCCCTCATTTCTGCCCCCACTCCCCCCTCACTTCCTTCTTTGACTAACTAAAACCAACCAACACTCCTCCTAATTCCATCACTTCTCCATTTGCAAATTTCACACACAAACCCTCTCCCTTTTTCCCTCTCTTCCCAATCAACATCATCATCATCTTTAACCCAGAAAAATCAGTTCACCATCATCAAAATAATCATCATCCTTCAAGGTCCAAGAACAAGAAGAAGGAAGGAACAAGAATCAAGCTTCTCTTCACCATCTCCATCCTTTCTCACCATTTTCTTTGTAAGAAATCACATAAAATCTTCATAAATATACTTGCATGCTACTGATTTCAATGTCTAGTTGCTCATCTAACATGCTTATGTCCAAATATAAGATCAAAAATCGTTTTTACATAACATATGTTAACATGCACAAATCTGCCCAGAAAAGTCAGACTTAAAGAAAAATTCGTATAAAATCGTATTCTAAGAGTTAGATGATGCATTTTTTAAAAAAATTTGCGTATTGAAAAGAGCTACAACTTTCGTGTTTTACACTTTTTCCAGATCTGTACGTAATTTTGTGTATAAGTCGATCTTTGAGTCTGGTCTAAGATTTGTGGAAAACCGAGTTCGGTTCTTACACAGAATTTTCTACCTATCTAGATGGACTCTATAATTACCAGAAAAATAAAGTTAATAACTAGACACATAGGAGAACAACTGGTAAAAATTGTGGACTCTAATTCGAATCATAATTAGTTAAGAAAAATTGGCGAAATGAACCGACAAAAACCGCAATCATGAAACTTTGAAGTTTGACATGCGTTTTAAAACCAACACCTCGGAATGACTCCGACACGAACCAAAAATTTCTGGAGACTCTATGTACTAATCTATGGCTTCCTTAAAAATATCGGGTCAAACCGAGCCCGTTTGACCATGTTACCAAGACAAAAACACAATTGTTGACTTTGCGAGTTGACTTTGACTTGCGAACTGAAAGCTTTGCGAGTTGAGTTTGACTTGCGAACTGAAAGTCTTGCGAGTTGAGTTTGACTTGCGAACTGAAAGTCTTGCGAGTTGAGTTTGACTTGCGAACTGAAAGTCTTGCGAGTTGAGTTTAACTTGCGAACTGAAAGTTTTGCGAGTTGAGTTGACTTGCGAACTGAAAGACTTGCGAGTTGAGTTTGACTTGCGAACTGAAAGTGTTGCGAGTTGAGTTTGACTTGCGAACTGCAAGTCTTGCGAGTTGAGTTGACTTGCGAACTGAAAGACTTGCGAGTTGAGTTGACTTGCGAACTGAAAGACTTGTGAGTTGAGTTTGACTTGCAAACTGAAAGACTTGCGAGTTGAGTTTGACTTGCGAACTGAAGACTTGCGAGTTGAGTTTGACTTGCGAACTGAAGACTTGCGAGTTGACTTCACGAGTTGACTTTTTGACTTCACGAGTTGACTTTTCAAGTTGACTTTTTGACCTTGAGAGTTGACTTTTTGACCCTTAATTAATTTTCAGAAAATCACATTTTACACTCTAAATTCCGAGCCTTAACACGTCGGACATATACATAACCATATATATAAAAGCAATAAACACCTACAAAGATCAAACCTTTATGATGTAAAATCATATATGAAACTCATATGCTTCGAGAAGTATATAATACGATGAACATAATAATAATACTTTGAATTATTATTACATAACCACACCAACGGGCCGTACCTCTTTTTCCAAAACTCAAACAAAACAATCAACTTATTTGGACATACTAGTTGATGAACTAGCTTTAGGTGGACATAAAACCCCCACCTACCCGATTGGCTTAAGTGGACATTAACCCCCACTTATACAATCGCTATAGATGGTCTTTTGAGACATCTACTTATACAACCTCATACGTTTAGGGCGTTAAGAGGTTGCACACGGGAATGAGAACACCCACTACTTGCTAATATTTGATATTGTTTGCTACCTGCTCAACTCTGGTGAGTTTCATAGCCCCTTTTTACTTGTTTTAAATTGTTTTGGGGGAGAATACATACATACATGTTTTATACAACTGTCTTTCTACATGCTTTATACAACTGTTGTTGTGCAACTATTTTTATACAACTGTCTTTATACATGCTTTATACAACTGTTGTTGTGTAACTATTTTTATACAACTGTTTATAAACAAGGGATAACAAAGGAAAACAAAGGATAACAAGGAAAACAAAAGATAACAAAGGAAAACAAAGGATAACAAAAGATAACAAAGGTTAACAAAGGATAACATGATACTTTTTACAACTGTTTTCGCATTCGTGCAATGCAAAAGAAATCGTGTGTTTCATACTTATGTTTTCAGCTGTTTAAACCTATGAACTCACCAACTTTATGTTGACCCTTTTAGTATGTATTCTCAGGTTTACAGATGCAGTAGGACTACCTACAGGAAACAAGACAGTAGGATGCTTTTGGAAAGCATAGCTCGAGTCACATATTTTCAAACAAGAGATTTAATTGCATTCCTATATTTTGTAGTTATAACTATGTAAATCTGCTTATATCATGCGAACTCCAGATGCTTTTGTAAACATTTGACTTATGGTAATGTAATTATTTTTCAAACGTCTCATGTAGAGGTCGTTTGCTTCAATCTTTGTGTTGTGATATTTAATTTGGTCGGCGCCCCCGTGACATCTCCTACTTCCGCTGCCACGTGTTTTGGGGGTGCGACATATTGGTATCAGAGCCAAAGATTATAGTGAACTAGGATTGCATTAGTGACCTAGACTATAACCATTAGGTTAGTATTCCTTGTTTAGTATGACTGGTTCGGCGATTGCATCTTTTGAATTTAATTTAACATAGCCTGATCAACTATGTACAATTAAAGGAGAATTGATGCAAGACCTGAAATGGTTATAGTGAATGGGAATGCATTAGAAGACTTTGACCAAGGATAGAAACGGGACCAACCCTATACGTGCTTATGTGCTAGGTTATTATATTTCTATATATATAACCTTAACTTCTCGTACACTAAACTCCTTGCCACAGAAATGGCAGACTCCTCTAACGTATCATCAACCAGCTTGAACAACAAAACTCAAACGCTATCCACTACTGAGGGTACCACTCCCTTACCCATCTCTACGACATCAAACTCTCCCAAACCTCTTTACTACATGACCGACGAAGCCTGGGTAGTACGAAGACGTCGAGGGAATGTCGGGTCATCCCGAGCAAACCCTTACTCAAACTCTATTGCTAACACCACAACTAATACCCGTCATCCGGCATACGCCCGCAGGTGGGATGTGCTCCACTCATTATCCTTTATTATGTTCCGTAAACTTTCGAATTTAGAACGGATGTAACATTCCCGGCACCTTTTGTAATTCTTTTAATTGTGTCTTTCGAAACTCGTAGCCTGTATTCAACTTTTCAATCTAATGAATTATTGTTATCATTCAACGCTGTTGTATATTACCTCATTATATATACACATGTGATATATCATAACCTCGCGCAACCCTCTTATATGTCTCAGCTCGTTGTTGTTCAGCATCATGCCTCCAAGACAACATACTTACACCGACGTCGAAATCGCTCAAGTCAATGCACAGAGCGTAGCCCAAGTCCTTGCTGCTCAACAAAATCCAGGCGGCGGAGGCGCGCCTGATAACACATCTACTCCAAAACCATGTTCCTATAAAGACTTTTTGAACTGCCAACCCTTGTACTTCAAAGGTGCCGAAGGAGCCATCGGTCTTATACTTTGGATCGAAAAGATGGAATCTGTTTTTCGAATCTGCAACTATGCTGAGGAGGACAAAGTCAAATTCTCCACCTGCACCTTATCTGAAGGTGCACTCACCTGGTGGAACTCTTACGCCCAGACTCAGGGAATTGATATCGCCTATCAACTTCCCTGGGAAGAACTCAAGAAAATGCTCAGGGAAGAGTATTGCCCCCGTGAGCAATTACAACAACTTGAGCAGGAATTCGAGAATTTCACCGTACAAGGAAATGACATCACCAATTACACCACTCGATTCCACCAATTAGATGTCCTATGTCCATCCATGGTAGACCCCGAATACAAACGTATCGAAAGATAGATCTGGGGGCTACCAGAATCAATCCAAGGAAATGTAACCTCTTCAAAACCCGGAACCATCCAAAGTGTCGTCCGTATGGCACATGAACTCATGGCGCAGATTATCCGTCGTGGTACACCCGCTAAGAAAAGCACCGGAGATAACAAAAGGAAACGCAATGGAAACAACAACGAAAACCTAGGACAACAATTAGCAAAGAGGCCAGAGACTGTCAAGGCCTATGCTACAGGACCCGAAGAAAAGAAAGGCTATGAGGGAGACCGGCCTTATTGTCCCAGCTGTAATCGTCATCACAATGGACCCTGTGGTACTCCCTGCAACAAATGCAAACGTTATGGACACCACACCAAGGATTGTAAGGTAAAAACTTGTTTCGAGTGCGGAAACGCTAGGCATTTCAGGAACGGATGTCCGAAGTTGAACAACAATGCCCGACAGAACCCATAACTTTGTTACAGGTACGTTTCTTTTCGATCACCTGACTCTTTCAAATCTTAATCGATATCGAACGACTTTAATCCGTTAGACAAACTTACGCTAGAAACACACGCTTACTTTCTCTCAGACTCCACACAAACCGTCACCTCAAGAAAATTTCGGGACGAAATTCTCCTAACAGGGGGAGAATGTGACACCCGACGATTTACGGTTACTTATTAACCTACTAGAAACCCTAATTACGTGTGTTTAGTTTAGTATTAGTTAAATACTAGTAATTACTTGTAACTATTTGTATATTTATGTGAATATACACCCCCGTAATTGATTTATATTACGCTTATGCAATTTGGTAAAATTGTGCAAAACGACCGGACGGAGTCCGACACTGTATAAATACGACGTTTGTGAAAATATTTATATAAATAACTTTAATCTATTTTTAGGAGTCATTTATCATATATTATTATTTTAATATAATAATACCCGAAAAACCTAGACGTTTCGATTAAAACGTCTCAGACGCAACGAAAAAACGCAGAACGCGCCCGGCAATCGAACGAAAGTCAAAATACATTTTCGAATCTAAAATATACTCCCTCCGTCCCATATCTATTGTCCAATATTCCTTTTTGGGATGTCCCAATTTAATTGTCCACTTCCATAAATAGAAAAGAATAATGAAATAAAGTTCAATTTTGTCCCTAATTTATATATGTAAGACAAAAAGGTAGGTAAAAAGTAAAGGGTAAAATTGTCTTGTTACCAAAAAGTAAGAGAGATGGTGATGTTTTTCTTAAACTGCGTATTTTTTATCGGGGGACAATAAAATTGGGACGGAGGGAGTATTATTTAGTGTAAAACTATTAATTAATATATCGTGTCTTAAAACGATAGCAAAAAGCGTCCAAATAAAACGTCACGCGATTTAACCTCCGTAAACGTGCACGCAAATCGAGGCCAATAAATTAACGGAACATTTTTATAAATGTTTTTAAGTATTTTAATAAATACTTCAATCAAAAATATCAAAATTTAAATTGATGTTTAAAACTCGAGTATTAAACGTTAAGCGCCTAAATAAACGACGAAACGAACGAGGAAACGAGCACCGATCGCAACACAGTCTAGAAACGAGGTTAAAAATCGCAAAGACCAGCCCGTGGGCCCCCTTGGCCGGCCCTCATTTCTGCCCCCACTCCCCCCTCACTTCCTTCTTTGACTAACTAAAACCAACCAACACTCCTCCTAATTCCATCACTTCTCCATTTGCAAATTTCACACACAAACCCTCTCCCTTTTTCCCTCTCTTCCCAATCAACATCATCATCATCTTTAACCCAGAAAAATCAGTTCACCATCATCAAAATAATCATCATCCTTCAAGGTCCAAGAACAAGAAGAAGGAAGGAACAAGAATCAAGCTTCTCTTCACCATCTCCATCCTTTCTCACCATTTTCATTGTAAGAAATCACATAAAATCTTCATAAATATACTTGCATGCTACTGATTTCAATGTCTAGTTGCTCATCTAACATGCTTATGTCCAAATATAAGATCAAAAATCGTTTTTACATAACATATGTTAACATGCACAAATCTGCCGAGAAAAGTCAGACTCAAAGAAAAATTCGTATAAAATCGTATACTAAGAGTTAGATGATGCATTTTTAAAAAACATTTGCGTACTAGAAAGAGCTACAACTTTCGTGTTTTACACTTTTTCCAGATCAGTACGTAATTTTGTGTATAAGCCGATCTTTGAGTCTGGTCTGAGATTTGTGGAAAACCGAGTTTGGTTCTTACAAAGAATTTTCTACCTATCTAGATGGACTCTATAATTACCAGAAAAATCAGGTTAACAACTAGACATATAGGAGAACAACTGGTAAAAATTGTGGACTCTAATTCGAAACATAACTAGTTAAGAAAAATTGGCGAAATGAACTGACAAAAACCGCAATCATGAAACTTTGAAGTTTGACATGCGTTTTAAAACCGACACCTCGGAATGACTCCAACACGAACCAAAAATTTCTAGAGACTCTATGTACTAATCTAGGGCTTCCTTAAAAATTTCGGGTCAAACCGAGCCCGTTTGACCATGTTACCAAAACAAAAACACAACTGTTGACTTTGCGAGTTGACTTTGACTTGCGAACTGAAAGACTTGCGAGTTGAGTTTGACTTGCGAACTGAAAGTCTTGCGAGTTGAGTTTGACTTGCGAACTGAAAGTCTTGCGAGTTGAGTTTGACTTGCGAACTGAAAGTCTTGCGAGTTGAGTTGACTTGCGAACTGAAAGACTCGCAAGTTGAGTTTGACTTGCGAACTGAAAGTCTTGCGAGTTGAGTTTGACTTGCGAACTGAAAGTGTTGCGAGTTGAGTTGACTTGCGAACTGAAAGTCTTGCGAGTTGATTTGACTTGCGAACTGAAAGACTTGCGAGTTGAGTTTGACTTGCGAACTGAAAGTCTTGCGAGTTGAGTTTGACTTGCGAACTGAAGACTTGCGAGTTGAGTTTGACTTGCGAACTGAAGACTTGCGAGTTGACTTCACGAGTTGACTTTTTGACTTCACGAGTTGACTTTTCAAGTTGACTTTTTGACCCTTAATTAATTTTCAGAAAATCACATTTTAGACTCTAAATTCCGAGCCTTAACACGTCGGACATATACATAACCATATATATAAAAGCAATAAACACCTACAAAGATCAAACCTTTATGATGTAAAATCATATATGAAACTCATATGCTTCGAGAAGTATATAATATGATGAACATAATAATAATACTTTGAATTATTATTACATAACCACACCAACGGGCCGTACCTCTTTTTCCAAAACTCAAACAAAACAATCAACTTATTTGGACATACTAGTTGATGAACTAGCTTTAGGTGGACATAAAACCCCCACCTACCCGATTGGCTTAAGTGGACATTAACCCCCACTTATACAATCGCTATAGATGGTCTTTTGAGACATCTACTTATACAACTTCATACGTTTAGGGCGTTAAGAGGTTGCGCACGGGAATGAGAACACCCACTACTTGCTAATATTTGATATTGCTTGCTACCTGCTCAACTCTGGTGAGTTTCATAGCCCCTTTTACTTGTTTTAAATTGTTTTGGGGGAGAATACACACATACATGTTTTATACAACTGTCTTTCTACATGCTTTATACAACTGTTGTTGCGCAACTATTTTTATAAAACTGTATTTATACATGCTTTATACAACTGTTGTTGTGCAACTATTTTTATACAACTGTTTATAAACAAGGGATAACAAAGGAAAACAAAGGATAACAAGGATAACAAAAGATAACAAAGGAAAACAAAGGATAACAAGGATAACAAAAGATAACAAAGGTTAACAAAGGATAACATGATACTTTTTACAACTGTTTTCGCATTCGTGCAATGCAAAAGAAATCGTGTGTTTCATACTTATGTTTTCAGCTGTTTAAACCTATGAACTCACCAACTTTATGTTGACCCTTTTAGTATGTATTCTCAGGTTTACAGATGCAGTAGGACTACCTACAGGAAACAAGACAGTAGGATGCTTTTGGAAAGCATAGCTCGAGTCGCATATTTTCAAACAAGAGATTTAATTGCATTCCTATATTTTGTAGTTATAACTATGTAAATCTGCTTATATCATGCGAACTCCAGATGCTTTTGTAAACATTTGACTTATGGTAATGTAACTATTTTTCAAACGTTTCATGTAGAGGTCGTTTGCTTCAATCTTTGTGTTGTGATATTTAATTTGGTCGGCGCCCCCGTGACACCTCCTACTTCCGCTGCCACGTGTTTTGGGGGTGCGACACTAAATATTTTGACAACTTAAAATAAAGTATTTTAACAATACTTCAATGAAAAATAATCCCAAATATATCATGATTAAAACGGCGAAAAAAAACGCTACGCGATTTAACCGAATGACGAAAATAACGAGTAAACGACCACAGAACGCAACACAGTTTGAAAACGAGAATTAAATAACAAAACTCATATGAGGCCCTTGGAGTGGGGCCAGCCACGTCCATCTTCACCCAATCCCATTTAATGCAAGAATAATGATTAAGTTTATTTTCTTTCACCATATACAAGACATGCAAAACTCTCATTTGCACACTCAAACTCATCACTTCTTTTTCTCTAGACTCTCTCTAGTCTTTCTCTCACTAAAAATCAGTCATAAAACCACCAACCAACCACCACTAGAACCACCTATCACCACCATAATCCACCACAAGCCACCACCTAAAATCTTCACCATTCCTCAAGATTTTTACAAGGAATTGAAGCTCAAGTCTTCCTCATCTACAATCTGCCATTTCTTCTTCAAATCATCATTGTGAGGACACATTCTTACTCCTTATAAGTTTAATAAAATGTATTTAAAGTTCACTCAATATGTATATAACAAAACATGGCTCAAAAACCATTTTTCACAACATGAAATCAATAAAAAGTAAGAAATACTTTCTGTCCAGAAAGTTTTGTTAATTTCCATGATTTTTATAGAAATCATTTATTCATAGAAATGGAAGTTTTTATAGTCAAAAATCAAGTTCAAGAAGTTATTTTTCCAATCCCATAAGCCTCATATTTGTATGAGTTGGTTTAATATTTTTAATAATTTGTATAAAAACACATAGACAATCTGTTTTATAAAGTCAGAAAGTTCCATCTCAGTATTTTGACCATAACTTGAGCTACGTACCTCAAAATGACCTGAAACCACTGCCTAAATTTCATAAATCTCATTGGCTGAAATTTTTGTGTTGATCACGTTTAGTGATTCCTTGTATATTTTGCCCAGAAATGATGATTGCTTGCATGTGTCCAAATCTGGACACAGGTCAGGAAAGTAATTTTTAAAAAATGGTTGCATTCCCCTAAAATTCCTAAAAACATTACAAAAAGTAGGTAACATAGGTTGTAACAAACGGTATTTTTCTTGAATATAATTTCAGAATGGAAGTATTTTTAATAAATACAACAATGAGATGTATTTTCTGGAAATGGTAAAAAGTGGACTGATTTTGATAACTTTTAAAAACCGACACCTATGGACCTACTATAAAGAGAAAGACTAACTTTTTGTGATCTATGAATATAACTAAGGGTTGGGTAAGAGTTTCAGGTCAAACCGAGTAGGTTTGACCAAGTCAACAAAAACGGGACTCTGTTCTTAAAAACGACAAACTTACTATTTTTGGCAAAATGGTAACCAAGATTGACCAACTTTGACCAGTTTCACAAACTTTGACCAGTTTGACCAACTTTGACCAAATTTGACCAACTTTGACCAAATTGACCAACTTTGACCAGGCTTGACCAACTTTGACCAGTTTTGACCAACGAGTTGACCAACTTTGACCAAGTTTGACCAACTTTGGCCAGTTTGACCAACTTTGACCAGTTTGACTAACTTTGACCAGGTTTGACCAACTTTGACCAACGAGTTGACCAATTTTGACCTACGTTTTAAGGTTTTTACGAACTAAATAATCTGTTTGCAACATACAATATGTACTAATAAACAATATACAGCAAAACAAACTTAATAATAATGTCTAAATGAATTATTATTACAAACTTTCACCAACGGGTTGTACACGTATTTAATAAACAAACTTGAACAACTTAATTAAACATACTAGTTGAGTGAACTAGCTTTAGGTGGACATAAACCTCCCACCTACCCGATTGGCTTAAGTGGACATAAACCCCCACTTATACAATCACTATAGTTGGTCTTTTGAGAGATCTACTTACCCAACCTTATACGTTTAGGACGTTAGAAGGTTGCGCTTGTCAAAAGACAACACTTCATTCAAAACTCAAGACTTACTACTTAAATCATGTTTAGCCACCACTTCGACACGCTTGTCAAAAGATTTGCTCATAACTTGATTCGTAACTTGATTCACGACTTTGACTGCTCCAAACATCACGGGATTAGTTTTGTGTGTGATACTCACAATGACTAAGTCCCCAAACTGCTTCAAAATATAACTTGAACATTCTAATCACTTCTGCACGGGCTACTTGCAGCTACAGAATTACCAATCATCTGTAACAATCTATCTGAAACTTCTATCCCGATGGGTGTATGGAAACCTCATCACATTTTGTATAAGATTTATGTATTCGTCCGGATGTAACTATGCCCAACACATTTTGTAAACATCAATCATGTAATCTATTAAACTTTCGCCTAGGTTGACTTTTAATCATTTCATATTATTGTTGTACTACGATGTACTTACGAACATACCTGCGATAATCTTAGTTCTCATATAAGGATCTCATTCATTCTTTTACCTCCTTTCGTATAAGGATACGCCACTACGAGAATCAACGGAAATTTCTAAACCTCTTACAATAACAAAAATTTTCAACGGATTTCTACCAGATCAAAGCTTTCAAAGAATTTTCACCAAACATTTACCCGGAATTATCTACAACTTCTAATATACAACTAATCTTTATTAGACAGAAATTTTCAAACGTCTTATCAATAATAAGAGTTTTCAACATATTTCAATCGATTTAATTCAGCAAACATTAAATTTTCAAATAAATTCTCATCATAGAAAATTTTCAACAAATTTTTCACCGACTTCTCCATAAAATGATTCATAAAAGTTTTCAAAAATTATAAACTACTTATCTAATATTTTGTACAAAGTCCAAATTTTGAAATTATTAGCAACAATTAAGTTGACGTTTTTGATAGACGAATATTTTATATGTATGAGCACTTGATTTTCATACAGTCTATCTAAATACAAATCACAATGTAGGTAATACAAACGGTAACGTTAATTTAACCAAAAAAGGTACCGACAGTTTTGTAATAAAACATGAGATAGTTACAACTCTTCTCGTATACCAGAAATTATGTAACTTTAGAGGCTAACACTTCTTTTACAAATTCACTATTTTGATAAAACAATTTTCTCGTAGGAAATGGCAAGTCCCTCTGTAGACAAACACGTGTCTGACGACAACCAACTCTGTAACGAACCAACGACATTCTTATACCTAGTTACTTTAGACGACGATATGAAACTATTGGAAGATGAACCCTTGGAGGCGATGGCACTTGAGGAAAAATTTGAGGAATCTTCACCTAACCCTATGGTAGCACGGATGTTGCTTACCACCTAGAAAACTGCTGAAATACTCCAAGCTGACCCCATCCTTAACCTTATAACTACTACCTCTACTGCTTCTTCATCCACTGCTACTAATCCTATTGCCACTATACATCATCATTCCTACCGAAACACATCGTAGAATTTGCTCTTTGAGTTTAACAAGCGAAATCCTCCATATAGGCTTTATAGATTACGATCTATGTTCTCTAACCATCGATAACTACTTGTACTTTAAAAGACCTACAGGACTTCTAACGATTTACATATTGGAAATTCGTTTACAACGATTTATATTGGATGTGATCCAACGAATTACTCATAACTTGCGAATTGTTTACAAACTAGTTTATTGACAGTTTTAACAAAATATATATTGAAATCCAATTACTACTTTCATTTTTCTTTTATCAAGATTTGATCACTACTTTGACTTGTACGTCAACGAATTACCCAATACCCGAGACATAATACATGCTTCCAACTACGATTCCTACAACGAACCACAGATGAATGTTTTCCTACTACGAACCCTATAGTAAATGACCTTACTACGACCAACTATTTAGGAATATTTGTCCTACTTATAGTACACGGGGATAATTTTCTAAACGTATACGAATAGATGTGTTTACATCACGAAATAACAACCAGAACAACAACGCTCGACAAAACCCATAACATTGTTACGGGTACGTTACCGCTCTATAATTTGACTCTTTTTAATCCTATTCGGTACTGGATTACACAATCACGCCCCACAGACCTAGAAGCTAAGAATATTGTAGAAATAACAGATTGATTTTAGCCGTGAAATCGTAATTCAGAACCTCATTGCGAACTTAGCAGACAAAACTTTTCTCCCTAGACCTAATAAACCATCAGAACTTCCATTCCCTTTCCTTTCTCGATGCCATCTAAGAATCTCATCCGAATCGTTGCCATGAGAAACCTATTGTATTCTTACGGTTACCAGTAGAACATTGATCTAATGAGGGGAGAAAAGGTAAAACAAGAATTATTTCGTTAAGAAACTTACGTAAACCTTACAACAGAAAACCAAGAACTTAGACCCTGATGGCTTACACATCATCAAGGCCTGGTGAATCTCAAGGCAAGGCCCGACTTCACTTATGGATAAGAAACTCATATATGATAGAAACACGCACTTACTCTCTCACAGACCCCACACAGACCGTAACTGCACACTAATTTCGGAACGAAATTCTCCTAACAGGGAGAGAATGTGACACCCGACGATTTAGGTTAACTGTTAAACCTAAGCTAGGACCCTAATTACTTGTATTTGGTTGTATTAGGCTAAATAATTGTAATTACATGTATATTTGAATATACACTTATGTGATTATGTGTTTATCTATAATTGCGTAAAACGATCGGACGGAGTCCGACACAATATACGACGTTGGTGAAAACATTTCTATAAATAACTTAAATCTATTTTTAGAAGTTATTTATCATATATTATTATTTTTACATAATAGTACACGAAAAACCTAGACGTTTTGTTTAAAACGTAACAAACGCGGTAAAAATGCGCGAATCGAATTCGGAAACCAAACGAAAATCAATAAATATTTTGACAACTTAAAATAAAGTATTCTAACAATACTTCAATGAAAAATAATCCCAAATATATCATGATTAAAACGGCAAAAGAAAACGCTACGCGATTTAACCGAATGACGAAAATAACGAGTAAACGACCATAGAACACAACACAGTCTGAAAATGAGAATTAAATAACAAAACTCATATGAGGCCCATGGAGTGGGGCCAGCCACCTCCATCTTCACCCAATCCCATTTAATGCAAGAATAATGATTAAGTTTATTTTTTTCACCATATACAAGACATGCAAAACTCTCATTTGCACACTCAAACTCATCACTTCTTTTTCTCTAGCCTCTCTCTAGTCTTTCTCTCACTAAAAATCAGTCACAAAACCACCAACCAACCACCACTAGAACCACCTATCACCACCATAATCCACCACAAGCCACCACCTAAAATCTTCACCATTCCTCAAGATTTTTACAAGGAATTGAAGCTCAAGTCTTCCTCATCTACAAACTGCCATTTCTTCTTCAAATCATCATTGTGAGGACACATTCTTACTCCTTATAAGTTTAATAAAATGTATTTAAAGTTCACTCAATATGTATATAACAAAACATGGCTCAAAAACTATTTTTCACAACATGAAATCAATAAAAAGTAAGAAATACTTTCTGTCCAGAAAGTTTTGTTAATTTCCATGATTTTTATAGAAATCATTTATTCATGGTATACTTATATTGCAATATGCAATACTTTTACTTATCATTGACGAATGATACAATTTTGGTAATCTTGTAGATCATACTTATAACTATTTGCTTACAAACCAATGAACTCACCAACTTTATGTTGACCCTTTTAGTATGTATTCTCAGGTTTACAGACGCAGTAGGACTACCCACAGGAATCAAGACAGTAGGATGCTTTTGGATAGCTCAGTTCGAGTTGCATTGTTTTCAAACATCAAGGAATTTGAATTGCATTTATTATATTACTAGTTATAATTATGTAATTCTACTTTTATTATGTGAACTCCAAATATTTTTGTAAACATTTGAATTATTGTAATGTAACTATTTTCAAACGTCTCATATAGAGGTCGTTTGCTTTAATCTTGGTGTTATGATATTTGATTTGGTCGGCGTCCCCGTGACTCCTCTTATTTCCGCTGCCACGTGTTTTGGGGGTGCGATAGATTGGTATCAGAGTCAAAGGTTATAGCGAACTAGGATTGCATTAGTGACCTAGACTATAATCATTAGGTTAGTATTCTTTGTTTAGTATGACTGGTTCAACGATTACATCATTTGAATTTAATTTAACATAGCTTGATCAACTATGTACAATTAAAGGAGATTCGATGCAAGACCTGAAATGGTTATAGTGAACGAGAGTACATTAGAAGACTTTGACCAAGGATAGAAACGGGACCAACCTTTTACGTGCTTATGTGCTAGGTTATTATATTTCTATATATATAACCTTAACTTCTCGTATACTAAACTTCTTTCCACAGAAAATGGCAACCACTCCCACAACTACGTCACCTAACATTGAGAACAAAACACAGACCTTACTTACTACTATGGAGATTTCCACGGTACCCGCTCTCCCAACCGAATAGGGCAACGAGATAATCAAATAGGACTCACTTGAGAAAAATCCACCTAAGGATTCGCCACCCAAACAAGTGACACCTACTTCACCCTCTTCTTTCCGCTCGCAACCAAATCACTTAGACGTATAAAACTTGAACAATACGATACTTCATCACTTAGATGAACTAATCCTACTTCCGTCACTTCACACTCTCTCTTCCCACTCACATCGTAGATCTATGGATTGCGTACATCACAAACAACTAGGGGAAACGCTAGAACCGCCTCGAACTATAATTTATCTTGTTCATACTACTACTACTAGTAATACTCCACCCATTAGGACCCGTGGTCATACAGGGGTCCACTAGTGAACTTGGTTAGCCACAACACCTACTTATCGGAAATGATTTTTCCAACAATTGAATGAACCCCAACGATTCACTCAACTCTATACCGATCACGATTGATTACTCTTTGACTTGTATGACAACACTTCATTCAAAACTCAAGACTTACTACTTAAATCATGTTTAGCCACCACTTCGACACGCTTGTCAAAAGATTTGCTCATAACTTGATTCGTAACTTGATTCACGACTTTGACTGCTCCAAACATCACGGGATTAGTTTTGTGTGTGATACTCACAATGACTAAGTCCCCAAACTGCTTCAAAATATAACTTGAACATTCTAATCACTTCTGCACGGGCTACTTGCAGCTACAGAATTACCAATCATCTGTAACAATCTATCTGAAACTTCTATCCCGATGGGTGTATGGAAACCTCATCACATTTTGTATAAGATTTATGTATTCGTCCGGATGTAACTATGCCCAACACATTTTGTAAACATCAATCATGTAATCTATTAAACTTTCGCCTAGGTTGACTTTTAATCATTTCATATTATTGTTGTACTACGATGTACTTACGAACATACCTGCGATAATCTTAGTTCTCATATAAGGATCTCATTCATTCTTTTACCTCCTTTCGTATAAGGATACGCCACTACGAGAATCAACGGAAATTTCTAAACCTCTTACAATAACAAAAATTTTCAACGGATTTCTACCAGATCAAAGCTTTCAAAGAATTTTCACCAAACATTTACCCGGAATTATCTACAACTTCTAATATACAACTAATCTTTATTAGACAGAAATTTTCAAACGTCTTATCAATAATAAGAGTTTTCAACATATTTCAATCGATTTAATTCAGCAAACATTAAATTTTCAAATAAATTCTCATCATAGAAAATTTTCAACAAATTTTTCACCGACTTCTCCATAAAATGATTCATAAAAGTTTTCAAAAATTATAAACTACTTATCTAATATTTTGTACAAAGTCCAAATTTTGAAATTATTAGCAACAATTAAGTTGACGTTTTTGATAGACGAATATTTTATATGTATGAGCACTTGATTTTCATACAGTCTATCTAAATACAAATCACAATGTAGGTAATACAAACGGTAACGTTAATTTAACCAAAAAAGGTACCGACAGTTTTGTAATAAAACATGAGATAGTTACAACTCTTCTCGTATACCAGAAATTATGTAACTTTAGAGGCTAACACTTCTTTTACAAATTCACTATTTTGATAAAACAATTTTCTCGTAGGAAATGGCAAGTCCCTCTGTAGACAAACACGTGTCTGACGACAACCAACTCTGTAACGAACCAACGACATTCTTATACCTAGTTACTTTAGACGACGATATGAAACTATTGGAAGATGAACCCTTGGAGGCGATGACACTTGAGGAAAAATTTGAGGAATCTTCACCTAACCCTATGGTAGCACGGATGTTGCTTACTACCTAGAAAACTGCTGAAATACTCCAAGCTGACCCCATCCTTAACCTTATAACTACTACCTCTACTGCTTCTTCATCCACTGCTACTAATCCTATTGCCACTATACATCATCATTCCTACCGAAACACATCGTAGAATTTGCTCTTTGAGTTTAACAAGCGAAATCCTCCATATAGGCTTTATAGATTACGATCTATGTTCTCTAACCATCGATAACTACTTGTACTTTAAAAGACCTACAGGACTTCTAACGATTTACATATTGGAAATTCGTTTACAACGATTTATATTGGATGTGATCCAACGAATTACTCATAACTTGCGAATTGTTTACAAACTAGTTTATTGACAGTTTTAACAAAATATATATTGAAATCCAATTACCACTTTCATTTTTCTTTTATCAAGATTTGATCACTACTTTGACTTGTACGTCAACGAATTACCCAATACCCGAGACATAATACATGCTTCCAACTACGATTCCTACAACGAACCACAGATGAATGTTTTCCTACTACGAACCCTATAGTAAATGACCTTACTACGACCAACTATTTAGGAATATTTGTCCTACTTATAGTACACGGGGATAATTTTCTAAACGTATACGAATAGATGTGTTTACATCACGAAATAACAACCAGAACAACAACGCTCGACAAAACCCATAACATTGTTACGGGTACGTTACCGCTCTATAATTTGACTCTTTTTAATCCTATTCGGTACTGGATTACACAATCACGCCCCACAGACCTAGAAGCTAAGAATATTGTAGAAATAACAGATTGATTTTAGCCGTGAAATCGTAATTCAGAACCTCATTGCGAACTTAGCAGACAAAACTTTTCTCCCTAGACCTAATAAACCATCAGAACTTCCATTCCCTTTCCTTTCTCGATGCCATCTAAGAATCTCATCCGAATCGTTGCCATGAGAAACCTATTGTATTCTTACGGTTACCAGTAGAACATTGATCTAATGAGGGGAGAAAAGGTAAAACAAGAATTATTTCGTTAAGAAACTTACGTAAACCTTACAACAGAAAACCAAGAACTTAGACCCTGATGGCTTACACATCATCAAGGCCTGGTGAATCTCAAGGCAAGGCCCGACTTCACTTATGGATAAGAAACTCATATATGATAGAAACACGCACTTACTCTCTCACAGACCCCACACAGACCGTAACTGCACACTAATTTCGGAACGAAATTCTCCTAACAGGGAGAGAATGTGACACCCGACGATTTAGGTTAACTGTTAAACCTAAGCTAGGACCCTAATTACTTGTATTTGGTTGTATTAGGCTAAATAATTGTAATTACATGTATATTTGAATATACACTTATGTGATTATGTGTTTATCTATAATTGCGTAAAACGATCGGACGGAGTCCGACACAATATACGACGTTGGTGAAAACATTTCTATAAATAACTTAAATCTATTTTTAGAAGTTATTTATCATATATTATTATTTTTACATAATAGTACACAAAAAACCTAGACGTTTTGTTTAAAACGTAACAAACGCGGTAAAAATGCGCGAATCGAATTCGGAAACCAAACGAAAATCAATAAATATTTTGACAACTTAAAATAAAGTATTCTAACAATACTTCAATGAAAAATAATCCCAAATATATCATGATTAAAACGGCAAAAGAAAACGCTACGCGATTTAACCGAATGACGAAAATAACGAGTAAACGACCATAGAACGCAACACAGTCTGAAAATGAGAATTAAATAACAAAACTTATATGAGGCCCATGGAGTGGGGCCAGCCACCTCCATCTTCACCCAATCCCATTTAATGCAAGAATAATGATTAAGTTTATTTTTTTCACCATATACAAGACATGCAAAACTCTCATTTGCACACTCAAACTCATCACTTCTTTTTCTCTAGCCTCTCTCTAGTCTTTCTCTCACTAAAAATCAGTCACAAAACCACCAACCAACCACCACTAGAACCACCTATCACCACCATAATCCACCACAAGCCACCACCTAAAATCTTCACCATTCCTCAAGATTTTTACAAGGAATTGAAGCTCAAGTCTTCCTCATCTACAATCTGCCATTTCTTCTTCAAATCATCATTGTGAGGATATATTCTTACTCCTTATATGTTTAATAACATGTATTTAAAGTTCACTCAACATGTATATAACAAAACATGGCTCAAAAACCATTTTTCACAACATGAAATCAACAAAAAGTAAGAAATACTTTTTGTCTAGAAAGTTTTGTTCATTTCCACGATTTTTATAGAAATCATTTATTCATGAAAATGGACGTTTTTATAGTCAAAAATCAATTTCAAGAAGTTAGCTTTCCAATCCCGTAAGCACCATATTTTTATGAGTTCGTTTAGTATTTTTAATAATTTGTATAAAAACACATAGACAATCTGTTCTATAAAATCAGAAAGTTTCATCTCAATGTTTTGACCATAACTTGAGCTACACACCTCAAAATGACATGAAACCACTGCCCAAATTTCATAAATCTCATTGGCTGCAATTTTTCTGTTGATCACTTTTACTAATTCCTTGTATATTTTGCCCAGAAATGATGATTGCTTGCATGTGTCCAAATATGGACACAGGTCAGGAAAGTAATTTTTCAAAAATGGTTGTAATCCCCTAAAATTCATGGAAAAATTACACAAAGTATCTAACCTAGCGTGTAACAACCGGTATTTTTCTTGAATAGAAGTATTTTTAATAAATACAATAATGAGATGTATTTTCTGGAAATGGTAAAAAGTGAACTGATTTTGATAACTTTTAAAAACCGACACCTATGGACCTACTATTAAGAGAAAGACTAACTTTTTGTGATCTATGAACATAACTAAGGGTTGGGTAAAAGTTTCAGGTCAAACCGAGTAGGTTTGACCAAGTCAACAAAAACGGGACTCGGTTCTTAAAAACGACAAACTTACTATTTTTGGCATAATGGTAACCAAGATTGACCAACTTTGACGAGTTTCACCATCTTTGACCAAGTTTGACCAACTTTGGCCACTTTGACCAACTTTGACCTGTTTGACCAATTTTAACCAGGTATGACCAACTTAGACCAGTTTTGACCAACGAGTTGACTAACTTTGACCAACTTTGGCCAGTTTGACCAGCTTTGACCAGTTTGACTAACTTTGACCAGGTTTGACCATCTTTGACCAACGAGTTGACCAACTTTGACCTACGGTTTAAGGTTTTTACGAACTAAATAATCTGTTTGCATCATACAATATGTACTAATAAACAATATACAACAAAACAAACTTAATAATAATGTCTAAATGAATTATTATTACAAACTTTCACCAACGGGTCGTACACGTATTTAATAAACAAACTCGAACAACTTAATTGAACATACTAGTTGAGTGAACTAGCTTTAGGTGGACATAAACCCCCACCTACCCGATTGGCTTAAGTGGACATAAACCCCCACTTATACAATCACTATAGATGGTCTTTTGAGACATCTACTTACCCAACCTTATACGTTTAGGACGTTAGAAGGTTGCACTTTGGACTTTGCTTGCTATTTGATTATTGCTTGCTACCTGCTTAACTCTGGTGAGTTTCACAGCCCCTTTTTACTGTTTTTCAACTGGGGTGAGAATACATACAACTGTTTATATAAACTGCTTTTATGACCACAAGTACTAGCAACAACTTTTCGTACGGATTGCATGAGATTTTATGATAATCCACTAAAGCCCTCTACCCATCATAGTTCGTTAATATATGCGTGAATATTATTGGATAGTACTATCAGGGTTTGACAAACCTCGTCCGGGCTAGTCGCTCTAGCCAACCCACGGGCGCAATATTATTTGCGAATTAGAAGTGTATCAGATTAGTACACTTACCGGAGGCAAACAACGTTAAGCTCGAACTATGAGTCTCATGCAAATGGTATACATATATTGCAATATGCAATACTTTTACTTATCATTGACGAATGATACAATTTTGGTAATCTTGTGGATCATACTTATAACTGTTTGCTTACAAACCTATGAATTCACCAACTTTATGTTGACCCTTTTAGTATGTATTCTCAGGTTTACAGACGCCGTAGAACTACCCACAGGAATCAAGACAGTAGGATGCTTTTGGATAGCTTAGTTCGAGTTGCATTGTTTTCAAACATCAAGGAATTTGAATTGCATTTATTATATTACTAGTTATAATTATGTAATTCTACTTTTATTATGTGAACTCCAAATATTTTTGTAAATATTTGAATTATTGTAATGTAACTATTTTCAAATGTCTCATATAGAGGTCGTTTGCTTTAATCTTGGTGTTATGATATTTGATTTGGTCGGCGCCCCCGTGACTCCTCCTATTTCCGCTGCCACGTGTTTTGAGGGTGCGACAGTAGCGTTACTACGGATTTCACCGTAGAAACAGGTATATTAGTATTTGTCACATATGAGTGTCAGGATAGCACTCATGGGGGTACATTATATGATTCTTACTTGATTCATACTTACACAATGTTAAGCTTCAACTTATGAGCTTATGGCAACTGTGCTGACTTACTGGTTTACTTACTTTGCTTGATAGCAACAATGGTACATACTTGTGGTTCATAACGATTACTTATTACTAAACCTGTAAGATTCACCAACCTTTTTGGTTGACCCTTTTTAGCTTTGTATCTCAGGTACACAGACGGAGTAGGATTTCCCTTGGATACTAGCTTGAGTCGCATGATTTCTACATTGCATTTAACGGAGATTATTAGCATTATCTTTTGTATATTATGATTATGTAATAGAATCTCCCGCTACACGCGTGGACTCTAGGGAACTATATTTTTGTAACCGAAAATACTATGTTTTCAAACAATTTTATATTTGAAATGTAACTATTATTAAACGTCTCATTTAGAGGTTGTTTGCTGTATACTTTGTGCTGTTGATATTTGATTAGTAGCACCACAAAGCTTGCTTCCGCCAACAGTGAAATTTGGGGGTGTTACAAATAGGAATATGACTAGGGTCTAAGTAGCGTGTGTTTGGTGCTACAGGTTGGAGCTGGAGCTGGAGCTAATAGAAGCAACTTTAAAAAGCTTCAAACTCCATTTTGATTTTGTTGCCAAAAAAATAAGATTTATGACTATTTTATTAAAAGTAGAAGTTTAAGCTTGAAACCCCCTCAAAAGCCTTGTGCCAAAACACACCCGTAAGCAGTTGAGGAGGGAGGAAGATACATACGAACACTACGATGTTAAGCATATATGACAAGAGCTATGTAACAAATTTTAGAGTTATTATTGTTCTAGCCATATTTTAAATAGTAATACAAATACAAATATGCAATCCTTTGATATTTACTTTTTTGGTATCTGAAATTTAAAAAAGGAACTCTCAACAACACTCTACTCCTCTTGCTTGAAGTGTCCCTATCATTTAGGTTGACTTGTAATAATAAAAATATAAAAGGAATTAGTCATAGTTATTTATCTTGTATAATAAATAACAATAAATTTGAAAATTAAATACTTCATCCGTTTCAAAATTCAATATTTAGTAATTAAGATTGACATCTTTATTATTAAATAATGCTCTCATTTTGATATTCTATACAATCACATACATATATTTTGGAATAATACTACTCTTTTCTTAATTAACGAAATATGTTTTAATTACTAACTAATGACATGCATTATGTTATCCACTCTTTTTTCACCACTGTCCAAGACAGACTTAATTTGAGGTCAAGAAAATGGACAACCTTTGCAAATTAACATACACTTCAACTTACAAACTGAATTAACTTAAAAGAAATCTAAATCATACATCGATCAATAAAATGTACTATCATTCACGGTTATATCCTGCCAAAAATCTTCAAAGAAGAAATCATTGACTAAACCAAAAGGTGACGACAACAAGGTGTCACTTGGGTCGTAGATGCTATAATCGTCTAGTAAAAACGGTTCTGTCCAGAAATCTCTTTCCAGTTTGTAATCAGAACATTGCAGAGCAGCATGACTCGAAGTTGCATAACGTGAGTCGTCACCCAACGAACTTGAAGACGTTACAGAAATTGATGGTAATTGATCAGATGATGGTATGGGAGGTAAAGTGACAACTTTTTTAACTTTAGTCTTTTCGGTCTTTGACCTTCCACTCTGTTCATCTTTTGACACTGTTTGATCTCTTTGAGCTCGTGTTTTCAGGTGCGCATGCCAATGGTTTTTGATCTCATTGTCGCTTCTTCCAGGCAACCTTTCAGCGATTCTTGACCATCTATACATCATATGTAACAGCAAAATTGTAAATCTAATCTTTATTCAGTATAATATAATTCAAAATTAAGTTTATATATTAACTGATCGCCGCTTACCTGTTGCCAAGCTTGTTTTGTAGACCAACAATGACATCTTCTTCTTCTTTCGAAAAGTTGCCAAGTTTCACATTTGGGGATAAATAATTCTTCCATCTTAGCCTACAACTCTTTCCGCATCTAGCCAAACCTATACAGAAGCAGATCGAGATCAGAACCAACGAACAATTAAAATGCAAAGTATAAAAATAGATGGTCCATCATATTAATCATACCAGCACGCTTAGGAAGTTCACGCCAATTGTAATGACCGTAGCTTTCGATATAGGCTCGAAGCTTATTGTCTTCGTCTTCACTCCACGCACCTTTCTTCCTTCCGTGTTCGTCAAAACATGGTCCCATCACCATTTTCGTCTCTTCTTTAATTTCTAGATGTACGTCCCTTTAATCAGATGTAATTATATTATGTATGTTTTCTAACTATTGAGGCTAATTAGTCTTTTATACGCGTGCAATTAATTCAAAACGTGGTGCCTTCCATGGATAAATAATATCAAATGTAAAGAAAGACCATAAGAAAGTGACAATTTAATTTACCAGGACCACAACCCATTTGCTATTTATTGGTACCTCAATTTTACGCAAATTTGATACACTTTGCTAGGCACATTTTTAGAATGTTTATTTTTTTTTTTGTATCTTAAAATAATATTATTATAATTATTATTACCTTTTAATCTTTATGAACATGGATCGTTTAAAATAAGCATATTTGTAGTTCATCAAATACAACTCATATATATGTATCTTTTTATTTTTAAATATTAGAATCTACATAGTTAAGTTATGATGGCTTAACGTTTAAATATTACTCCGTATAAACTACATAATCAACTAATCAGCTTAATTCAATTAAGTTAATTGAGTGAAGTGGAAGGATATAATTTGATGGATGAAATAAATATTTGTTCGGCATTTTCTTGTAAAACCGTTGATAATTAGTGTAACTATGACCGTCTCACATGTCTCTCTCTAAGGATATCATGTGGAATACAATGTTAATGTTAAAAGCATACCGAGTGTATAAATCTTTACAAAACTTTTTTTTAGACACATCATCAACTTTTAAAAAAACTTTATAAAAAAGCTTTATCTTCGATAGAAAAAGCTTTTGTAAAACTTGATCCGACCTTTTTGTTACAAAGTCCTGCTGCTCACGACCAACCAAACTACGCGCATGAGAGTGAGAGTCTACCCTATATTTGCACTCCATGGAAACTTGGGTCTCTTTTGCTGTTCAAAGAATTGAAATTGATAGATAGTGATTAATTAATTGTAGGCCGACGCGAAGTCGGGTAATTGGATGACGGACATGTGCTGATGTCACTCTGGCTTACTCGATCGATCATCGAATTCTCGTGTAAAACAGACCATTGAACGCTTTTAGTGGATCATGATGAAGTTAATTATTACACCAACGTGCAATGTCATGTCTTAAATTTTATTTATTTATATTTATGCTAGAAAAAGTAAACAATTCATTGATTGATTGTTTCATAGAAGAAGCTTAAAAACATAGCCAAATAATGTTAATCTGTTCTGAAAAGTCAATTTAATGACCTTTCAAAAATGAGAACTCTTATAATAAGAGTAATTCTACACTCACGAAATTTTTACAAACAAATTTTCATAAAAATGATGTGGCATGTTACTTCATCAAAACGAAAATCAAAATTACTTCGTTTATAAGAAAAATCTAACACTAAAAAAACAATAACTAAATGTTCGCAATTTAGTCCTAACAATTAAAAATTACGACTATTACTAAATAATAAAACTAGTCTTCGTCTTCTTCGTTGTCCGAAACTTCAAAGTACTCTTTAAACTCCTTCCGAACGAATTTTTCCATCTTGTGGACAGCACGAATGTCACCCGGATCCGATAGGTATGCAGTTGAAAGCATAAGGAAATGAACTCCTTTAAAGCGGTTCCAATGTTTACAACTCAGGAGAAAGTGTAAACGGCCATTTTCCTAGACGCTAAAGTTTCATTTTTGTAGTTTGTTATACCCTCCATCAACTCATCCATTTTGGATGAGCTGGTTCCACGTGATGAAGTCGCCGCATCGAAAGAACAAGAACTTGTAGCCGCTTTTCTTAATTGGTTTCGAGCAGTTGGTCATGAAATTGGGTCGTCTCCAAAAAACTTGTTCAAACGAGTAGCTGGGTAGTCATAAGAGAGATTAATCAGCTTCCTCTCACCGAAAAGCTCACTATAAGCATATTGAGAATTCGTTCCACTTTGGTTTGTCTCTTAAGGTCAACCAACACTCATTCATAGTAAAACTCTTTGTGAAAGTCTTGTAGTAGTCTTGGAGAGCTTTTTCGTAGATATCTACGTCGTTTCGACCGCCACTCCAATTGCAATACGCTTTGTTGTAGAGGAGCTGAACACAATGCAAAATTGGTCGTTGATACTACGCCATTTTCGAAATAGTTGATCATCGCCGCTAACACAATCATGTTCATTGTTGCTAAACTTTTTGTTGACCATCTCCCAAAAACTCTTTCTCCTTTGTGAGTTCCCATTTTTGGAGTCTTTGGACACATCGACCCAATAATGGGCCAGCCAAGCTTTTTATGGTGGCAACCGTGCACAGTTTCTTATTTCACGTTATTTTTTCACTTGTGGCTTTGCCTTTTTTTTTTATTTTTTATTATGTTGGCCTTCAGGTTGTACAGTTTCTTGTAGTGGTGATTGTAAGGGTTGTTGTGCGGGTGGTTGTTGAAAGAATAGTTGTTGAGAGTAAAAATGGAGAAGCTGTAGTTGGTTTTATTGGAATTGTTGGTTTGTGGTAATCGAGAGGTTGTTTGTTGAGAGTAAAATTGGGGTTGATTCAATCCGCATTGATGTGTATTCGGGTTGCGAATTGGGGATGACGAGGTCGAACCAGGTGTATTTGGTGTGCCAAATAGTATAAAATTTGTGTATGACATATCGTTTCGGTTTGAGAATTGATTTGGATTAGGCTAGACAATTTTTATAAATGATTGTTGAACGTTTTTTGTTTAGTAATTATCGTGTGGACCGTGTATTATGTAAATTGTTGGATTTATACTTGGAAAAAGGGTTTATTGATTTTTTATTTATTTTTTTAACTATTCGTTGGAATGCAATGGTCAAAATCTTTTATTTTTAAATTTTATCATTTTACATTTGTATTTCAGTTAGTTTAACTTTTTTTTTTTTTTGGCAAAACCAGGAAGAAAAGGATATTCATGTGTGTCCCACCGAGTGTGCTCGTTCGGTACCCAGCCACGATGCCACTCTACCACGCCCATCACTGTATCCGTGGTGGCATCATGGTGGCTTCAACTCAGATAACTCTCATTCACCGCACCGAGATACAAACGGTTTAAATGTCCTGCCTAATTCGCTCGGCCCGTTACAGGACCTGACCCCTCATTTTTAAGTTTTTATAAATAAAGAATTAATAAATATCACGTAAAGCTGGCGTAAAAATTTTATATTTAAAATCCAGTACGTTTAGAACCTTTCCATATAACTCCAAAAGTAGCATATTATATTATTCATTAACAACAGAGTTATAAACTTATAATTTGATTAAATAACACGACAAAACTAATATATGCTAGACTTATGATCTGGCTCTAGATTACAAATTTATATAAATCCGAAGTTGACCATAAAAGCACATCGTCATCCATGATGTAATCATGTAACGAAGCCTGAGAAGTGAGATCATCCGATAACCCCAAAGGCGAAAACATGGTGCCACTCGATATATCGTTGTCCGATAAAATCTCGTTCCATAAACTTCCATCTGGTTCCGAAAACTGTGGTGTAAAATCATTAGATATCGCATAATCAGAGACACTCAATGAACACGATTCACTCGTCGAAGACGATGAAGAAGGTAATTGATCAGATGATAATACCGCCAGTAAAATATCCACTTCTTGTTTTAAGTTTGGTGTTTTAACCAAACACCCTTTACGATTAACTTCAATACTGGCTTCAAGCTTTCTAACTCGTTCATTCGTTACGATGTGAGAACTTTGACCTCTTTTAATCGCGCGGTTTTTCAAATGACTATGCCAATGATTCTTGATTTCGTTATCGCTTCTTCCCGGCAATCTTGTAGCCATGGTTGACCATCTATGACATAACAATTCAATTAGACAACAACATTATTAATTTTTTCGAATTAAACAAATTTGTTAGTTCTAGGAATAAAAATTCCTTAAACTTACTTGTTGCCAAGCTTATCATGTAAAACCATGATAATATCTTCTTCTTCTTTAGTAAAGTTTCCATGTTTCACATTGGGGCGCAAATAATTCATCCATCGCAACCTACAACTCTTTCCACATCTCGACAAACCTAAAAAAATACGAATAATGTGAGCAATCAAATCTAGAGATAAAGTCTGAAACTTTTATAGAGCTTGTGAATATTCGATATATATGCGTACCAGCAAACTTGGGAACCTCGCGCCAATTAGAGTGGCCGTATTGTTCAACATAAGCTCTTAGCTTCTTGTCTTCGTCTTCACTCCACGCACCTTTCTTGATTCCGTATTTGTCATAACAAGGTCCCCTCACCATCTTCTCGTCTTCGAGTATGTGTTATTGTGGATGTCTCCTTATCTGATTATTGAAGACTTTGATTTAAGAGTCTAATGTGAAGTTATATATACATGTAATAAAAACGTGTGGAAGGGAAATATAATTTAAAAAGAAGACCATATGTGATTGTTCATATGTTTGTTGTTTGTCTTATTTCCTTCAAGGAAAGAGTTCAGAAACGCCCTATGTTGACCTATGATTGAATATACTTTAATTTATCGTTGATTAAAAGTGTTACGTGATTACATATATTTTACACATACATAGATAGTAGCTAGCTTAATTATATTTAAATTGATGTTCACTATGAACTGAAGTCCAGTCTTCTTTCCACGCTAAACGCGTTTGTTCATATTTGTTATGGGTAAATTGTCTTTATTATACAGTGTCTGATACTTTGTGTAATCTTTTAACACTGTTTTAAATTTGTCTTAGCAATGTACGTTGTTTGATACTTCGATACCGTCATCGAAAATGCACATACTTGACCGGTAGGTCAGAGGTACAAACCCCTAATACGGGTCAATGATATCCTCCAAATTATTATTATTATTATTTTACCCTGTACGTGTACCAGATTATTACTCCCTCCGTCTCAAAAATATAGTTCATATTTCCTTTTCTGGACTTCCCAAATTAATTGTCCACTTCCAAAAATAAAAAGGATGTTTTGGACGTGATTACCATATTACCCTTACTTTGAATTATCATTACAATATTTAAAGAAAGTAGTAATTAATTGATTAAGGGTAAAACTGTCATTCTGCAAATAGTCAGAAAGAGAAAGCAGTAATGATTATGCTATTATTAGACTGTGTGTTTTTTGTCAGTGAATAATTATTTTGGAACGGGGGGAGTATTATTTTTATATTACCGTGTACAAATAATCATATATTTTGAATTTTTTACCTATATTTATACATATGCATATTTCGACGTATGTGTCATTTCTCTATTATCTATGGTTCAGTTCACATTACACTACAAGAAGATACGGAGTAAATGAAATATTTAGGACTACAAATTTGACTTAAAAGTTATCGTAGCTTGATACGTCAACAACATAGATAGTGCTTGAAAATGAACCTTTTCTGAAAATCAATTAATATCACTATCACTTCCTATTATTAAGGCCAACAAATATCAAACACGCGTACATATATGATGGGGTATTTGCCAAATACCCACCGTAACCGTTTCATATTTAAATGGAGCACGATCAAACTCCCACGAGGTCCAACATCGCGAGGTAAATCACCTCCGTCACATATACCACAACGTTTAAATCGAAACTCACACCGACTAAGATTTAACATTGTGGGTCATGAGCATCATTGGTGATAGGTACTTTTATGATAAATAATACTCATTGCAGAATTCGAACACATGTTCTTATGGAAGTCATGGGCTACTCTTACCACTAAGCTATTTAGTCATTGTTTACGCTTACATATATGTGAGCATTAGAATATATATGTATATTTCCATTTTAGCTAAACAAAATGAAATACCCCCAATCAATTCTCTATAACATGTAGCATGCTCCTCATGAGAAGATAGGTGGATCATCCATGCACACACTTTGAAAGTTTGAGTACTTTTTTTTTTAATAATAATAATAATAATAATAATAATACTAATAATACTAATAATAATAATAATTATTATTATTATTATTATTATTATAATAATAATAATTATTATTATTATTATAATTATTATTATTATTATTATTATTATTATTTTAATATAATTATTATAATAATAATAATAATAATTATTATTATTATTATTATAATAATAATAATTATAATTATTATAATTATAATAATAATTATAATTATAATAATTATATTAAAATAATAATAAAAATAATAATAATAATAATAATAATAATAATTATTATTATTATTATTATTATTATTAATTATTATTATTATTATTATTATTATTACTATTATTATTATTATTACTATTATTATCATTACTACTATCATTACTACTATCATTATCATTATTATTGTTATTATTAGATAAGGATGTATATAAATACTTAACGAGTTAACGACGATGGGGATGATGATAGGAAATGAGATCCTCGATATCCCAACACCGTTGACATATTCAATTTATGTATATGTATAACTATATAAGTAAAAATATTGATCATATGATAATTATGTAGTTTAATTTAACTCGAACATATCAAATAAAGATTACAATTACTTTTTCCTTTTTAATGTATATTTAATAGAATCAATGCTCGCTCTCTAAATTTCATTATAGAGAGTTCAAAATTTTCGACTGGATTTTGTTTCTTTAATTGCTTACTAGTGTTAAACCTGTCTGTTGAATGGTTAAAAAATAATATTCTTTTAATAGAAGTTTAATAATTGTAAAATCTGCAAAAATAAATATTGTTAAATAAATAAGAAAATGTTCATAAATTATTTGAATGTATATTACATATTTTTCTTTCAATTTTATACGTGATTTGGTTTCGTTTATTCCATAATTTATTGGAGACAATAATAAATATGTATTCTTCATTAATTTTTATTTATTTAGAAAATAAATAAGGGTGTGAAGAAAAATAAATATGTAATGGAGAAGACATTATTATACTTGAAGTTGTTAACATCTTGTTCTAGTCATAACGTTGATCTTTCATTACATTTATGATAATCATATATGTAACATATGAATCGTAGATGATATTAAGTTACAAAAACATAACATCAAACATAAAATAAAGATTAAATTCAAAATTAATAAAATGTCATGAACGTGTATATACATATATTGGCGATACAAAATATAATGGATGATGAAAAAAGAATGAATGAATTACGAATAAATGAATGAATGAATGATATAATAATATTTAAAGTCATTCATATATACTAATCGGATCTCATAATAGGAAAATATTGACATGCTATAATAAATGATTTCATTGATTTAACACACACATATATATATATATATACACCCCAATTGTTATAGCAATACCGTTTAATTGTCCTATGCCTGTTTATTTATATATATATATATATATATATATATATATATATATATATATATTTGCTACTATAATTTACATTTTTATTATATATTCTAGATTTACTGTCACTATATGTGTTTCCTATATACATTAAGATAGTGAAGTTATACATTTACATGATATACATTTCTTATTATATCTTTAAAATTTATTTTTGTAATATGTATTTCCATTATATACTACTCCCTCCGCCCCATTACAAATGTCCACTATTGACTTTCTGAAGTCTTTATTTTTCAGCTTTGACCTTAAATATTTTTGTTTGTGTTATATAATACTTGATAAAAATTATATCATTGAAAATATATTTAAAACCAAATTCATTCCTATATTTTGCATAGATATTATATAACACAAACAAAAATATTTATGGTCAAAGTTGTAAAATAAAGACTTTCAAAAGTCAATTGTGGACATTTGTAATGGGACGGGGGGAGTATCTAATATGATGTATGCGAGCTAAATAATACAATGAAAAATATTTAAATAAATTATAAAATTACTTTTACATACTAAAAAGATATTTATAGGATGACAAAATTCGTAAATAAATAACTATAAATGAAATCTTGACAAATCATAAAAATAATGGATATATGTAAAATGTGGTGTTGATAAGAAAAATTAAATTGCATGCTAACTATAATGTAGTTATAAGTTAGAATTAAATATTAATGGAATGATTGACAAGCAAAAACATAAATGGATTTTTTGGTTAACCGTCTAAAAATAATGAAATTGTGATTATGGAAATGAATGATATACTAAATTAGAGGATTATATGAGAATTTTAGCAAATAACTGAAGGAGTGTGGCAAAAGAAGAAACTTGCCACGTAGGTTGTGACACCCATCAAAATTAGGACCGGTTATTAGTTCATAATCTTCTAATAATACATGTAACTAGTGCTATGTATTAGGCTAATTGTGTGTATCAATATGTATATTGTTATATATATCAGCACGCGATTAAATTTAATCGTGTTTTCTCAAAATCGGTTAAATTCCGATTCATTTATACGGGCATTGGTAAACACAAGTATTAAGTAATATGGAATTATTTAATAAACTCATTAATTATTATACATTATGTTGATAATATATAAAAAGTATTTCGTATCGTATAAAACAAAACGTCGTGACAAAACTTTTCTAAATAATGTGTTATTATTAAAAATAAACATTATTTACTCGGATATTATAAAATCATTTGAAAACATATTTCATTTTATTTAAAAACGTATCCTACGAGACGAGACCACGCGAAACAAAACTATAATGTTATAGCCCAAATAAAGTATTTTTATAAAATACTTCAATTAATAATATATTCGAACGCACGTAAATAAAATTTTCTACTCAAATATATTACCCTATTATACGATCGGGTAAACAAACACGGGGTTTAATACTACCCTTTTGCATTATTGGACTGGATAAGATCAACAAATTGTGGATCTTTCCCGTGACCATAAGCAGACCAAACTCACCCGATCGCGTAATAGATAAACCCATCTGATCGCGTATCAAGCCTCACCCGAACGGGTAAGCAATCCTCACCCGAACGGGTATGCTCCTTCACCCGAACAGGTATGCACCTTCACCCGAACGGGTATGCACCTTCACCAGATCGCGTATGACCTTTTTACCCAATCGTGTATGACCCGATACCCAATCGCGTATGGGTTGTTACCAGTGTTTTACTAAGTGTTGAAACTAAGATTTTTCCATCTAATTTTACTCAGAATTTGAATTTCAAATGCGTTTTTACTTAAGCAATATAGTAGAAATAAAAAAATTTCAAGCTGACCTGGCAGCTCAACCCCAGCCAGGGGCTCTGCCCTTTGGACCCCGCCAGGGGTTGCTACCCCTTGGACACCGCTACCAGGGGCGCTGCCCCCGGACCCCATTCTTTAGAAACTTGAAACTAATTTCTACAAAAAGTGTCGAATCTCACGTAACCTCTATATTTATACGATATTTAAACACTTCAAATATACTTTATAAGTATATCATTTCAATAATACTTTGGAATTATTATTCAAATATACATGTTTCCCAATCAAAATCAATCAAATCTAATCATTGGAAATAACTAGTTGAGGGAACAACTAGCATAGATGATCTGTTGAGACATCTAATCATTTAAAACCTTGCGCGTTTAATAGGCCCAACAGGTTTCAGTTATTGGAGACGACATCATTCCTCTTGTATACCATCATCATTGCTTGTTAGCATCTCACTAAACTCAGGTGAGTCTCATAGCCCCTATTTTACTATTTTTACTATAGGGGTGAGAATACATGCTTGTTTTATTTTACATGTGAACGTGTTGAGTCACTGATCGCTTAACTCAAGATGGTCACTGATTACAAGAATTAAGGGGGAGATCATAAGGATAAATTATGAGAGATTGTTGAAATCATTAATTGCTGATAATGTGAAGTCACTGATCATGCCTTATATTCACAGTCTCTGTCCTTCTCAATAAAGAACTCTCCATGAAGAAAATGATTCAAGTCAAGCTCCTGTTGCTGAAGTTTATGATCGCTGATCCTATCTCTTAAACCAGTAGATGAAGAATTTATAAAGATCAAAGACTCAACTATGTGTGTCGCTGATACTCATCTATCAACGAGAGTCTCCAAGTCTTCTTGAGTTCTCTCTTCTGCTAAATAAAAGAAGTCACTGAAGATTAGCTGTTCAAATCATTCTTTAGAGCATGTTAGCTCGCAACGAGAATGAGGAGAATTGATGTTTCTATCAGTGACTGCAGCATTAAATGCCGCATTAAATAAGGAGTTGACATTCGGCGTTATTACGGCGCAGCACGTGTTCCTCGTAAATTGAAAAGAGTAACGTGGAAGCATCTGATTGGTTTATGGTACAAGGTGATATTTCCCAAGACAGAATGTCGAACCATGATGTATCACATCTCAACTACCTCACCAATCAAGCAGCGACACGTGTCCTTCCAGATCCTGAATTTAAGGGTTTCAGCGTCTATAAATAGCGTAGAATGTTGTACTCCATTTCGTGTCGATTATTTGTATTGTTACTTGTTTGTCAGTAACTAGTTTGTCTAAAATACAAACAACACCAGCGAGTGAACTAGTAGCGTGTTTGTCCACTATTAGTTTACCTCAGCGAGTGAGCAAGTTAGCGTGTTTGTCCACTACTGCTCATCTCCTTTTGTAAGAGCTGTATTGTTTGATTTAGATTAGCTTTGGCTAATCTATTCCGCAATCAACAATAGATAAATTTTATCAATTAAAGAATTTATCTTTCAGCTAGTATTGCATCAGCAACTGAACTGCTTATCTTACTTATATATTTGTGTTCATATTGCTGTCACTTTAATACGGTTAAAAACTTGCTAAACAAGTTAACACATTATAACAGAAAAGTTTTTCGTTGTATTCAACCCCCCCCCTCTACAATTAACTCACTGTTAACAATTCATAATCACTAACATAATAGTGATTAGGGACTCACAATTGGTATCAGAGCGGAGTTGGTTTAAATATAATTAAATCAGATCTGCAATGGAATCGGTTAAATACAGCTGTGTTGATTCTGAGTACCAGAAGGGAAATGGCTCCACTACCAAACCACCGGCTTTTGATCCATCTAGAATTGAAACCTGGATGTCCAGGATGATGATGTTCTTAGATCTTGCTGATGATCATCTTTGTGCAATAATTACTGATGGTCCATACACCCCAACTACTATTGTTTCTGCAGTTGCAGCTACTGCAACTACTCCTGCTATACCTGAAATGGTTATGCCCAAAAGGGAGGAACAGTGGTCAGATGAGGATAAACGTATGGTAAGGCTAGATAAACAAGCTAAAATTTACATAAGCATGGCACTCCCTGATGAAGTGTTTGAGTCCATTAGATTGTGCACTACAGCAAAACATATGTGGGATACTCTTAGAAACATATATATTGGAACTCCTGACATAATTCGCTGTAGAGAAGTTAATCTAACTCGTCAATATGAATTGTTTGCTATGGAACCCAATGAATCACTGGCATCTACCTATACTAGATATCAAGCTTTAATTAATAAAATGGAAAAAGCAAATATAGGAAAGGACCAGAGATTTATTGTCGAAAAGTTTCTAGAATTACTACCTAGGAAAATCTGGGGAACCATTGCAACATGCATAAGACAAAGAAATGATTATAACTTTCTCAATCTAACTCAAGTTTATGGAATTTTACTTAATTGGGAACAATCTGAGAAGCTAGCTGATCAAGGTGAGCACATTCGTGCTGCACTAGGAGGACAAAAGATTTCTAATGCCCTTGTAGCTGAGCTTGATGAAGTTGACCAAAAGCAGAAAGCAAAGCTCACCAAGATGAGCTCAAAGTCGCTGATCGCAGAAGAAGAAGGCAGTGTCGCTGATGATCAGTCAGAAGTCAGCTATGACGAAGGACTTGAGAAGTTAGAGAGAGATATGGCCATGATGGTTGCAAACTTCAGAAAGAACAGCAGATTCAACAGATCTGCTAGTGCTTCATCAAATGAGGTTTCTAAACCAAAAGGTGAATGCTACAAATGTGGTAAACCTGACCATTTTGCAGCTGAATGCAGATCGAAAGCTGTCAACTCTTTCGCTGATCAAAAACCCAGCTTCAGAAATGACAAGTACAACAAGTACAAAGCAAAGTACAAGAAGCTGAAGGAATTGTCCAAGTCAAAGAAAAAGAATAAAGGATTTATTGCTGAAGAAGGATCCATCAGCGACTCTGACTCAACTTCATCATTTGATGAAGAAGAAGCTATGATCTGTATGGACAGGGATTACTGCCTGATGGCTGACGATGCTGCTTTTCATGAAGACATCAAAGAAGTAGCACAGAAATGTTCAGCATCTGGCTGGGATCCAGAGACTCTCTACAAGGTACATTGTTTTAAGTCAGCATCAGCTACTGAAAAAGAGTTAATCTTTGAAACTTTGATAGTTGACTTATCAAATGCTCATGACATTCAGAAAAGACAAGAATGTATGATCAGTGACTTAACATCTAAACTTCAACTTCAAGAAGAAAATTTGTTAAAAATAAAGAATCTTACACTTGATCTTGATGCACAAATACATGCAAATCAAAAATGCATTCAAGAAAAAGTAAAATTTGAAACTAAATTTTCACAACTCAATGAAGTGATGAAGTCATGGTGTAGATCTGCATTAAAAGTGAATCAGTGCATAAGTAATCAAATCCCAAAACAAGTTAAGGCTATTCTGGGAGGTGATTATGAAACTGCTGCTGCTCTCGCTGATGCAACCAAAGTTGATCAAATATTCAATCCTGATGAAACATTCTCAGAGTTTGTCTTTGAACCAATGTCAATTGTCAGTGAGCCTAAACCAAATTACTTTGTGAGAAGTTCACAGGTTACTAATAGTTATGATATTGCTGCAAGTATTGATGAACTAGAGAAACTAGAAATTTATGAATCAACTACTTGCACTTCTCTTGTCAAAACTATCACTGATGATCAAGAATCTATCAGTGACTTCACTTCTGACACTCCAGTCACTGATGACCTCATCATCAGTGACTTAAAGTCAAAGAAGCAAAATGAGGTAGTAAATCTGAGAACTTCTAAGTCTTCATCCAGTGTGAACAATAAGTCAAAGAAATCTAAGTCCACAAATAAAAAATGTTACAAATGTGGAAGTAGACAGCATGTGTCATCAGATTGTTCATCATCACAAGTTTCACTCAGTCAACCATCATTAGTATGTCAGCATGTAGTATCTGAATGTTCAGCTACATCATCTTCAAAATCACAAATAATCAGTGAGCATTCAGATACTATTGATGCAAGCCTGTGGAAGCCTGAACCAAAGGCTGACCACCATGAACCAATCTCAGGATGGGTTCATCAATTGAACTAATTGTTTGTGTGTGATGCAGGGCATTCTCAGAGAGACAATTTGGTATCTGGATAGTGGTTATTCCAGACATATGACCGGATGTAAGTCCTTGCTCAGTGACTACCAGGATGAAAGAGGTCCTGATGTAGTGTTTGGTGATAACAACATTGGTAAGACCAGAGGGTATGGGGTCTTGACCAATGGTAATGTTATGTTTAAGAAGGTGGCATATGTTGAAGGACTGAAGCATAATTTATTAAGCATTAGTCAGTTTTGTGATGCCAAAAATAAAGTGTTGTTTGATCATGAAGCTGGAGTTGTTTACAACAAGAATGGAAGCGCTGTCCTGGCTGCTCAAAGAAAAGGCAATACATATGTAGTCAATATGGACTCAGCACAATCAGGAACATGCTTTTATTCCAGAACCGTTTCAGAAGAAAAATGGTTATGGCATAAGCGTCTCTCTCATCTGAACTTCAAGGCCATCAGCAAGCTCAGCAAGAATGACTTGGTAAATGGTCTTCCAAAGCTAGCTTATGACAAAGACAAGCTATGTTCAGCATGTGAGAAGGGAAAGCATGACAGCTCCTCATTCAAAAGCAAACAAACATCTTCAGTGACAGAATGTTTTCAACTAATGCATATGGATCTATTTGGTCCAGTTAGTTCTCCCAGTCTTTGTGGTAAAAGGTATTGCTTGGTAATTGTGGATGAATATTCCAGGTATACTTGGGTATTCTTTCTCAAAGCCAAAAGTGATGCAACACAGGAAATCATATCCTTTATCAAAAAGATGGAAAACTTAAATGATTGTTCAGTTAAACATTTAAGAAGTGATAATGGCACTGAATTTAGAAATATTGACCTTGAAAGTTTTTGTGATTCAAAAGGTATTTCTCAAAACTTCTCTGCACCAAGAACACCTCAACAAAATGGTGTTGCAGAGAGGAGAAATAGAACCTTGATTGAATCAGCAAGGTCAATGCTCATAGATGCTGGTCTTAAGACCCATTTCTGGGCTGAAGCAGTAAATACTGCCTGCTACACTCAGAATAGGTCTCTGATTGTCAAGAGACATGATAAGACAGCCTATGAAGTGCTAAGGGGGAGAAAACCTGACATAAGTTTTCTTCATGTTTTTGGCAGTACCTGCTATGTCTTAAACAAAAGAGATCACTTAGGAAAGTTGGATCCCAAAGCTGATAAAGGTATATTTGTTGGTTACTCAATCATTTCAAAAGCTTTCAGGGTTTATAATAAAAGAAGGGAATGTATTGAAGAATCAATGGATGTTACCTTTGATGAATCTTATGATAAATCACTCACTGATCCAAAAGACTATGAAAATCTTATTTTTAATACTATCAGTGATGACAAGCATGAGATTCATCCATCAGATTCTGAAAGGGAAGATGATGTCCCTGAAGGCACTTCTGGCTCTACTTTAGCTAAGAATGATTCAGGAACTTCATCTTTGCTTATTGACATCCCATCATCATCTTCTCATCTTCTGCATCAAAATGATAACACTCATTGTCCAAATCAAAGCTTAAACATTAATCATGCTTCTAATGCTGATGTGTCTGGTGGATCATCTCTGGATAATCAAGTCACTGCTGAACCTCAGCGAGTGACTAAATGGACTAGACATATTGATAATCAATTGATTATTGGTGATCCACAATCCAAGGTCCAGACCAGATCAGCAACTGCTAACTTTTGTTTGTTTGTAAGCTTTGTGTCACTGATTGAGCCCAAGAAGATTGATGAGGCACTCACTGATCATCACTGGATAGCTGCCATGCAAGATGAGCTATCTCAGTTTGAAAGAAACAAAGTCTGGAAGCTAGTGCCTCAAGTATCTGGGAAATCTATGATAGGAACAAGATGGGTGTTCAGAAACAAGATGGATGCTGATGGTGTTGTGATAAAGAATAAGGCCAGACTGGTTGCACAAGGTTACTGTCAGCAAGAAGGATTTTACTATGATGAAACCTTTGCACCAGTTGCTAGGGTTGAAGCAATCAGGTTGTTCTTAGCATATGCAGCTCACAAGAAGTTCAAGGTATACCAAATGGATGTAAAAAGTGCCTTCTTGAATGGAAAGCTGCAGGAAGAAGTGTATGTTAAGCAACCACCTGGATTCACTGATCCCAAGCATCCAGGTTATGTCTATAAGCTGGAAAAAGCTTTATATGGACTAAAACAAGCTCCTAGAGCTTGGTATGACACTCTCTCTACTTTCTTAACTAAATGTGGGTATGTCAGAGGCAAAATTGACAGCACCCTATTTATCAAAAAGGATAAGAGAGATGTCATATTGGTCCAAATTTATGTTGATGATATCATATTTGGGTCTACTAACAATGACTTGTGCAAGGAATTCAGTGACCTCATGACTAAAAGTTATGAAATGAGCATGATGGGTGAACTAACATTTTTCCTTGGTCAGCAAATAAAGCAAACCAAGACTGGTATTTTTATAAATCAAGGAAAATATGTTAAAGATTTATTAAAGAAATTTGAATTCACCAACTGCTCATCCCTTGCTACACCAATGTCATCTGCAGTAAAATTACATGCTGACCCTGATGGTAAATCTGTAAACATCACTGCTTACAGAGGAATGATCGGGTCACTGCTGTATCTAACTGCTAGTAGACCAGACATTATGTTTGCTACATGTCTATGTGCTAGGTATCAAGCTGATCCAAAGGAATCTCATTTACTCGCTGTCAAAAGAATATTCAGATATCTGAAGGGTACACCAAATCTTGGTCTCTGGTACCCATCTGGTTCAGATTTCTCACTGAAAGGATATTCAGATTCTGATCATGCTGGATGCAAAATGGACAGAAAGAGTACCTCTGGTAGCTGTCAGTTTCTTGGAGAAAAGCTTGTAAGCTGGTCAAGCAAGAAACAAAATTCTGTCTCAACTTCTACTGCTGAGGCTGAATATGTCGCTGCTGGAGCTTGCACTGCTCAAATTCTGTGGATGAGGAATCAACTCGCTGACTATGGTTTTGACTTTGGCAATGTTCCAATTTATTGTGACAGTCAAAGTGCTATTGCCATAGCAAATAATCCTGTGATGCACTCAAGGACAAAGCACATTGATGTCAGATATCATTTCATCAGGGACCACGTCATGAAAGGTGACATTGAATTGCATTTCATTCCAACTGATTACCAACTCGCTGACATATTTACAAAACCTTTAGATGAGAAAAGATTCACCTTTCTCATCAGCGAGTTGGGAATGTTGAACTTAAATGATTAAACCTGATTGTTTAATAAAAGGTATTTACAGAATATACAGTTTATAATTCTAACTCGCTGGCCTATTATTCTCACTGATATAATCAGCAAGAACAATAAGTTAGCATAGTTATGATCAATAAATTATATACTTTGTAACTATACATGAAAATTCTTTATATCACATAAATAAAATATGTTTTATGCTTCACAATTTGGCTAGCTGATTAGATTAGTATTCTAAGTTGTAATCTGATAAGCGAAATCAAATATGAGACATAATATTTATTTTATTTTAAGATATAACTTATTTTCATCTCGCTGAGACGTAATGTATCAGCGAAGTTTCTTCTTATTTAATATGGCAGTTACTTCGACATATATTCCTTTACATTTAATACATTTTGTATTTAATTTTTAACGATTTATATTCCTAATAAATGCTTTATTAAATATCTCATGGGACTTCGAAAAGGTACACTTTTTCTGACACCTCGTATACCTTTTCGGCGTACCACTCCCATCACTATTTAATGATACCACTCACCACCATCATCACCCTACTCCCCTACCATCAACCACCACCTTTTGACCACGTACATACGCTTTTTGACCACATGTTTTGGATCTCAGCAACCGTATATAAGAAGCGAAACTTTTTCACTTTCACTTTTACGCTTTCTTATTTTCAAAACTTCATCTTTTTCATTTTCTCTACAAAAATTCTAAATTCTAAATCTTCTTCTTTCATTTCTTTTTAAAATGGCTAGAACTAAGTTTTTCAACAATGCTTACACACCGACCCCAGAGATTAAAGCTCTTCGAGCCTCTGCGGTCAGTGAGACGCTTGTTGTTACAGTTCCCAAATCTAACTATTTGGGAAATGTAACCTGCCCTAAACCAGAGTATGCGGAGGTGATAAACTTTCTCAAAAATCACTTTATCCTCCCTGCTCTTACCTTGTCTCCTGGGGAAATGAACCCAGAATGGCTCAGTGAGTTCTGGTATACCTGCACTTACTCTGTCATCTCTGGTGTTTCACAACTCCAGGGTTTTATAGACAATGGTACCCATCCCATCACCATAACTGCCAACACCATCAGGTCCATTTTACAACTCCCGACCTATGAGTCGTACGAGTCGCTGCCAGAGAGCGACGTAGCCAAACAAAGCCTCGTCGATCTTACTGAGATTGAGTGTAAATACTCAGTCGATGGCAGTGGCAACCGTAAGTACTCTACAGTCCACAAAACTAAAATGGATGGTGTTTGGAATGCCATTTTCACAAATTTCATTCAATCTTTGGGTACAAAATCAGGGAGCTATGATCAATTCAGCTCCCTGGAGGCCCAGATCAGTTGGTCACTGCTCAACTCTCTACGAGTTGACTATGCAAGTGTGATCTTCAATGAACTGATCACCAAAGTCGCTGAACCTGCCAGGGCCAAATATGTACCCTACCCTAGGTTTCTCTCACTGATCTTTAGGGATCAGTTTGATGCCTATGATAGGGTATCTTTTCAAGGTTTTGAGCCGACTCTGGTAGGATCTCAAATCTTTGCCAAACCAGCGACTGCGGTGTTACCTGCTTTCATGAAACACCCGGGGATCCTTGCACCCCAGCCTGTAACTTCTGTACAAATGTCAGTTGCTGCCCCCCCATCGACCACGTCACTGACCACACCCCCAGTGACTACTGTTGGTCAACCACTAATCAAGAAACCACCAACTGCTCCCAAGAAAAAATCCAAATTAGGGTCCCTGACATTAAAGGATCAGGGACATAGCTTAAAGAAGACATCTACGGATGCCAGTGGTGAATCAGTGACTGTACGTTCAGTTGCTGAGGGCACCACTGCTAAACCCTCAACTTTACCTGCTTCACTGGACTCCTGAAAGTCCAGTGACTCTAAAAAGGGAAAATTACAGACAGCTGCAGTGGATCAAACCACTGTTAGCAGTGATTCGGGTGCATCCCACACCCTCAGATTGAGTTAACCCAGCCACTTGTCATCCTCACAAAAGGGTGACATTTCACTCAAAGGGCTAGTGACATTAGTGGGTGATAACACACTCATTGCTGATGTCACACCACTGGCTACAGACCCGGGCCATCTCTCATCTATCACTGCACCGGCTGTCAATGTCTCACCACTGACCCATGGTGAGATACAGGTCGCTACCTCTATTTCCAATGAACCATCAGCTAAATCACAAGCTGATGATGAGGAAATCATGCCCATGGACACCTCAGAGGACACCCGACCCATTCCTCTACCCACATCTAACTCTCCTATCAGAGAGCTATCTCCCACCTCCTTCTCCAGTGACAACATCCAAGTCACTGCTGCTGGTCAGAACACATCCCCTGATCATGTAGCCCAGTCTACACCTACCCCCATTATTATTACCCAAACTACTCCCAGAAACACCTCCACCCACTCCACATCAGATCAGCTACTGATGGAGTACATTGCCCAATCCCAAACCCAGATTAAGATGCTCACTGAAGACCGTGAGGCACTTATTGGCAATGTCTCTGTCTTACAGAAAGCCGTTACTGCTCTCACTGATGTATACAACTCCATTGAACCATGGAGCACATCTGTTAGTGAGAGGGTACAAACTGTAGCTGATGCTAGTGCTGCAATAAACCATGCAGTCACTGAGCTAACCTCCACCTCCACCACAAACTTTACCACTCATGCCATTGCCATTGCCCAACTCACCACCAACCAAAATGACTTGGCTATCTCTGTATCCAACTATCTTTTCAACACTGACAAAGTTATCAAGGTGCTTCCACAGGTTGTTTCACAGCTTACACAGACTAGAGCTGAGGTCGCTGCCCTGCGAGAGAAAAATGCTAACTTCACTGAACAGATTCTTCGGGCAGTAGATCAGTTTGAGCGAACCAGTCAGGGGGAGAGTGAAGAAGAAGATGACATTTCTGTCTCAGTCTCTGATCCTGAGATGCCCCTTCAAATGACTGATCCGCTGTCAAACAAAGCTCACAGGGACATTGTGCTCAACACTTATAAAGCTCACAGGGACATCGTGCTCAACACTTATGCACTACGTCCAATCGCTGAGCAACCTGAGCTGGAAGCCCTTGCAGTTGCTGAACTGCATTGGGTTGATATGGAGATAGCTACTGATATGGTGGATGTCGCTGAATGCTTCCCTGAGTTCAGTGCTGAAGAGCTCAGGAATTATAATGGGCTGGTACAGCAGTGGGCAGTGGATGAGGCTGCTAGGGTAGAGGGTACCTCAGTGAGTCATGAATTGGCTCGCTGGGAGTGGATGAACAGGGAGGTGGTAGATGATGTATCTGAAGATGAGGAAGATGATACCATCATGCATGATGCTGATGATGACAACAATGATGATGGTCAGGGAGGTGGTCATGGAAATGGTCAGGGTTCAGAAAGTGAAGATGAAGATGATGTAAATATGGAGGATCAGCAACCCATATCATCTGTCATTAAAAGGAAAAGGACCAGTGACACCTCTCCTGCATCTACTCCTCCATCAAAGAAATAACAGGTCAGTGACCCTCAATCACATATTGTCATATCTGAGGTAACTGTACCTTCATCTACACCAGCAACCCAAAACCTACCCTCACCCACAGCAACTACAACTACAACTACCCAAACAACCAAAATAACCAAACCAACCCCAGCAACAATAATACCATTCTCCACAGCAACTCTCTCCAACACTACCACATCAGACACTTCCCCTACAGCATGCCTTTCCTCTGACTCAGCCTCAGAAAGCCTCTGTCCTGATGAAACTAAAGAACAACGAATTGCTAGAAAAGTAAAGGCAAGACAGGACAGGGAGCAGGAGTTGATCATGAAAATAACCTTTCAGGCTGAGTTAAGAGAGGAACAAGAAAGAAAAAGGCTGCTGAAAGAGCAATCAGATGCTGATAGAGCATACCTACTGGAATTGAGCTCTAAAGATGCTAATGAAAGGGCCAGACTGCTTAAACAAAAGCAAGATCAAGAAGAGTCTGATGCTGCAATTGCCAGGGTAGTTGCTGAAATAGAAGAGAGTGAGCTAGATCGACAGAAACTGAAAACATCATCTAGCAAGAGCTCTAAAAAGAAAGGGGGAGCTGTGAAAACAGCAGTGGATAGAAAGTGGGATAAGATAGATAGAAAAAGGTTTGCTGCCCGTATGACAGGGAGATCAAACCCTGCACCTATTACCAAGGTAAAATTGAAGAATTCTAAGAATCAATCTCAACCTCAGCTACTCATTCAAAGAGGTTCAGAGACTCAAGCCATGCTACTTGATCAAGTATGCAAGCTGCACAGAGAAGAATAGAATGAAATCAGGCTTGCTATCAGCCACTCTACAAGTGCAGCTAAAGCTAATGTCCTGAAAGAGATTGATAGGCTATATCAGAAGATGGTGTCGCTGCAACTTCTCAGACCAGAAGATACTGTCACATATGGTGAAGAGATTGTTCAGCCACCAAGCCCGAGGTATAGGTCAGGCACTAGCAGCATCTATCGAATCCCCAACACTTCAAGGTTAAATCTGTCTATCCCTGCTGGTGTGCCAAAGCTTGAAGGACATGAAGTCACTGAGGGGGAGAAGGGTCTGGTATACAGGGACTTAAATGGTGCCCTTAGGTTTCAGAGAGAAGCTGAACTTGAGAAGGTTGATCAAGAACAACTCATACACCTAATCAGGTCAGCTAGCATGCTTCCTACAAATTCAAATATCAGAAAAGCTATTCTCGATGAAGCCTTGGCAAGAAAATTCAGATACCTGCCCTCCAAAGACAAGTATGAACTTGAAGCTGAGCTTGGCATAGTGAAAGAGGAGGAGATGTGGAGAGATAAATAAATTAGATCTTTTATAATAGTTAGTCTCTTGTAAATATTTATTTCATGATATAAATGAGGCTTGAAACAGAAAATCTACAAGTACAAGTCCTCTGGGCGACCAACCTACCGTCAGAGACTAAAAACCTTTCAGCAACAAAAATTTACAAGTACAAGTCTCTGAGCAACCAACTTATCATCAGAGACTAAAACTTTCCTGCAACAAGTTTGTCTAAGGGAGCTTTTTGACTTAAACCATTTAGGGGGAGATTGTTGAGTCACTGATCGCTTAACTCAAGATGGTCACTGATTACAAGAATTAAGGGGGAGATCATAAGGATGAATTATGAGAGATTGTTGAAGTCATTAATCGCTGATAATGTGAAGTCACTGATCATGCCTTATATTCACAGTCTCTGTCCTTCTCAATAAAGAACTCTCCATGAAGAAAATGATTCAAGTCAAGCTCCTGTTGCTGAAGTTTATGATTGTTGATCCTATCTCTTAAACCAGTAGATGAAGAATTTATAAAGATCAAAGACTCAACTATGTGTGTCGCTGATACTCATCTATCAGCGAGAGTCTCCAAGTCTTCTTGAGTTCTCTCTTCTGCTAAATAAAAGAAGTCACTGAAGATTAGCTGTTCAAATCATTCTTTAGAGCATGTTAGCTCGCAACGAGAATGAGGAGAATTGATGTTTCTATCAGTGACTGCAGCATTAAATGCCGCATTAAATAAGGAGTTGACATTCGGCGTTATTACGGCGCAGCACGTGTTCCTCGTAAATTGAAAAGAGTAACGTGGAAGCATCTGATTGGTTTATGGTACAAGGTGATATTTCCCAAGATAGAATGTCGAACCATGATGTATCACATCTCAACTACCTCACCAATCAAGCAGCGACACGTGTCCTTCCAGATCCTGAATTTAAGGGTTTCAGCGTCTATAAATAGCGTAGAATGTTGTACTCCATTTCGTGTCGATTGTTTGTATTGTTACTTGTTTGTCAGTAACTAGTTTGTCTAAAATACAAACAACACCAGCGAGTGAACTAGTAGCGTGTTTGTCCACTATTAGTTTACCTCAGCGAGTGAGCAAGTTAGCGTGTTTGTCCACTACTGCTCATCTCCTTTTGTAAGAGCTGTATTGTTTGATTTAGATTAGCTTTGGCTAATCTATTCCGCAATCAACAATAGATAAATTTTATCAATAAAAGAATTTATCTTTCAGCTAGTATTGCATCAGTAACTGAACTGCTTATCTTACTTATATATTTGTGTTCATATTGCTGTCACTTTAATACGGTTAAAAACTTGCTAAACAAGTTAACACATTATAACAGAAAAGTTTTTAATTGTATTCAACCCCCCCCCCCTTCTACAATTAACTCACTGTTAACGATTCATAATCACTAACATAATAGTGATTAGGGACTCACAGAACGCAAGTATCAAATATCGCTATATTCTGCATGAGTTTATCATCTAATCATTTAATTTCTCCAAGCATAGTTTGGTAATACTTTGTAGCGTGATTGTTAGTGTATGGTACCATATGGGATTGACAATTCCCGTCTGGGTCAACAAGCACTGATTGGTCAAACAGACACATTATCATTTGTTCATACGTGTGTTGATTAGGCACACGCATAGAGGCACCCTCGCTTAGGCACTTAATTGTGATCATGACACCTCAGTTAAGCTCAGATTATATGCTCATGACAGTTATATACATCATTTAGCATTTCCTTATTTGCTTAATAGCAAACCATCGTACTTAAATCTTGTGGTTCATACATTATACTTTATCATTAAACCTGTGAGCTCACCAACTTTTAGCTGACCATTTTAGCATGTATTCTCAAGCTCGCAGCAGCAGTAGGTCTGCTCACTCAGGATGCTCATTAGCTCGAGTCGCATACAGACATCAGGAGATTCCCTTGCATTTCTATATTTTGTATAATTAGATATGCCCTAGAATCTCTATCATTTGGCTTACGAGCTTTTGTAAACTATTATAATATTGTAAGACTTTTATAATATCAATGTATTGGTAAACGACGCATATAGAGTCGTTCTATATATCTTATGTGCTTTGTTTATTGATTAGTAGCACCCTAAAGTATGGTTCCGCTCAACAGTAAATTTGGGGGTGTTACATAGGTAAAAGTTTTCTCATTTAATTTTAGCAAATAACTGAAAGAATGACATATAGGACAAAATCATACGTGACAAAGAAGAAGCTTGCCACATAGGTAAAAAGGCTTATCTATCTATCTATCTATCTATCTATCTATCTATCTGAAGGAGAAGACCCTCCATTATATGTTAACATTTTACTCTTGCCACATAGGATGCATCCTAGGTGTCATCACCTTATACATCAATTTGATGAGGTGTCAAATTCACCTACACCAATAAACTAAATAAGGTAACATTTAATTTAGGGAGAATTGCATATATGCCATTGTTTTTACTAGCAAAATATCACATTTATCTAACTTAATTTGAAAATATTGTATGTCATCCTTAAGCTTAAAATATACTCCATTCGTTCTAAATTTATAGTTCAGTATTCCATTTTAAGCTGTCCCAAATTAATTGCCCATTTTCATAAATAGATAAAAATGATGAGATAAAATTCTTTTATACACTTAATTTATATATAAAAGACAAAAAATCAGGAAAAAAATAAAGGTTAAAATTGTCATCTTATCAAAAAGTAAGAGAGAAGTTGTGTTTTCTAATACTGCTTATTTTTTGTCTGGGGACAATTAAATTGGGACGGAGGGAGTATCATACTCCCTCCGCTCATACTCCCTCCGTACCAAATTAATTGTCCCCAGACAGATAACACGTAGTTTAAGAAAAACACAATAATTGCTCCTTACTTTTTGTACAATGACATTCTTACCCTTATTCAATTAATTTGAACTTCATTTCACTTTTGTAATTTAATTCTTGAAGTAGGGACAATATAGTAAAGAAAATCATATTACCCTTCTGTATTTGATAATGGACAATCAATTTTGGACAACCCAAAATGGAATAGTGTACTATTAAATCGGGACGGAGGGAGTATATACAAGTTATAACTAATAACGTATTATCTTTTTTAGATAGTATATAATGTGATATATACAATTAAATTATTACTAACGTAATCTAAATTAATGTGTCATGGAATAACAGCTATAGTATAATTTTTTGGGTTTTTTATTCCCTAACTAGAATTAATATACACAGCGGAATATAACAAAAATTAATCTAAGACAATTAGGAAACTAAACTCTAAGGGATCTTAACTTGAATAAATAAAAGCAATAAAATAACTTAAGATAAACAAGAAAAATACTAACTTTTGAGAAAACAAATTCTCACGAGTAGACAAACAAGCAAAACCTTCTTGCTTGGAGGCGAGTGCCCAAACTAGAACACCTCTAATGGCTCACAGTCAAAAGAACTAAGAGAATTCCCAAGTCTCCTAATGTCACGATTCTAGATCGCAAAACTCTTACAAGGAGCAGGAATAAGAAAGAGAGAAGAAGAATTAAAACTATTCAATTCAAAAGGTACGTAGAAAACCTAAGGGATAGCCCCTATTTATAGGGAAGTAAGAGGCCAAAGGTTTGGTCCTCCAGCCGATGTAGGACAACATATTTCTTCATCTATCCGGCGGATGGACTTTCCATCCGGCGGATGGATGTGTTTCCACCGCCTTACATTTTCTAATTCCATCCGGCGGTTGGAACATCCAACCGGCGGATGGATCAATTTTCCAAAATTCTTCTTTTTCTTTTAGTTTCAATTAATATTCAATTAACAAACTAAATATAATATTAATTCCAATTAATATTATCTCTCTATGTATTTCTCTTACTGTTCATTATGGGTGACCCAAAAAGGACTCTACTTTTAATGATGGTCTTACCAATTAGTTATGATATTGGACACTATTCCAACAGTCTCCCACTTGGACAATTCATCAACTATTATTGGTCTAAGCCTATTCCATTAACTAAGCAGAGAGTGCCATCCAACGCAACTGCTGATTCTTATCCTAGAGTTAGCCCTTTAGATAAGTGATCAACTATTCCTTTGTTCTACTGATATCTTATGAATCTAGACATGGATTTTAATCAATCTCAAAATTCATAATTAGTATTCTGATTTCCTATTACATTGACTTTATGAGACTATTGAACCATCAACTTACTCTCGACCAGGCCTAGCACTTTAGAGTCAATCTTTAATCATCAGAGGGCCCAAGATATCTCTTTTCCCATTAGGCAAAATAGAACAAATAAATTTTGACTACATAGTACTAGTAAACTCATCATGTCATACCTAGCATACCCTTTATGACTGACATTTAGGCACAACGTTAGAATAGGCTAATGTATAACAGACTTGAAAAAACTAGAAACTTAATGTATCTCAATTTCAAGAATAGAGGATATTATCATCTTAAAATCACTCGTGATTTAATCCATGAAGTGATCTCTTTAAGTATGGGTCTCTCCTATACTTAAATCCCCATTAAGTACCCATGAGTGTTGCAGCATTCTCCATGCCATGTCTAATCTTCATAGACAATCTACTAACACTCCTTGACAGTCTTGATTCACCACTTACTTCCAGGAGTGTGAACGACTGAGGAGGTTTAAGTAAAACTGTTTTACTCGAGAAGTGGTGTCTAAACATGCAAAACTTGAAACACAATGACAAACAATAGTAAATGGCAGAACTCCTTCCAATAAATAAATCTTCATTATTTAATCACCAAGTCTATTACAATTTCCAACATTGTTTACAATGTTTCAAAAATCAAACTAACAACTAAAACTTTACATTATCTCTTAAGCCTATGCTCCTAGCATGCTCATCGTGTTTGGATTTTCCAAGTGGCTTTGTGAACAGATCAGCCGGATTATCCTCTGATCTTATGATCTTCACAATCACGTGTCCTTCTTCTACTTTTCTCCGAACAAAATGGTATTTTCTTTCAATGTGTTTTGACTTTCCGTGATCCTTGGGTTCTCTACTCAAGGCGACCGCACTTTCATTAATCACGGAATATTTCAATGGGGTCTTGAACCGTTGGAACAACTTTAAGATCTCCAATGAAATTCTTAATCCAGATGGCTTCCTTTGAAGCCTCGCAAGCCGCTATGTACTCAGACTCGCATGTTGAGTCTGCCACCGTATCTTGCTTGGAACTTTTCCATGTCACCGCTCCCCCATTCAGTAAGTATACCCAACCAGACTGTGAACGGCTATCATCTCTATCTGTTTGGAAACTTGCATCACTATAACCCATTACTCTAAGTTCCTCTTCTCCACCATAAACTAAGAACCTGTCTTTAGTATTTCTCAAATACTTTAGAATATTCTTTACAGCTGTCCAATGACCTTCACCAGGATTCTGCTGATGTCGAATCACTAAGCTCAAAGCAAATGAGACATCAGGCCTCATACACGTCATGGCATACATGATTGATCCTATAGCCGAAGCATATGGGACTCGACTCATTCTATCCGATTCTTCATTAAATTTCGGACGAAGATCCTTACTGATCTTAATGCCATGATGTAAGGGTATATTCCCTTTCTTAGAGTTATCCATCTTGAATCTTTTCAAAATTTTATCCAAGTATGTGTCCTGGCTAAGTCCTATGAGACGTCTCGACCTATCCCTATAAATCTTTATACCAAGAATGTATGCTGCATCTCCCAAGTCTTTCATAGCGAAACATTTTCCCAACCAATCCTTTACACCTTGTAAAGTTGGAATATTGTTTCCTATGAGTAGTATATCATCCACATATAACACTAGGAAGACTACAATACTCCCACTGAACTTGACATATATACAGGACTCATCTTCGCTTCTAGATATCCAAATTCTGTGACTTTCTCATGGAAGCATAGATTCTAGCTACGAGAGGCTTGTTTAAGTCCATAAATAGCCTTTTGAAGCTTACACACTCTATTAGGATACTTCACTACCAACCTAGCTTTATAAGTGTGTACTTTCCCATCCATGTCGGTCTTCTTATTGAAGATCCACTTACAACCCACCGTCTTAAGACTGGGTGTAGTGTCAACCAAATTCCAAATTTTGTTGTCATACATGGACTAAATTTTTCTTTTCATAGCTTCCTTCCACTTAGCAGCCTCAGGGCCTGCCATTGCTTCATTGTAGTTAGCAGGCTCATCTAAGTCATTTAGTGTACCATCACTAATTTTATCCTCTACTTCAATATGGAAACCATAATAGAACTGAGGAGGCTTGCTAACTCTACTAGATCTACGAGTGGGTAAGGATATGTCTTCTGGTTCAATAGGTGTTTCCTCCTCTTGTTGAATTTCAGTGTTTACTATAGGTTCTTTATCAACCGACTCTTGAATTTCTTCAAGATCTATCTTACTCCCACTGTTCTCTTTAGATATCATTTCTCTCTCAAGGAACAATCCTCTTCGAGCTACAAAGACCACATTATCTGTCGGTCTGTAGAATAGATATCCAAATGACTCTTGTGGATAACCGATGAAAAGACACTTTTCAGATCTAGAGTCTAGTTTGTCCTGAGTTTCTCGTCTAACGAAAACTTCACAACCCCAGATTTTGATGTGACCAAGAGAAGGACGTTTTCCCTTCCACATCTCATAATGTGTCTTTGAAACCTTCTTGTTGGGTAAAAGATTTAAGATGCGAGCGGCTATTTCTAATGCATAACCCCAAAAACTTATCAGAAGTGTAGCCCGACTCATCATAGACCGAACCATGTCCAACAAGGTTCTATTTCTCCTCTCAGCAACTCCATTAAGCTGTGGTGTTCTAGGAGGAGTCAATTGTGAAACTATTCCACAATCTCTAAGATGATCGAGAAACTCGATACTAAGGTATTCTCCTTCCCTATCGGATAGGAGAACCTTTATCTTTCTGCCCAATTGATTCTCTACTTCGCTTTGGCATCTTTTGAATACCTCAAAAGTATCCGACTTATGCTTAATCATATAGACATGTCCAAATCTACTGTAGTCATCAGTAAATGTAACATAATACCGATTTCCATCTTTTGTGGCGCATTGGAATGGTCTACAAACATCCATGTGTACCAAGTCCAAGAGTCTTTCACCTCTTTCACACGACCCTGTGAATGGTGATTTAGTCATCATGCCTAATAAGCAAGATTCGCATACATCATCCGATTTGAGGTCGAATGATTCCAACACTCCATCCTTTTGGAGTTGGCCGATGTGTTTCTTGTTTACGTGCCCAAGACGATAATGCCACAATTTGGATTTATCAAGCTCATTAGATGAATCAACATTTAAAATCAAATTGCTAACACATTCAACATTTTCATATATGCCATTGTAAGGAGAATTTTTAAAAATAAAACAACCATTTAAATAAACCAAAAGATCACCATTCTCATTGTCAAATGAAAATCGATAACCATCCTTAAACAAAGCATAAAATGAAATAATGTTTCTAGTCATTTCTGACGAATAACGGCAATTGTTCAAATCTATCCTAACTCCAGAGTTCAGCACAAGCTCATACTTTCCAATCTCGGTAACAGGTGTGATTCCTCTGTTTCCCATGACTAGATTAAGCTCTCCATGCTTCAACTTTCTACTTTCCTTTAGACCCTGGAATACAGTGCAAATTTAAGTACCACACCTTGTATCCAGAACCTACGAGTTAGAAGTTGTAGTATTATGAAGTTCGATAATGAACATACCTGAGTGAACACTCTTTTCGACCTTTCCATCCTCAAGATCTTTAAGGTATATCGGGCAGATTCGTTTCCAGTGCCCCTTAGTGTTGCAGTAAAAACACACTGCTTCCTTCTGATCATTCACTAGTGCAATATCAGAATCGGTCTTTCTTTTGGACCCACGATTGGACTTTCCATTCGTAGTCTTTTCTTTCCAATTTGACTTCTTTCTTTTCTTTGCAGTTTGACCAATTACCAACACAGAAGCTGCTGAGCTAGAGGACACATCATCCTTTTTGATTCCTTGCTCAGCAGTTTGCAGCAAATTATGGAGTTCCATTATTGAGCCTTCTCTCTCATTCATATTCATCTGATATGATATTACAAACTGATTGTAGACAGCTAGCAGACAGGACAAAATTATGGCAATGGAAAACACTGTGTCAAACAACATATTAAATGATTCTAACCTATCAAACTACCCTTTCATCTCCAAGACAAAAACACAGATAGATGCTCCGGGTTTGGGTTTGCAAGCCATGAGTGACTTAACCACATCAAGGCGTTCTTTACTCGCCTTTTCCTGGAACATTTCCTTAAGTTGTTGGTTCATTTCATAAGCCCAAGTATTCTCAAAAGTCTTTTGCAACTCGGGGCTCATGGAGGATGCTATCATACAAGACACTTTATTCGCATCATCGTAATATTTTCTGTGAGCCTCAATCTCCTCTTGGGTTGAGTTTTCATCAATCATGGGAATCTGCTCATCGAGAACATACTCATTGTTCTCGTACCTTAAGGTAAACCTTAGGTTACGCATCCAGTCCATATAGTTTGGACCGGTCATTCTTTCCCTCCCAAGAACTGAGAGAAGTGAGAAGTTCGAGTAGTGTGCGGAATTGGGGATGGGAGGATTATTACCATTTGTAGAAGACATCTATAAGATAAACTATTTTAGTTAGTTTGAGTATTCCTTAATTAAATTACCCAATTTCAAATTAAGGCTTGGATCCATATTTTAGATTCGTTTTATGAAGAGGTTTGCCGTAATCATATCACGAATTTATTATAGGTAGACAATGCTTTTGTCAATTTAATTCTCTATGAAATTCCTAGTTCTTTTGAGATTCATTGATTTTCATCAACGAAATGTAAATCTCGGATATGCTGATCTACCATTCATGACTGGTATGCCGAGGATCATGAACAAGATAGTGAACTTAACCATGCAAAACCCGCATGGTCCCCGGCCCGAGTACGCTCGAGAATCGCGAGTTCCACATCACCTCTCAATATGTTCTCATATTAATGTGTCGGTAAACCACACACGCTCCATTAACAGACCATACAAAAGATGTGCGGTTTTCATGGGTTAGCATACTATTCACATTTTATAGTATCTAGAATGGGATTTTGTTTTAGTACTTTTAGGTCATACTTTTGATCTTAACATCATCCTCTCAAAGTCCTCGGCAGCTCCATTGAACGCACAAAGAAACAAAGAATACCTCTCTTATAGTTTGTTCACTATGGGTGAGCCGATTCATCAGTTGACTGACGATGTATTTAAATTTAATGATACATATACTTATAGCTCATACTATATGTAACGTCTCTCTTTAAACTCTTAAAGTCTACAGCTCTATTTTAAAACATTTTAAAATGTAGGGTGTATTTTAAACATTTCAAAATATAGGGTCTAAAGTGTAAATTCATATTACCAATTTATCTTTACCTACATACTATTGCAGATAATTAAATGCTAGTATTTATCAATCAAAGGCTCTGATACCACTATTGGGTTTTCTATTCCCTAACTAGATTAATATGCGCAGCGGAATAATAACAACAATTAATCTAAGGCAATTAGGAAACTAAACCCTAAGGGATCTTAACTTGAATAAATAAAAGCAATAAAATAACTTAAGATAAACAAGAAAAATACTAACCTTTGAGAAAACAAATTCTCACGAGTAGACAAACAAGCAAAACCTTCTTGCTTGGAGGCGAGTGCCCAAACTAGAACACCTCTAATAGCTCACACCCAAAAGAACTAAGAGAATTCCCAAGTCTCCTAAGGTCACAATTCTAGATCGCAAAACTCTTACAAGGAGCAGGAATAAGAAAGAGAGAAGAAGAAATAAAACTATTCAATTCAAAAGGTACGTAGAAAACCTAAGGGCTAGGCCCCTATTTATAGGGAAGGAAGAGGCCAAAGGTTTGGTCCTCCAGCCGATGTGGGACAACCTGTTTCTCCATTATCCGGCGGATGGACTTTCCATCCGGCGGATGGATGTGTTTCCACCGCCTTACATCTTTTCATTCCATCCGGCGGTTGGAACATCCAACCGACGAATGGATCAATTTTCCATAATTCTTCTTTTTCTTTTAGTTTCAATTAACATTCAATTAACAAACTAAATATAATATTAATTCCAATTAATATTATCTCTCTATTTATTTCTCTTACTGTTTATTGAGGGCGACCCAAAAAGGACTCTACTTTTAATGATGGTCTTACCAATTAGTTATGATATTGGACACTATTTCAACATAATTTTCACTATACCTTTAAATCGTAGCATTCCGTTATCAATTTTTTTCTTTGATTATGAAATGAAATTGTTTTTTGAAAAATAAAATTTTTAAGTTTTATTCAACTTAATCTTCACCTTTCTTTCTGTACCTCTCTAATATTTTTATCTCCTTTATTAAATTATGATAGCTTACATTTGATCTAAATTTCGTCTATTTTATAATCTTAATACAAGATTCATGGACGGATAGAAAGATCAATTCAACATCTCTTTTTTAAAGTTCTAATTATTTCAATCAAACAACTCACTTACAATTATCTATTTGACTGAGAAAACGTGTAGAGGGGAACCTCCTCGAGTTATATATATATATATATAGTGTCGCACCCCCAATTTCAGGTTGCGGAAGCGAATCGGGTCGGAGCGCGACTAATCAATAATCACATCACAAAGATATAATGAACGACTCTATATGCGTCATTTTACAACTTGTATTGATAAAATCAAAATTTACATGAAAATATAGTTTACATTAGCTCAGTTGAAATCGAGAGATTTACATACATAATTAATTCATACAAAAGATAATAGTGCAGCTAAATATCAGAATGTTTGCATGCTGACACGAGCTAATGGTTCCTGAGGGCAGTCCAACCTACTGTTGAGTACCTGTGATATATGCTAAAATGGGTCAGCGAAACGCTAATGAGCTGAATGGTTTGTATGTCAACACATATTGTATGGACCGCACGATTTAATTGAATTTAAATTGCAATTAAGCTAAGTAAAAGTTTTACAGGCATGAGCACATAGTCTGAGCTTAACTCGAGGTGTCAGGTCCACATTTAAGGTATCCTGATCGAGGTGCCTCCCACGAGTGCCTAATCTACACTCATCTGAACAAATATTAGTACATCCATTTACCCAGTTAGTGCATGCTAACCCGAACGAGGAGGGTCAATCCTATATGGTACCATATACTAATATTCACGCTACAACGTATTACCAAACTATGCTGAGGAGGGCTTTGAAATATTAGTGAGATAACTCATGTAGTAATTGTTTGTTTTCGTACTTGCGTTCATATAGTTAAAACAAAACGAGCAATGATATCACACCCCTGAGTAAAACAATAAAATAGGAGCTATGAGACTCACTTGAGTCTTGAGAGTTTAACTTAATAAACTTGAGTGATTAGCCGAGATGAGTTGTCCGAAGACTGGTAACCTGAGGGTGTCCACGAGACGCGATGGTTATAAACGTGAGTAGGAATCTATAAAGACTACCTTTGTAGTTGTTCGTCCAACTAGAATATCCAAATTACTACGATTTGGTTGGTTTGATTATGTTTTGGAAACGTGTACGGCCCGTTGGTGATTGTTTGTAATAATAATCTCTTTATTATTATCATGATTTTGAAGTGTTAAGTTCAAAAGCGTATCCCTATGTGTTTTAAAAGTCGTATCGTATTAGTGTTTGAAGTTATACCAGTTTGACACTTAGTATATAAATGGTTTGTAAATATTCTGTTTTTAGCGTCACTTATAGCGACACTTAGGGTTTATGCGTCACACAGGAAGTGCCGCATATAATGGAAAATTCTGAAGTATTAGCGTCACTTGAGGAAGTGACGCATAAGAGGCGACACTTAAGCAAGTGCCGGGTGTAAGTGTCGGATAAAGGTGTTAAGCGTTACTAGGCAAGTGACGGGTCAAATCATAATTCGATTATAGGCGTCACTTAGGCAAGTGACGCTAGAAGTGTCGGTTTGGAGTGTCGGGTATTGAATTTGCGACACTTAGGCAAGTGTCGGGAAAAAGGGGTTTTATGCGGCACTTAGGCAAGTGATGCAAAATTAGGGTTTTAAGCGACATTCAGTGCGTCACTTAAGTGACACATTAAGTGACGCTACGCTGCACTGGTCTATGTGACACTTAGGTCTGTTGGCCGGATTTTTTGAGCCGAAAACGTGTTTTCCGGTTTCCGTTTGACTTGAAACTTTTACCCAACCCATATTTGGACGTTTCAAGCTTAAATAAACAACTTTTATGAAAAATAAATGAAATCTAAGAGTTTTCGAGAATTGTCAGGAATCTTACAAGTTAACGCCGGAGAATTCCGAAAAGGTAGAAACGTAGATCGTGACGTGGTGAATCTTTTTCTCCAAATGAGCTTCGAGATTTAGGGTCGTTTAGTGGTGTTATTTGGTGATTGAAGGTGTTGATGGTGTGGTGATGGTGTTGAAAGAAAGAAGAAAGAGAGAGAGAGAGAGAGAGAGAAGGTGGGTGTGTTTGGAAAGAAATGAGGTGAGTGCTTGGCCTCCCCTCACCTTGGGCCGGTTTATGGTGGGGTCCACGGGTGTAGGCTTCACCCATTTTTCGTTCCCTGCGATTACGCTCCGTGCGGTGTTCGTTTTCCCGATCGTTTAAACGTTAAATAATTATTTTACACGTTTAAATATACGTTTTAAAATACGAATGTTAAATCAATATCTTGGTTGAAGTACTTTACCAAATACTTAATAATTGAGTTTTAAAATACAACTTAACTTCGTTTTGATTGTTTGCGCACTTAATATGCTAATCCCGTAGACGTTTGTTTGTACGATACGAGTTTTGAGTTGAAATATTATCTAAATAATATTTTGGATAAGGTAGAGTTATTAAATAATGTCATATTATTTAATAAAATTGTTCACCAACGTCCGTATTAATTGAATCGAATTACATTCGATTTGAAACTTATATGATTTAATCAAATCGCATACTTGTATATATTCAACAATATATATTTTGATACATTAATTAGCCTAACACAGAACTAATTACATGTGTTAACAATTGATTAGGCACTAATTACTAGTCCTAATTTGGCGGGTGTAACATATGGATTAGTGCAGGAGAATGCATCCAACTTGTACACGAAGTCTATTGTATGTACTCAAATTTTTTTATCTATTGTATGTATCAATCTTCAACTTTGGTCTAATGTGTGTATCCAACGACTAAGTTGATAACGTGTCAAACGTATAATTTGCCACCTCGTTGACACATCATCAAAAGTGGGTGCCACGTCAGCCCGATACACACAATAGACTAAAAAAAGTTGGGTACATACAATAGACTTCGTGCACAAGTTGAATGCAATCCCCTACGCTAAACCCGTATATATATATATATATATATATATATATATATAGAGAGAGAGAGAGAGAGAGATTGTTTGTTAAAGTTAACCCGATTTTTTTACAAAGTGTGGATACCATTAAGTTGATTATCAACAAAACATTATTCTATACTGTTTTATCTTATAATCTACTTCCTCCGTCCTTATTTTATTGTCCACGGACAAAAAACACGCCGTTTAAGAAAAGTGCATTAGTTGTACTTTACAACCAATAAGATTTAATCTCTCACCACATTCACAAGTTTTGATTGGTTGAAAAGTAAAAGTGGACTATAAATATAGGACATCTCAAAATGGAAAGGTGAACTATAAATTTCGGACGGAGGGAGTATGTATTATGTTGTTATATATTTTTATCTGTGCATCACACGATTTTAGCACTAGTTGATATATATATATATATATATATATATATATATATATATATATATATATATATATATGTGTGTGTATATATATATATGTGTATATATATGTATATCCATAACTACTTGTAAAACATGTTGATGTTTGAATCTTAAACTTCTTAAATCAAATTAAAATTACAAACTTGCCCTTACTACATTAATAGATTATTAATAAGATCTACGACCATCTATAATATCATATCAAAAAGAACCAAAACATATTCATCACAATTAATTACTATTCTTTAATTAATTAAATAGCTATCACAATTAATTACACATCAATAGCTAGCATTCGTCATTTCTTGTATTCAATGAAAATAAAATCAGTAATCATAATTATTTAATATAAACAATTCAATTTCAAAGAGTCTCCATCTTTATTAAGGGAAAGTCTTACACTTTATAATTGCAACAAATGAATATTGTCCTCTCAACACTCCAATTTCTTTATTCAAGAACATGTCAACATAAAAATCAATTTCAAAAGTCAAGAAATCCTAAAATACACCCTCTATCCATTTCAATAGAACGATTTGATCATAAATTCAAAATCAAATTTATAATACCAAATAACTTCAAACTGGTATAAATATTCACCTCACCTCAATATAAAAATTATTAACAAATACTAAACTGAATATGAATCAAAACATTCGATGCAACAACAATGAATCCGATTTGTTAGCAACTGCAACGGATGCTTCAATCGACGTGAACACCAAGATACCTTCAACCGTTGTGTCGATTGTTGACCTCACGAATTATTATGATTTGCATCTTTCAAAGACAAATTTAATTTGCACTTTTAGCTATTTTCTTGCAATAAAGTTATGTTTATGTCATTAAGTTAATCATATTAAACAACATAATAGTGTGAGAGTTACCTCTATTATTCTTGCATATTTTTCATATCAATTTGTCTAAGTTATTTCCACTTTCAAACGGAAGTGTTTGTATAGTATATCCTTATGACGACAATAAACTTTGACACTATATTGCATCATATATGTTTTTTTGGATTGATTTGCTGACTATTATTATCCCGATCATAAAATAATGTTGTTTTATAAATTTGGCATCGTCATATCGTGCGGGTACTCTGCTAGTGTGTATATATATATAAATTACTCGTACCTAACCACTTAAATAAATTACTGAAAGTGCTATTGAAAGATAAATTTTAAATGCCTATTTGTGTTATAATAATCGGTCAAAGTTGGAAACTGCTCGATGGCCTCCCGTCACCACGTTATTTTTACATTTCTATTATTATATTATAACTTATAAGACCTCATATTATGAGATATAGCATGTTATACCCATGAGAACATCCCCCAACAAAATATTATCAATGAAATACATAATGTCAATTTTAGTGGAAGAAAAAAGGAGATTATTGACGATGATGAAAACTGTCATGTTAGAATTAGTGTTACTTAAAATCACACTTAAACTTTGGCGAGAAAAATGGGAACAAAAGAAATCAGAAAAATTGTACTCCGTAACTTTGTTATTCATGTAAGTAAGGTTCAAATGATTATACCAATTTTCAATGAGAATGGGGAAACTCACAGATTTCTGCCATGTATCACAATATTCTATCTCCTTCACATTTTTAAAATATAAATATCTCACAAACGGTAAGTCAAAAAATCATGAAAATTGCACCATAAAATTCAGCGTTTTCTCCTCTTCGATTTGCCGTCCCTCGAGGCATACTTTCGATAACTTTTTTTTCTTCCATTTTTTAGTGGGTCTTACAAATTAGTAGCACATGTGTTAGTGATTGGTTATACATTTAATTTGGGGCTAAGATTAGAGTTTAGGGTTAGGGTTAGGGTTTAGCAGGGTTTAGGGTTTAGGGTTTAGTAGTGTTTAGGGTTTAGTAGGGTTTAAGGTGTAGGGTTTATTATGATTTAGGGTTTAGAGTTTTATAAAGCGTTTAGGGTTTGGGGTTTAGGGGTTAGGGTTTAGGGTTTGAGGTTTCTCCCTGAAACCCCAAACCTCAAACCCTAACCCCTAAACCCCTAAACCCCTAAACCCCTAAACCCTAAACCCTAATCATAACACTTTAACACATGTGTTTGTAAATGTGAAACCCACCAAAAAAATGGAAGAAAAAAATCTCGTCGAAAGTATGTCTTGATGGACGGCAAATCGAAGAGGAGAAAACGCTGAATTTAATGATGCAATTTTTATGATTTTTTGATTTGTCGTTTGTGAGATAATTGATGTTGGGGGTAAATGAGTTTTGTACATATAGAGCATTCTCTTTCCACACATGACATGATATTATTGATTTCCTCATTCTCTTAAGAATTTCTATTCTCATTCGAACCTACCCTATTACTATATGTAAAACCTTCAAGTGCCGCGTTGTTTCATTAAGATTTATGTCTATTCATGTGACACGCTCGTATATGGTAAAAAGGTATCAATTACTCCCTCTGTCCCATTACAAATGTTCACTTTGACTTTGCACGTAGTTTTAGGATTCTCCACTATCTACACTTTTCACCAATCAAATACTATATCCACCCATTAAAGTCTTTTTTGATTGGTTAAATATCAAAGTGGCACTTATAATGGGACATCCCAAAATAGTAACGTAGACATTTCAAATGGGACGGAGGGAGTACTATACTAGGCAATTAGGCATGGGCCCCCTTGGCGTTATCCCAATCTATTTATGGTGTCCGGAATTAGATTTATTAGTTAAAAAGACCATTAATTATAAGTATTCTTACCTGTATAAGAGTTGAGCTGTTCTTTTTATACAATCAAATACTCACACACCAATATTACAAATATATATACCTATGTCATAACCTCGAGAGTCGAGACTTAAATTTCAAACTCAGTAAAAAAGGGAGATCAATGACCGTCTAGTGAATTTCTTGATTATATATATATAACATTAAGCAAATTGATTCATCGCGCCAAAATCAACTTTTTAAAGCGATAAATTTAAACAGTCACATTTGCTGATGATTTTTGCGTGATCAATCAATTTGCTTAACGTTAGATATAGAAAATCAAGAAATTCACTAGACGGTCATTGATCTCGAGATAACCTTTTTTTTCATCACTAAATTTCCCCGCCGGTGCATTTGAAATATGACCGTTGCACCGTTCCTCGCCGGTGCTCCGGCAGCTCCCCTTCCGTGCAAAAACTCTAAATTTCCTCAAAATCTTCCTTCAATCTCTCAACCCACTTCTTTCCCTTTACCTCCACTTCCGAAAGGGATCTTAAACCCTAGCAATTTATCTCCTTCATATGTGCAGGTTTTATAGCATAATTTATCTCAGGGTTTCAATAATTTCGGCGATTCGAATGCCAAATCGAAGTCAGAATTGGACAAGCAAGGTGGACATGTTTCTCGAATTTCAACGATATAATTGGGGAACTTGGGCCCAAATTCTTCTCCATGCGTGATATCAAATGCTTTTAGAAGATTTGGGTGGATTCAAGGTTTATCTTGGAAAAAAGACAGAAGCTTTGCTTTCATTAAGTTTGCTAATTTCGATCAAGCAAAAGAGGCGGTTTATTTTATACATGGGAGACTGCTTCAGTGCCGAAAGATGAAAGTCAATTTTTCGAATTTGGAATTGGGGACTGCTAGTAACACTTCGGGCCAGAAGTTTGTCTCATCGAATGCTTTAAGAAGCTCAACCAAAGAATTCTCCTTACATTTAGATAACGAGGTAAAAGATGCTCTTAACTTATCTGTTTTAGTCATTGATAAGAAATGTCTTTCTATCGAAAAACTTGTTGATTGGTCGAGCGGTCATGAAATATATGTGAATAAGTTTACACAGTGGGGTACTCATGGTATCATCTTAAAGTATATGGATGAATCAAGTTATAATAAGATGTTTAAAGAACCTTGTAATGTTTTTTTAAAAATCCAACGAATGGCGGATACTCACGAATTGTATGCCTGAAAATTAGAGGCATTCCCCATGAGTGGTGTTCGATGGAAAGTGTCTATTCGATTGCAAATTCTTTTGGTGAAATTTTGTATGTTGCTAAGGAATCATCCGAGCTACATCAAGCAGAAGCTCTTTTTTGTCTGACCGGGAAGTTAGTCATCCGAAAATAGTTCAATAGTATGGGTTCGAAACAATTTCTGAGAATACTTCAATTCCCGTTTGGGTTGATTAGATTATTGATGTGGTTAAGTTTGAGAGAAGCATTGTAAATGTCAATGCGGAAATTATTATTGATAAACTGAAGCGAGTGCAGGTTCCGGATGTTGCATCTCTAGCTAAAGATTCCATTCTAAACTTTGCAATGACCACACTTCCCGTACTTCCTGCAGATCAACTGCCACCATTTTCTTCTTTAGGAGAAACTTCATTGCATTCATCGGATGTGGATTGGTCTAGAGGTCGTATTAAGGCAGAAATTCATGTCAATAGGCCTTTATTTATTGGTCAAAGTATTGTGTATACTCAGGTTTTTCAAAGGCTTAAAGAAGCTCTATCTGATATACAAGTTCACTATAGCAATGCTCATATTGAGCAGGATCCGATGCCTCAAGATTTTGATTGTACCACTCATATTTATCTATCTACCCTTCATAATAGTGTGGGCTTGCAGGTGTTGTGATTGATACGTAAAATATTTCTCAGCCTATTAATACTATTTCTGTTCCCCAACAAGATTCATCAAATCCTCTACCTATTGTTCCTATTTTTGATGCCTCTGGAAATCAACCTTCAATTTTAGACCTTCCTGAAAACGTTACATTCTTAGAGAACAAAGAACATTCATGCCAAGATAAAGAGTATGGTCCTTCTTGCGCAATTTTTAGGGAAAATGTAAAAACACACAAGTAGCGTAAATCAAAAGGTAAGACTGATGTTAATATTGATGATGATGTTAGTCCTCCCAGAACTAACAAGAGAAAGAAAAAGAATTCCAAAGGTTCCACTTCAATACATGAGTCACAAAAGGATAATCTTAAAGATTTGTACGATCTATTGGGTGATGATGATCCGTCATCACAAGTTTTTGTTAAACCTTCTAAAGCCATTGGAAAACTTATCAATATGAGGAAACGAGAGAATGAAATGTCTAATTTTGATGATTTTATTCGAGGTCTAATTCAAGCGGACAAGAATTCTTCAAAAACATGACTTGAGGTCAGTTATGCTCCAAGATTCAGTGTTTAGTTTCGGTCTTCACATCAAAAGCTAGTGATACATGGTTTCATATTTTGTTGCTTGTATTCTATTCAATCATTCTTCTTCATTGTTTTTAGTCAGTCTAAAAATGATCCATACATCCGAAGCTCTCTTGGAAGGTAAAGAAGAATGATGTTCTTCATTTGGTGTTATATGTGGTGATTTAGTTGTTTAGAGTTTTGAGTTATGTTTTATCGTCGTGTTCTGTTGTCTAGATTTAAATCCATAGTTGTAGTTCTAGTTTGTAGTCCAATACGTTTGGTATTTTTTTGTGTTATGTTGTATCTCTTTTTCTCCTTCAACGTATGTTGATTGAGATGTTTTTAATTTAATTTAAGTTTTTCGCAAAAAAAAAAAAATATTTATGATTTTTAAAAGTATGCATAGAAATAGCTGCTAACATTGTTTTTTCTGCTATATGCCGTACTTAATCAATATTAAAATATTAGTAGGATACCCACGAAATGTTGCAAGATGTACATTTACTTTAGTGTTGTTCAGGTGCGTAATACCTCACTTTTTCTTACAAATTTTGTAAACCAATAATCCACTATATGATCATTGTTTTATTATTTTCGAAAATCTACAACGTAACTCACATTTTATGTGTGATATATTAAACTTAATATTCTAATAAAATTTATATATTCTACTAAGAAATAACAACGAAAATTCTATGTTTATTGTTTTGATTGTTGTCCATTTGACATCATTTACATTTCCACTTAATTTTGAATTTTTGTTTTGACTTATAAGATCTTAATTAATAAGAAATATGTATTCATAATTATTTTTTATTTAGTAATAATTTGAGGTTTTATTAAGTTGTAAGGATCAAAGATAGACATAATGATTTATAGGAGGAAGGTATGATTTATAAGAGTTGATAATATATTTTTTATTAAATTGTCTAGTTAGGTGATATTCTACATAAATGCTTGCAATTAATATGTTTAGAGCGAAAAGGGTATTTTAGGAATTTCTAATTTTCCTTTTACTAAGTTTAAATCTAATATGTGAAATGCATTATAAGGGTTTTAGATAGGTGAAAGGCATTATAAGGGTTTTAGATTTAGATTTGTGCCCTTAATTTGTAGCATGTCCTAGAGGGGCCAATTTGGAGTTATTAGATTGTGCAAGGGTATGTTAAGATGTCAACACATATAGTTTAATGGTTACACGCAAACGGACGTAAGTTACTGATGTCATGTATAGTACAGGCTATTACGTCATAATTAAAAGAGACATATGGACGCGTCTTCCGGATCTTGTATCATTGCTTGTATATACTCTACAGTCCATATGCAGTTTTTAATTTGTGTCTGTTAAATTAATATTTTTCTCAATGATTATTTCTACATTTAATAAATCTAATAGTTTTAAAAGGTAAGATAACAATATGCGAGCCAACAACGCCATAGCTTTATAATTATTAATACTACGTATAAACTTAATATAATATCAACATGATAGCTTAATATTACTTTCATCCCAAATTTATTGTGTAAAAAAAGGGTTTATATATATAAAAATATTTGCAATCTCTATTTTGTAATATAGTAGAGTTCAAATGAGTACAATAATTTTGAGTGAGAATATGAGAATCAATTTTAACTATTCATTTTCATCAAATACTCAAATCTCCACATTTTTGAAACTCAAATATCACACAAATGGTAAGTCGAAAAATTATGAAAAGTGCACCATAAAATTCAACGTTTTCTCCTCTTTGATTTGTCGTCCCTCAAGGCATACTTTTGATAAAAAAAATTCATTTTTCGGTGAGTTTTACAAATTGATAACATATGTGTTAGTGATTGGTTATACATTTAACTTGTGGTTAGGGTTAGGGTTTAGGGTTTTAGTAGGGTTTAATATGATTTAGAGTTTAAAGTTTTGTAAAGCGTTTAAGATTTGGGGTTTAAGGGTTAGCGTTTAGGGTTTTAGGTTTGTGGTCACTCCCGAAACCACAAACCTCAAACCCTAAACCCTATCCCAAAACTACAAACCTCAAACCCTAACCCCGACCATAGTAGAGTTGTTTTTGGTTTTAGATTAGTGGTAGTGATAGGGTTTATTGTATGTGTTTGGGACGTTCCCTAAAAAACGTCTCCTCGGATATACCCGTTGTAAACTTGTAATATATTTTTTATATAATAAAATTTGTCGGGGTACCGTCCTCTTCACCCAAAAGAAAAACCCCGTAACCTTTAAAACCCGAACCTTAAACCCTAAACGCAACGCTATTACATGTGTTACTAATTTGTAAACCCACCAAAAAATGAAAAAAATAAAAAGTTGTCAAAAGTGTGCCTTGAGGGACAATCGAAAATGATAAAATGCTGAATTTTAGGGTGTAATTTTTATAATTTTTCACTTGTCATTTGTGAGATATTTAATTTTAAAAAAGATGATGGAAATGAGCATTCGATGAAAATGAGTGACTGAGATTGATTTCCTAATTCTCACACAAATTCTTATTCTCATTTGAAACCCACCCTTTAGTAATAATATAGTTTTAACCTTTAATTTTACATTGTTTTAAGTAGAGGTAATCAAGTAAATGTAGACGGTGATTTTAAAATGGGAGTTGATAAATACAACAAATAAAAGTGATTAATACACTAACAGTACAATAATTATTGCGTATAGTACAAGTACTTATATCACAGTTTTATTGTGTGAATCACTTTTATTTGTTGTATATATCAGCTCCTTTTTAAAATACAGAGAGTAATTTTGTTTGACACAAACGTTATATACGTACTTTACTTACATGACACCAAAGTTTAAATGTCAATTTTGTAATATATATTCTCCTTGACTTAATTATAATCGCTCTATATTTTAGTCTGTGTGAACTCGTTTTTTGTATTCATACAAGTAATTATATTGATTATATTCGTCTAGAACATTGGGTATACATGATATCATCAAACAAGTGTTCTTTTATATACTTTACTTAAAAAGGTTAGAATATAAGGGAAAATGACATTAAACCATTATTGCACATGCATTCCTCTATTTAAATAAATTGGGTTGTCAAATTGACGAATGTTATATTCATATCTTGCATAATCATATCGTAATTACTGTAAAATTAGTTGGCTTAACGGTACATCAAAATATTTCTGGACGTACGAATTTGTAGCAGAAGTAAAAATATATGGATCGAACCTGTCAACAAAATTATATATGTATTACGTTACGTATAGTATGTTATTACATATTTTTCACAACTATTACATAAATGACTTTAATGTGACGGATACTTATATTAATGGTGATTATATATCTATTACTAGCTTCATCCCAAAATTATAGTTCAGTTTTGACTTTCTGAGATATTTTTTCCTCAACTTTGACTTAAATATCTTCGTTTGTATTATATAATACTTGATAAAAATTATACCAATGAAAATAAATTTAAAACTCAACCCATTTATATATCTTGCATTAAGTATTATATAACACAAACAAATATATTTAAGGTGAACGTTGAAAAAGAAAGACTTTAGGAAGTCAAAACTGGACAACAATTTTAAAACAGATGGAGTAGTTTCTAAATACATGTAGAAGTACCTATCTTGCAAGATATAAGTTGAAAAGTGGATCTCAGCAAAGGTTAGAAATTAATAAAACTTAAGGGTAATGTGTGATTTATAAAGTTATGAAGATTATACATGCTATAAAATTTGAAAAAGAACCAATATATGGACAGAGGTCAAAATTATGTCCTCATTGAATAATTAGATGATCGATCTAAGTGTCCAATATATATATATATATATATATATATATATATATATATATATATATGTATATAGTGATGTGTTATATAGCTAAAATCATGCATGATGGATAGATATGAGGTGGTGATATTTCCACCATTGAATTTGATAAATCCACCACAATTATGCATCAAGTACTGTATAAATAGGTGTTGCACAGTTGTGGTGATTTATCAAATAATATGGTGGAAATATTATCCCCATAGATATGAAGTACTCCTTGGATGTGGTCGATATGCAGAAACGTTTCTAGAAAACCTAAAATTATTGGGTACTTTATCGGGCTTAATTGATCTTAATTTTGTTTATAATTGATGATTACATGTTTGATTTTCAATAAATAACAAAATTATAATCATGTTCAGAGTATATATAACAATACATTAAAAATCTATGATCAAATACCTCATTAACTTTAAATGCTTATCAAAGTACGTAATAAACTTCCAATATTTCCATCAGCAAGTTACTTTCTAGTGACAACGGCCCATAGCTAGACAATAAGCTAGGTTTTACACAGAACATGTAGCGTGCAGTGCAAATATATATGCCACAGGACGCAATATTAATCTTTCGGTAACGAACCAGTAGACGATGGAGTCACGGACATTGCATCAGTCGACACGAATTGCTCATTCTTTTGGAGCATATGTGGGTGTGATCCAAATCAAATACAGTATAAAACTTAGTTACAGATATACATGCACCATGATCTTATACAACGTACTATAACTAGCTAGTGTGATTAACCCACTTCCAGCTAGGAGTTGGCTTATTTCTTACAAATATATAAATAATATAAAATGAATCAGCTTAATGTTTTAATGGAGACGGAATGATAGCCTTGATAGCCATAATACATGTCATTAACCATGAATGATACATTAACCATGAATGCATAAGTGATTGTACATTAACCATGAATGATTAATGGTTAACATACTATCATCTATCCATGAATAATTCGGTCTTAATGACACTCATATTCTAATAATATGATGAATCCGTGGTTGGCCAGAATAAGACATCATCCATGAAGTTATCCTGTAAAGGTGAGAAAATTTTATCACTTGATGATGATATGATGTGGTCCTCATTGTCTAGTAAATATAGCTCACTCCAAATACTTCCGGCTACTTTGGAAAACTGCGGTGTAACGTCACTTGGAACTCCATAATCTGAGAGATTACATGAACGCGATGACAATTCACTTGTTGAAAAGGAAGAAGAAGAAGAAGATGGTGATTCAGACGATAATACTGCCAATAAAATCCTAACTTCATCTTGGATCTTTAAATTCGATATTTTCATTGAATCACCTTCAATGTAAGCCTTACTAGCTTCTTCGATTTTTCCAACTTGTTCATTTCGAAATAGAGTTTCATTTTTTCGAACTGTGTTTTTTAGATGTGCGTGCCAATGATTTTTTATTTCGTTATCGCTTCTTCCTGGCAATTGTGTAGCCATCATTGACCATCTGTGGAAACAAAATTAATACTCACACTTAGTACTCAACAGCTATATTGATTAAAAGTGTTTACATAAAGTTAATCCAGGGTTAACTATTAATGATTCAACTTACTTGTTGCCAAGCTTATTATGTAAACTGATGATTACATCTTCTTCTTCTTTCGTAAAATTCCCATGTTTCATGTTCGGTTGTAGATAATTCTTCCATCGTAGCCTACAACTTTTCCCGCATCTAGCCAAACCTAAAAAGAAGTACTAGGCAATGTTTTAGTTTTTATATATATACTAGCATGAATTCGATATGCTTAAAGATAATGCTGAGAAACGGATCGATCATGATACCAGTTAACTTGGGAATTTCGCACCAATTCGGGTGACCGTTGATCTGAATGAAGCTTTTTAATATGTTATCTTCATCTTCACTCCATGCACCTTTCTTCATTCCCGATTTGTGATCGAATCGTGGTGCCCTAACCATCGTTAATTCCTTCGATCTGTATAAATCTCCAATTTTGGTATGGTTATGACTTAATAGTGTTATGAAGACTTATGTTCCTTGAACTACTAAAGAAAGTCAAATATATAGGTAAATGCCAAAACGTGTTTACATCCAAAACATTATTAATTTAAAAAGTACCATAATTAGTTAAGCAACTAACTTACCATTCTGTACATTTAGCAAAAATTGTGAATATGGTCGTTTATTTCAGGTTTAAGTCTTCACTATTTAGTCCAGTCCTCTCTTCACACTCGTTGAATCTCGAAAGTCTTGTTTAATTTCCCTTCACGTGTTACTGTCACTACGTGTCTACAGAATGGGCACAGTTATGTTATTTAATGTGGAAAGTTAATGTTTGTTGGAAAATCTATATTTATATCTATATTATACACTAATGATCTTAATTAGCGCATGTGTACAGCCTGTACAGGTTTCACTTTTACTGACGTGGCACAAACAATTGCGGAATAAAAATTGTAATTGAATTTGAATTGCAAATATGACGTCATAGTATGATTGATTATACGTATTTTAATACGTTAGTGTGCCGTATTTTCAAATTTCTTTGTGTATTTTATACTAATTTTTCAAGTAACCACACTACCACGAATATATATATTTTCTAATTCTCATCCTAGTACTCGAACCCCAACCTCTTGATTATGTTACTATTTTGTCAGTTATCGTTGTACACGTACACGTGTTTTTCATGCAACTGGATTGTACACGCGTTGTGTTCTCATAACGTATAGTATTCTCACAATGTATATCAAGAAGTAGTTCTTTATGTTTATCTTTTTGTTTTTGAGTTTTCTCTTTTTGTTTTTGTTTCAATATTCTTTACGTGGAAGTCCATTGTATTTCTTATTATGACGATCTCATGTTGATAGAGATTTGTGAAAGGTTTAGCTTCGTGTTCTTAAATTGAGGAAGGATTTTCAGATTGATATGATTCTTATGGACTATAAGCTGCAACTAAATTAGTTTTTTTGAATTTATTTTTAATTGTATTGTTTATTATTGTTTATGATCTATACCTTTTCTATGTGTAATGTGATTAATTTTTTCTTTTTTACTTGTACTTATTTTGTACTAAGTTTTTTGTTCGTTTTGTTTCCAATATAGAAAAATCTATGCATGTGTAAAAATTTGTTTTTAAGTTCGGTATGATAAGCTAATTAATTAATTATGAAGACAAGGGGGAATCGCAAATCATCATGTTAAGTTGTGCTTTTATCCTGAAACTGTTATTATGTAATGTTTTGATTTTCGAGGTCCTTTAAACGGATTCTCATCTATTTCTTTTGATAAGTTTGTTGGTGTTAGGCATGAGGATAAAATTTGTTAGAGGCATGATCCTTTAACATTGATTTTATGATGATAAAACTTGAATATAACACTAACTTATGATTACATGTTTAACGAGGGGATTATGAAACATGTGGCCTATTTAGGACAATACCAGGCATAAGTGGATCAATGGATTATTATTCTAGATCTTCAAGTTCGGAATTTTTTTTGAATCAAATTATTTTGCGAGCCTGACTCCTTCGGTGGACGACGAAATAAAATATACGAGTACTATATTGGATACGTTCGGATAGTTAGTCGGTTCTTTAATTAAGTTCTAGCTAACTAGAAATATACACTATGTTATTTGGATTCATGGACATCATACCCATCTTTTCCACTTTGGAGTACGTAGTGTATGTACATAAATTATACTCCCCCCGTCTCAAATCTATTGTCCTCTTGTTGACTTTGTGGTCTTTCTTTGACAACTTTAAACTTAAATATTTTTATTTGTGTTATATAATACTTGATGCAAATTATACCAATGAAAATGCAGTCAAAATTCAATCAATTCATATATTTTGCATCAAATATTATATAACACAAACAAAAATATTGAAGGTCAAAGTTGAAAGAGAAAGACTCCAAAGTCAACAAGGGGACAATAGATTTGGGACGGAGGGGGTATATATTATATATTGGTTCAATGCAAATGGGATTTTGGACGTAAGTGGAGGAAGCGAATAGGATGCTACCATGTGTAAAATATTTTAAAATTAATTTTTTTTCATATATTTTACTTTGCTCGAAATAACTGCCCCTTTTTCATTATTTTTGTGCCGTTCATAAACCCTAACGCGTCCGCATTCATCTCAAATATTATCTCTAATTTAATTTAATGTCGTTATTGTCTTTGATTCTATAGCGATTTTTAGATCTAAATCGTATATCAATCAATTTTATTTTATCCATTGGCTATATAATTACGTTGTTGCGAGTTTTGGGTTTATATCCGGTTTAGAAAGAAAAAATTCGAGGTGTTAGTAATTTGTTCATCATTCAAATATGTCAACTGATGTGTTTTCCACTCCTGTCGTTGAGGATCCACTTTCTCAAGGTAATGTGTGATCGATTTTGATTTTTTATCTATTTTTTCATTTATTTTATAATATTTATATTTTGTTTCGTGTTTTGGTGTTGTATACGATTTTTAGGTTTAGAATTATATATTATAGTGTATTTTTACTATGTTGCGTCTTGTATGATATTTTTTTGTTTTTGTTGATGCATTTTTTTTTGTACATGTTATGATTATGATTCCGTGTTTGGTATAAGTATTTTACTGCAACATTATGGACTAATATTGTTTTTCTTTAAATGATGTATGTTATGTCATGTTATTTCATGTTGAGTCACTAATCGCTGAACTCAAGATGGTCACTGATCACAAAGATTAATGGGGAGTCATTAATCGCTGATAAGTGAAGTCACTGATCATGCTAGTTTCTGTAAATATTTATTCAATGATATAAATGAGGCTTGACACAGAAAATCTACAAGTACAAGTCTCTAGGCGACCAACCTACCGTCAGAGACTAAAAACCTTTCAACAATAAAAATTTACAAGTACAAGTCTCTGAGCAACCAACTTATCATCAGAGACTAAAACTTTCCTGCAACAAGTTTGTCTAAGGGAGCTTTGACTTAAACCATTTAGGGGGAGATTGTTGAGTCACTGATCGCTGAACTCAAGATGGTCACTGATCACAAAGATTAAGGGGGAGTCATTAATCGCTGATAAGTGAAGTCACTGATCATGCTATATGTGCACAATCTCTGATCTTCTCAATAATGTTCCATGAAGAAAATGATTCAAGTCAAGCTCCTGTTGCTGAAGTTTATGGTCGCTGTTCATATCTTAAACCAGTAGATGAAGATCTTATCAAGATAAAAGACTCAACTATGTGTGTCGCTGATACTCATCTATCAGCGAGAGTCTCCAAGTCTTCTTGAGTTCTCTCTTCTGCTGAATAAAAGAAGTCACTGAAGATTAGCTGTTCAAGTCATTCTTTAGAGCATGTTAGCTCGCATCGAGAATGAGGAGAATTGTTGTTTCTTTCAGTAACTGCAGCATTAAATGCCGCATTAAATAAGAAGTTGACATTCGGCGTTATTACGGCGCAGCACGTGTTCCTCGAAACTTGAAAAGAGTAACGTGGAAGCATCTGATTGGTTTAAGGTACAAGGTAACATCTTCCAAGACGGAATGTCGAACCATGATGTATCACATCTCAACTACCTCACCAATCAAGCAGCGACACGTGTCCTTCCAGATCCGGAAATTAAGGATTTCAGCGTCTATAAATAGCGTAGTATGCTATATTTCATTTTGTGTCGATTGTTTGTATTGTTACTTGTTTGTCAGTAACTAGTTTGTCTAAGATACAAACAACACCAGCGAGTGAACTAGTAGCGTGTTTGTCCACTATTAGTTTACCTCAGCGAGTGAGCAAGTTAGCGTGTTTGTCCATTACTGCTCATCTCCTTTTGTAAGAGCTGTATTGTTTGATTTAGATTAGCTTTGGCTAATCTATTCCGCAATCAACAATAGATAAATTTTATCAATAAAAGAATTTATCTTTCAGCTAGTATTGCATCAGCAACTGAACTGCCTATCTTACTTATTTGTGTTCATATTGCTGTCACTTTAAGACGGTTAAAAACTTGCTAAACAAGTTAACACATTATAACAGAAAAGTTTTTAATTGTATTCAACCCCCCCTTCTACAATTAACTCACTGTTAACGATTCACAATCACTAACATAATAGTGATTAGGGACTCACAATTGGTATCAGAGCAGAGTTGGTTTAAATATAATTAAATCAGATCTGCAATGGAATCGGTTAAATACAGCTTTGTTGATTCTGAGTACCAGAAGGGAAATGGTTCCACTACCAAACCACCGGCTTTTGATCCATCTAGAATTGAAACCTGGATGTCCAGGATGATGATGTTCTTAGATCTTGCTGATGATCGTCTTTGTGCTATAATTACTGATGGTCCATACACCCCAACTACTATTGTTCCTGCAGTTGCAGCTACTGCAACTACTCCTGCTATACCTGAAATGGTTATGCCCAAAAGGGAGGAACAGTGGTCAGATGAGGATAAACGTATGGTAAGGCTAGACAAACAAGCTAAAATTTACATAAGCATGACACTTCCTGATGAAGTGTTTGAGTCCATTAGATTGTGCAATACAGCGAAACATATGTGGGATACTCTTAGAAACATATATATTGGAACTCCTGATATAATTCGCTGTAGAGAAGTTAATCTAACTCGTCAATATGAATTGTTTGCTATGGAACCCAATGAATCACTGGCATCTACCTATACTAGATATCAAGCTTTAATTAATAAAATGGAAAAAGCAAATATAGGAAAGGACCAGAGATTTGTTGTCGAAAAGTTTCTAGAATTACTGCCTAGGAAAATCTGGGGAACCATTGCAACATGCATAAGACAAAGAAATGATTATAACTTTCTCAATCTAACTCAAGTTTATGGAATTTTACTTAATTGGGAACAATCTGAGAAGCTAGCTGATCAAGGTGAGCACATTCGTGCTGCACTAGGAGGACAAAAGATTTCTAATGCCCTTGTAGCTGAGCTTGATGAAGTTGACCAAAAGCAGAAAGCAAAGCTCACCAAGATGAGCTCTAAGTCGCTGATCGCAGAAGAAGATGGCAGTGTCGCTGATGATCAGTCAGAAGTCAGCTATGACGAAGGACTTGAGAAGTTAGAGAGAGACATGGCCATGATGGTTGCAAACTTCAGAAAGAATAGCAGATTCAACAGATCTGCTAGTGCTTCATCAAATGAGGTTTCTAAACCAAAAGGTGAATGCTACAAATGTGGCAAATCTGGCCATTTTGCAGCTGAATGCAGGTCGAAAGCTGTCAACTCTTTCGCTGATCAAAAACCCAGCTTCAGAAATGACAAGTACAACAAGTACAAAGCAAAGTACAAGAAGCTGAAGGAATTGTCCAAGTCAAAGAAAAAGAATAAAGGATTTATTGCTGAAGAAGGATCCATCAGCGACTCTGACTCAACTTCATCATCTGAGGAAGAAGAAGCTATGATCTGTATGGACAGGGATTACTGCCTGATGGCTGACGATGCTGCTTTTCATGAAGACATCAAAGAAGTAGCACAGAAATGTTCAGCATCTGGCTGGGATCCAGAGACTCTCTACAAGGTACATTGTTTTAAGTCAGCATCAGTTACTGAAAAAGATTTAATCTTTGAAACTTTGATAGTTGACTTATCAAATGCTCATGACATTCAGAAAAGACAAGAATGTATGATCAGTGACTTAACATCTAAACTTCAACTTCAAGAAGAAAATTTGTTAAAAATAAAGAATCTTACACTTGATCTTGATGCACAAATACATGCAAATCAAAAATGCATTCAAGAAAAAGTAAAATTTGAAACTAAATTTTCACAACTCAATGAAGTGATGAAGTCATGGTGTAGATCTGCATTAAAAGTGAATCAGTGCATATGTAATCAAATCCCAAAACAAGTTAAGGCTATTCTGGGAGGTGATTATGAAACTGCTGATGCTCTCGCTGATGCAACCAAAGTTGATCAAATATTCAATCCTGATGAAACATTCTCAGAATTTGTCTTTGAACCAATGTCAATTGTCAGTGAGCCTAAACCAAATTACTTTGTAAGAAGTTCACAGGTTACTAATAGTTATGATATTGCTGCAAGTATTGATGAACTAGAGAAACTAGAAATTTATGAATCAACTACTTACACTGCTCTTGTCAAAACTATCACTGATGATCAAGAATCTATCAGTGACTTCACTTCTGACACTCCAGTCACTGATGACCTCATCATCAGTGACTTGAAGTCAAAGAAGCAAAATGAGGTAGTAAACCTGAGAACTTCTATGTCTTCGTCCTGTGTGAACAATAAGTGAATATCATCCTAATTCAGGTCTTGTTCCGCACTTAAATGGATAACTCAAAGCCTTGGATCCGCTCTTCTCTTAGCATGAACATGAATTCTATTCTATTCGTCAAAGAAATCTAAGTCCACAAATAAAAAATGTTACAAATGTGGAAGTAGACAGCATGTGTCATCAGATTGTTCATCATCACAAGTTTCACTCAGTCAACCATCATTAGTATGTCAGCATGTGGTATCTGAATGTTCAGCTACATCATCTTCAAAATCACAAATAATCAGTGAGCATTCAGATACTATTGATGCAAGCCTGTGGAAGCCTGAACTAAAGGCTGACCACCATGAACCCATCTCAGGATGGGTTCATCAATTGAACTAATTGTTAGTGTGTGATGCAGGGCATTCTCAGAGAGACAATTTGGTATCTGGATAGTGGTTGTTCCTGACATATGACTGGATGTAAGTCCTTGCTTAGTGACTACCAGGATAAAAGAGGTCCTGATGTAGTGTTTGGTGATAACAACATTGGTAAGACCAGAGGGTATGGGGTCTTGACCAATGGTAATGTTATGTTTAAGAAGGTGGCATATGTTGAAGGACTGAAGCATAATTTATTAAGCATTAGTCAGTTCTGTGATGCCAAAAATAAAGTGTTATTTGATCATGAAGCTGGAGTTGTTTACAACAAGAATGGAAGCGCTGTCCTGGCTGCTCAAAGAAAAGGCAATACATATGTAGTCAATATGGACTCAGCACAATCAGGAACATGCTTTTATTCCAGAACCGTTTCAGAAGAAAAATGGTTATGGCATAAGCGTCTCTCTCATCTGAACTTCAAGGCCATCAGCAAGCTCAGCAAGAATGACTTGGTAAATGGTCTTCCAAAGCTAGCTTATGACAAAGACAAGCTATGTTCAGCATGTGAGAAGGGAAAGCATCAAAGCTCTTCATTCAAAAGCAAACAAACATCTTCAGTAACAGAATGTTTTCAACTGATGCATATGGATCTGTTTGGTCCAGTTAGTTCTCCCAGTCTTGGTGGTAAAAGGTATTGCTTGGTAATTGTGGATGAATACTCCAGATACACCTGGGTATTCTTTCTCAAAGCCAAAAGTGATACAACACAGGAAATCATATCCTTTATCAAAAATATGGAAAACTTAAATGATTGTTCAGTTAAACATTTAAGAAGTGATAATGGCACTGAATTTAGAAATGTTGACCTTGAAAGCTTTTGTGATTCAAAAGGTATTTCTCAAAACTTCTCTGCACCAAGAACACCTCAACAAAATGGTGTTGCAGAGAGGAGAAATAGAACCTTGATTGAATCAGCAAGGTCAATGCTCATAGATGCTGTTCTTAAGACCCATTTTTGGGCTGAAGCAGTCAACACTGCCTTCTACACTCAGAATAGGTCTCTGATTGTCAAGAGACATGATAAGACAGCCTATGAGGTGTTAAGGGGGAGAAAACCCGACATAAGTTTTCTTCATGTTTTTGGCAGTACCTGCTATGTCTTAAACAAGAGAGATCACTTAGGAAAGTTTGATCCCAAAGCTGATGAAGGTATATTTGTTGGTTACTCAATCATTTCAAAAGCTTTCAGAGTTTATAATAAAAGAAGGGAATGTATTGAAGAATCAATGGATGTTACCTTTGATGAATCTTATGATAAATCACTCACTGATCCAAAAGACTATGAAAATCTTATTTTTAATACAATCAGTGATGACAAGCATGAGATCCATCCATCAGATTCTGAAAGGGAAGATGATATCCCTGAAGGCACTTCTGGCTCTACTCTAGCTAAGAATGATTCAGGAACTTCATCTTTGCCTATAGACATCCCATCATCATCATCTCATCATCTGCATCAAAATGATAACACTCACTGTCCAAATCAAAGCTTAAACATTAATCATGCTTCTAATGCTGATGTGTCTGGTGGATCATCTCTGGATAATCAAGTCACTGCTGAACCTCAGCGAGTGACTAAATGGACTAGACATATTGATAATCAATTGATTATTGGTGATCCACAATCCAAGTTCCAAACCAGATCAGCAACTGCTAACTTTTGTTTGTTTGTATGTTTTGTGTCACTGATGGAACCCAAAAAGATTGATGAGGCACTTACTGATCATCACTGGATAGCTGCCATGCAAGATGAGCTATCTCAGTTTGAAAGAAACAAAGTCTGGAAGCTAGTGCCTCAAGTATCTGGGAAATCTGTGATAGGTACAAGATGGGTGTTCAGAAACAAGATGGATGCTGATGGTGTTGTGATAAGGAATAAGGCCAGACTGGTTGCACAAGGCTACTGTCAGCAAGAAGGAATTGACTACGATGAAACCTTTGCACCAATTGCTAGGCTTGAAGCAATCAGGTTATTCTTAGCATATGCAGCTCACAAGAAGTTCAAGGTATACCAAATGGATGTGAAAAGTGCCTTCTTGAATGGAAAGCTGCAGGAAGAAGTGTATGTGAAGCAACCACCTGGATTCACTGATCCCAAGCATCCAGGACTAAAACAAGCTCCTAGAGCTTGGTATGACACTCTCTCTACTTTGTTAACTAAATGTGGGTATGTCAGAGGTAAAATTGACAACACCCTATTCATCAAAAACGATAAGAGAGATGTTATATTGGTCCAAATTTATGTTGATGATATTATTTTTGGGTCTACTAACAATGACTTGTGCAAGGAATTCTCTGACCTCATGACTAAAAGTTATGAAATGAGCATGACGGGTGAACTAACATTTTTCCTTGGTCTGCAAATAAAGCAAACCAAGACTGGTATTTTTATAAATCAAGGAAAATATGTTAAAGATTTATTAAAGAAATTTGAATTCACCAACTGCTCATCCCTTGCTACACCAATGTCATCTGCAGTAAAATTACATGCTGACCCTGATGGTAAATCTGTAAACATCACTGCTTACAGAGGAATGATCGGGTCACTGCTGTATTTAACTGCTACTAGACCAGACATTATATTTGCTACTTGTCTATGTGCTAGATATCAAGCTGATCCAAAGGAATCCCATTTGCTCGCTGTCAAAAGAATATTCAGATATCTGAAGGGTACACCAAATCTTGGTCTCTGATACCCATCTGGTTCAGATTTCTCACTGAAAGGATATTCAGATTCTGATCATGCTGGATGCAAAATGGACAGAAAGAGTACCTCTGCTAGCTGTCAGTTTCTTGGAGAAAAGCTTGTAAGCTGGTCAAGCAAGAAACAAAATTCTGTCTCAACTTCTACTGCTGAGGCTGAATATGTCGTTGCTGGAGCTTGCACTGCTCAAATTCTGTGGATGAGGAATCAGCTCGCTGACTATGGTTTTGACTTTAGCAATGTTCCAATTTATTGTGACAGACAAAGTGCTATTGCCATAGCAAATAATCCTGTGATGCACTCAAGGACAAAGCACATTGATGTCAGATATCACTTCATCAGGGACCACGTCATGAAAGGTGACATTGAATTGCATTTCATTCCAACTGATTACCAACTCGCTGACATATTTACAAAACCTTTAGATGAGAAAAGATTCACCTTTCTCATCAGCGAGTTGGGAATGTTGAACTTAAATGATTAAACCTGATTGTTTAATAAAAGGTATTTACAGAACATATGGTTTATAATTCTAACTCGCTGCCCTATTATTCTCACTGATATAATCAGCAAGAACAATAAGTTAGCATAGTTATGATCAATAAATTATATACTTTGTAACTGCACATGAAAACTCTTTATATCACATAAATAAAATATGTCTTATGCTTCACTATTTGGCTAGCTGATTAGATTAGTATTCTAAGTTGTAATCTGATCAGCGAAATCAAATATGAGACATAATATTTATTTTATTTTAAGATATAACTTATTTTCATCTCGCTGAGACGTAATGTATCAGCGAAGTTTGTTCTTATTTAATATGGCATTTATTTCGACATATATTCCTTTACATTTAATACATTTTGTATTCAATTTTTAACGATTTATATTCCTAATAAATGCTTTATTAAATATCTCATGGGACCTCGAAAAGGTACACTTTTTCTGACACCTCGTATACCTTTCCGGCGTACCACTCCCATCACCATTTAATGTTACCACTCACCACCATCATCACCCTACTCCCCTACCATCAACCACCACTTTTTGACCACGTACATACTCATTTTGACCACATAATCTGTACATCAGTAACCCTATAAAAGCAGAGACTCATCTTCCTTTTCATTCTTTACGCTTTCTTATTTTCAAAACTTTATCTTTTTCATTTTCTCTGCAAAAATTCTAACATTCTAAATCTTCTTTCATTTATTAAAAATGGCTAGAACTAAGTTTTTCAACAATGCTTACACACCGACCCCAGAGATTAAAGCTCTTCGAGCCTCTGCGGTCAGTGAGACGCTTGTTGTTACAGTTCCCAAATCTAACTATTTGGGAAATGTAACCTGCCCTAAACCAGAGTATGCGAAGGTGATAAACTTTCTTAAAAATCACTTTATCCTCCCTGCTCTTACCTTGTCTCCTGGGGAAATGAACCCAGAATGGCTCAGTGAGTTCTGGTATACCTGCACTCACTCTGTCATCTCTGGTGTTTCACAACTCCAGGGTTTTATAGACAATGGTACCCATCCCATCACCATAACTGCCAACACCATCCGGTCGATTTTACAACTCCCGACCTATGAGTCGTACGAGTCGCTACCAGAGAGCGACGTAGCCAAACAAGGCCTCGTCGATCTTACTGAGATTGAGTGTAAATACTCAGTCGATGGCAGTGGCAACCGTAAGTATTCTACGGTCCATAAAACAAAAATGGATGGTGTTTGGAATGCCATTTTCACCAATTTTATTCAATCTTTGGGTACAAAATCAGGGAGCTATGATCAATTCAGCTCCGTGGAGGCCCATATCAGTTGGTCACTGGTCAAGTCTCTACGAGTTGACTATGCAAGTGTGATCTTCAATGAACTGATCACCAAAGTCGCTGAGCCTACCAGGGCCAAATATGTACCCTACCCTAGGTTTCTCTCACTGATCTTCAGGGATCAGTTTGCTGCCTATGATAGGGTATCTTTTCAAGGTTTTGAGCCGACCCTGGTAGGATCTCAAATCTTTGCTAAACCAGCAACTGCGGTGTTACCTGCTTTCATGAAACACCCGGGGATCCTTGCACCCCAGCCTGTAACTTCTGTACATATGTCAGTTGCTGCCCCCCCATCGACCACGTCACTGACCACACCCCCAGTGACTACTGTTGGTCAACCACCAGTCAAGAAACCACCCACTGCTCCCAAGAAAAAATCCAAATTAGGGTCCCTGACATTAAAGGATCAGGGACATAGCAAAAAGAAGACATCTACGGATGCCAGTGGTGAATCAGTGACTGTACGTTCAGTTGCTGAGGGCACCACTGCTAAACCCTCAACTTTACCTGCTTCACTGGACTCCCGAAAGTCCAGTGATTCTAAAAAGGGAAAACTACAGACAGCTGCAGTGGATCAAACCACTGTTAGCAGTGATTCGAGTGCATCCCACACCCTCAGATTGAGTCAACCCAGCCACTTGTCATCCTCACAAAAGGGTGACATTTCACTCAAAGGGCTAGTGACATTAGTGGGTGATAACACACTCATTGCTGATATCACACCACTGGCTACAGACCCGGGCCATCTCTCCTCTATCACTGCACCGGCTGTCAATGTCTCACCACTGACCCATGGTGAGATACAGGTCGGTACCTCTATTTCCAATGATCCACCAGCTAAATCACAAGCTGATGATGAGGAAATCATGCCCATGGACACCTCAGAGGACACCCAACCCATTCCTCTACCCACATCTAACTCTCCTATCAGAGAGCTTACCCCCACCTCCTTCTCCAGTGACAACATCCAAGTCACTGCTGCTGGTCAGAACACACCCCCTGATCATGTAGCCCAATCTACACCTACCCCCATTATTATTATTACCCAAACTACTCTCACAAACACCTCCACCCACTCCACATCAGATCAGCTACTGATGGAGTACATTGCCCAATCCCAAACCCAGATTAAGATGCTCACTGAAGACCGTGAGGCACTTATTGGCAATGTCTCTGTCTTACAGAAAGCCGTTAGTGCTCTTACTGATGTATACAACTCCATTGAACCATGGAGCACATATGTCAATGAGAGGGTACAAACTGTAGCTGATGCTAGTGCTGCAATAAACCATGCAGTCACTGAGCTAGCCTCCACCTCCACCACAAACTTTACCACTCATGCCACTGCCATTGCCCAACTCACCACCAACCAAAATGACTTGGCTATCTCTGTATCCAACTATCTTTTCAACACTGACAAAATTATCAAGGTGCTTCCACAGGTTGTTTCACAGCTTACACAGACTAGAGCTGAGGTCGCTGCCCTGCGAGAGGAAAATGCTACCTTCACTGAACAAATTCCTATGGCAGTAGATCAGTTTGAGCGAACCAGTTAGGGGGAGAGTGAAGAAGAAGATGACATTTCTGTCTCAATCTCTGATCCTGAGATGCCCCTTCAAATGACTGATCCGCTGTCAAACAAAGCTCACAGGGACGTGCTCAACACCTATGCACTACGTCCAATCGCTGAGCAACCGGAGTTGGAAGCCCTTGCAGTTGCTGAACTCTATTGGGTTGATATGGAGATAGCTACTGATATGGTGGATGTCGCTGAACGCTTTCCTGAGTTCAGTGCTGAAGAGCTCAGGAATTATAATGGGCTGGTACAACAATGGGCAGTGGATGAGGCTGCTAGGTTAGAGGGTACCTCAGTGAGTCATGAATTGGCTCGCTGGGAGTGGATGAACATGGAGATGGTAGATGATGCATCTGATGATGAGGAAGATGATACCATCATGCATGATGCTGATGATAATGATGATGACAACAATGATGATGGTCAGGGAGGTGGTCATGGAAATGGTCAGGGTTCAGAAAGTGAAGATGAAGATGATGTAAATATGGAGGATCAGCAACCCATATCATCTGTCATTAAAAGAAAAAGGACCAGTGACACCTCTCCTGCATCTACTCCTCCATCAAAGAAACAATAGGTCAGTGACCCTCAATCACATATTGTCATATTTGAGGTAACTGTACCTTCATCTACACCAGCAACCCAAAACCTACCCTCACCCACAGCAACTACAACTACAACTACCCAAATAACCACACCTACCCCAGCAACAATAATACCAATCTCCATAGCAACTCCCTCCAACACTACCACTTCAGACACTTCCCCTATAGCATGCCTTTCCTCTGACTCAGCCTCAGAAAGCCTCTGTCCTGATGAAACTAAAGAACAGCGAATTGCCAGAAAAATAAAGGCAAGACAGGATAGGGAGCAGGAGATGATAATGAAAATAACCTTTCAGGCTGAGTTAAGAGAGGAACAAGAAAGGAAAAGGTTGCTGAAAGAGCAATCAGATGTTGATAGAGCGTACCTACTGGAATTGAGCTCTAAAGATGCTAATGAAAGGGCCAGACTGCTTAAACAAAAGCAAGATCAAGAAGAGTCTGATGCTGCAATTGCCAGGGTACTTGCTGAAATAGAAGAGAGTGAGCTAGAGCAACAGAAACTGAAAACATCAGCTAGCAAGAGCTCTAAAAAGAAAGGGGGAGCTGTCAGAACAGCAGTGGATAGAAAATGGGATGAGATAGATAGAAAGAGGTTTGCTGCCCGTATGACAGGGAGATCAAACCCTGCACCTATTACCAAGGTAAAATTGAAGAAGTCTAAGAATCAATCTCAACCTCAGCTACTCATTCAAAGAGGTTCAGAGACTCAAGCCATGCTACTTGATCAAGTATGCAAGCTGCACAGAGAAGAATGGAATGAAATCAGGCTTGCTATCAGCCACTCTACAAATGCAGCTAAAGCTGATGTCCTGAAAGAGATTGATAGGCTATATCAAAAGATGGTGTCACTGCAACTTCTCAGACCAGAAGATACTGTCACATTTGGTGAAGAGATTGTTCAGCCACCAAGCCCAAGGTATAGGTCAGGCACTAGCAGCATCTATCGAATCCCCAACACTTCAAGGTTAAATCTATCTATTCCTGCTGGTGTGCCAAAGCTTGAAGGACATGAAGTCATTGAGGGGGAGAAGGGTCTGGTATACAGGGACTTAAATGGTGCCCTTAGGTTTCAGAGAGAAGTTGAACTTGAGAAGGTTGATCAAGAACAACTCATACACCTAATCAGGTCAGCTAGCATGCTTCCTACAAATTCAAAAATCAGAAAAGCTATTCTCGATGAAGCCTTGGCAAGAAAATTCAGATACCTGCCCTCCAAAGACAAGTATGAACTTGAAGCTGAGCTCGGCATAGTGAAAGAGGAGGAGATGTGGAGAGATAAATAAATTAGATCTTTTGTAATAGTTAGTTTCTGTAAATATTTATTCAATGATATAAATGAGGCTTGACACAGAAAATCTACAAGTACAAGTCTCTGGGCGACCAACCTACCGTCAGAGACTAAAAACCTTTCAACAACAAAAATTTACAAGTACAAGTCTCTGAGCAACCAACTTATCATCAGAGACTAAAACTTTCTTGCAACAAGTTTGTCTAAGGGAGCTTTGACTTAAACCATTTAGGGGGAGATTGTTGAGTCACTGATCGCTGAACTCAAGATGGTCACTGATCACAAAGATTAAGGGGGAGTCATTAATCGCTGATAAGTGAAGTCACTGATCATGCTATATGTGCACAGTCTCTGATCTTCTCAATAATGTTCCATGAAGAAAATGATTCAAGTCAAGCTCCTATTGCTGAAGTTTATGGTCGCTGTTCATATCTTAAACTAGTGAATGAAGATCTTATCAAGATAAAAGACTCAACTATGTGTGTCACTGATACTCATCTATCAGCGAGAGTCTCCAAGTCTTCTTGAGTTCTCTCTTCTGCTGAATAAAAGAAGTCACTGAAGATTAGCTGTTCAAGTCATTCTTTAGAGCATGTTAGCTCGCATCGAGAATGAGGAGAATTGTTGTTTCTTTCAGTAACTGCAGCATTAAATGCCGCATTAAATAAGAAGTTGACATTCGGCGTTATTACGGCGCAGCACGTGTTCCTCGAAACTTGAAAAGAGTAACGTGGAAGCATCTGATTGGTTTAAGGTACAAGGTAACATCTTCCAAGACGGAATGTCGAACCATGATGTATCACATCTCAACTACCTCACCAATCAAGCAGCGACACGTGTCCTTCCAGATCCGGAAATTAAGGATTTCAGCGTCTATAAATAGCGTAGTATGTTATATTTCATTTTGTGTCGATTGTTTGTATTGTTACTTGTTTGTCAGTAACTAGTTTGTCTAAGATACAAACAACACCAGCGAGTGAACTAGTAGCGTGTTTGTCCACTATTAGTTTACCTCAGCGAGTGAGCAAGTTAGCGTGTTTGTCCACTACTGCTCATCTCCTTTTGTAAGAGCTGTATTGTTTGATTTAGATTAGCTTTGGCTAATCTATTCCGCAATCAACAATAGATAACTTTATCAATAAAAGAATTTATCTTTCAGCTAGTATTGCATCAACAACTGAACTGCCTATCTTACTTATTTGTGTTCATATTGCTGTCACTTTAATACGGTTAAAAACTTGCTAAACAAGTTAACACATTATAACAGAAAAGTTTTTAATTGTATTCAACCCCCCTTCTACAATTAACTCACTGTTAACGATTCACAATCACTAACATAATAGTGATTAGGGACTCACATTTCATATGCACTATTTTTAGCGTGCACTATTTTTAACACATGTTTTTGTTTATATTTTTTTTTTCATATGTTTGATGCGGAATCTGATGCATCATTAGGTATGAAAGAAGTTGGTTTGGCTGTGTATACACCCTTAAGTACAAGGTTTTGGATTCCCGATGTGAATAACAAGCCTGAATTAGGTACCTGAATTAGGTACAGTTTTTAAATCTAAGAAAGAGGCCTATAGTTCTTTATCAACAATATGCAAAGGATGGTGGGTTTGAATCAAAGTTGAAAAACCCAAGGATCAAGTATTTTGCTTGTATTAAAGAAGGTAAGAAACTGTAACACCTGCCAAATTATGGCTAGTTATTAGGTCCTAATCGTTTTTGTAATACATGTAATTAGTACTGTGTTAGGCTAATTTGTGTATCAAAGAATATATATTGTTGAATATATACAATTGCGCGATTGGGTTAAATCGAGCACGTTTCAAATCGAAGGTAATTCGGTTCAAGTAAATACGGACGTTGGTGATCAATTTTTTTAAATATCATAAAATTATATAATAACGATATCATACCCAAAATATTATTTTGATAATATTTCAATTACATTCCGTATCGTATAATAAACGTCTACGTGACTTAAACATTTAACACACAAGCAAACGAAACCATTTAAGTTTATTAAGTATTTGGTAAAATACTTCAACAAAAATATTGAATAAATCTCCATATTTTAAAACTTGTAATTAAACGTATAAAAATAACTATTTAACGCAAAACGATCGAAAAACGAACGCTGCACGGAGCGCGTACGCGGGAGAACGAAAAACTGGTGAAGTCCACACTCGGTGGACCCCACCAGCCCCCCCCCCCTTTTCCCCCTCCTTTTCTTCTCTTTTTCCTTTTCTTCCCCCTCATTCTCACCTTCTTCCTTTTCTTTTCATCTTTTTCTCTTTAAACCTCATCACACCACCATCACCTAATTTCCACCAAAAACACCACTAAACATCATCCTCTCGCTTAGCTCATTTGGAGAAAAAGAACCACCTCGCAACGATCTACATTTCCACCTTTCTGAATTCTCCGCGCGACGATTCGTAAGTTTCCGACAAAACCCGAAACCTTTCAATTTCAAGTATTTTTAAGTTCTAGTTGTTTCTTTAAGCTTAAAATGTCCACACAAGGGTTGGGTAAAAGAATAAGACCGAACGGAAACCGGAAAACTCATTTTTGGCTCAAAAATCCGTCAACAGCCTTAAGTGTCGCAACGAAGGCGCAGTATAGCGTCACTTCGTGCGTCACTTAAGTGTCGCACTGAGTGTCGCTAAAAGCCCTAATCTTGCGTCACTTGCATAAGTGCCGCATAAAACCCCTTTTTCCCGACACTTACCTCCGTCACTTGTTTAGTGACGCCTAGAAGCCCTATCCGACACTTATACCCGACACTAATGGAGTGTCGCCACCTTATGCGTCACTTACCTAAGTGACGCCCTAAACTCGGAAATTCCAATTTTATGCGACACTTCCCAAGTGTCGCCCAAGCCACCTAGTGACGCCTCACTATGCGTCACTTCCATAAGTGACGCCATAAGTAACGCCCTTACCCAGATTCTGATATTTCATGCGTCACTTCCTAAGTGACGCCTAAGACCCTAAGTGTCGCTATAAGTGTCACATGAAACAGAACCCAGATTTTTACTAAGTGTCGAGACCTGAAATTTTATCACTTGATTTTACCCAAATTCAAATCTTAGATGCGTTTTTCCCTATAACAATATGGTAGAAATAAAAATTTTTCGAGCTGACCTGGCATCTGGACCCCAGCCAGGGGCCAGCCCCTTGGACCCCGCCAGGGGTTGCCACCCCTGGGACCTCGCTAACTAGGGGCGCTGCCCCCGGACCCCCGTCACCTAAAGTTTGTAAATACCTTTTAAGTATAACACTTCGACATAATAATAATATTATTGCAAATAATCACCAACGGGCCGTACACGTTTTCAAAACTCGAACTTACCAATCAAATCAAATCATTGGACATTACTAGTTGGATGAACAACTAGCATAGGTTATCTTTTAAGATAGCTACTTATTTTATTCAACCTTGCGCGTTATAAACGCCCGGCAGGTTACAGTCTTCGGACACCCCATTCTACTTCACCACATTTGCTTCATTGCAACTCTTCAGGCTAAGGTGAGTCTCATAGCCCCGACTTTTTACTGTTTTTACTCCCGGGGTGGGAATACATGCTCTAACTGTTTTACACGTGAACACGAGTACAAAACTCGCTATATTCTGCATGAGCTATTTTCTAATCACTTTTAAGTCCTCTACGATCATAGTTCTGGTTATACTTCATGTAGCGTGAATGTTTGTGTATGGTACCATATAGGATTGACCATCCTCGTCCGGGTCAGCAAGCACTGACTAGTTAAACGGACGCATTAACTTTTGTTCATACGAGTGTGGATTAGACACTCGCCCGGAGGCACCCACGATCAGGCACTTTATTATGATCCTGACACCCACGTTAAGCGCAGACTATGACCTCATGGCAGACATATACATCATTTGATTCATTTCAAACGGTTACTATTAAATCTTGTGGTTCACACTTACATATTTATTATGCAAACCTGTGAGCTCACCAGCGTTAGCTGACCTTTTTAGCATGTGTTCTCAGGTACCCAACAGCAGTAGGACCTGTTCACTCAGGATGCCCATAGCTCGAGTCAGCATACACGTCAGGAGATTATTTTGCATTACTACATTTTGTAACTAAGTTATGCCGATTAATCTCTAAACATTGTAACTATTGGGCTTTTTGTAAAGATTTATACATTGTAAAACTTATATTATCAATGTATTTGTAAAATGACGCATATAGAGTCGTTCGTTGTATGCCTTGTGTGTTTTGATTATTGAATAGTAGCACCCCAAAGCTTGCTTCCGCTAAACAGTAAATTTGGGGGTGTTACAGAAACGATCGCCTAAGAAGAAACCAACGCAATATGATGCTCCAGTTCCTCCAGAAGTTCGTAAGAGGAAAACTTGTTCCCAAAGGAATGGATGTCCTTCCAAAATGAAAGTTAAGAAGATAGCTTGTAATAAGTATGTAGTGATGCATTTTGTTGAGAAACATAACCACTTTTTAGTTCATGAATTTGATATGCAGTTTTTGAAGGGTTCTCGTGACTTGGGTTATATTAAACAACAATTTCTGTTTTAAGTTTCAAATGTTAATATTGGTCTTGTTAAAAGTTTCAAGATAATGAAAGAAATTTATGGTGGATTTCAAGAGTTAGGCGTTACATCTGTTGACTGAAAGAATTTCCGGAGGGATGTGAACAAGTTTATTGGTATTAGAGATCCATAAATGTTTATCAAAAAGTTGCTTACTAGGAAGGTGTGCCAACATGATATTTCCATCGAGCATTTTTATGCTAAAGATGATACTTTACCTGGTGTTTTATGGGTTAATTCTAAAGCTAAAAGGAACTGTAAACTATCTGGTGACGTTGTCTCTTTATTCTACTTTCAGATCTAATAAGTAAGTGTTTTATTTCATTAGTTAGTGTTTTTTCAGATCTAAAAAAAAATTCTTGTGTTTGTGTTTTTTATTTTGTTTGTGATTTTTGTTTTTGTTGTTATTTTTATGTACATAATGGTTTTGGTTCCTTTTACAAGAATTGACAATCACAACCGCTGTTTTAGTTTTGGTTGTGGTCTGATAACTAGGGAAACCAAAGATGCACAACTGGCTTTTGTTATGCTTTAGAAGAGCACTTATGTATGCTCCAAAGCTTGTTGTTACCGATCAAGATGCGTCGATGAAATATGCTATTATAACCGTTTTTCTAGAGTCAAGGCATCGTTTTTGTAAGTGGCACATCATGGCCAAGTTGACTACAAAGGTATATGATACATTACTTTTTCCGTGTTTTTATTATGTGTAACTTAACTAATGTTTTATTGTTTGTTTGTCATTCAGGTTAATCGTAATATCTGCAGGAATACTGATTTCAAGCAGCGGTTATGTGATATTGTTTGGACTAATCATACTTGTCCTGAAGATTTTGAGAACAAGTGGGCGTAGATAATAAATGATTTTGAGCTTAAAAACTGTTAGAATAATGTCCAATATCATAACTAATTGGTAAGTACATCATTAAAAGTGAAGTCCTTTTTGGATCGCACTCAATGAACAGTAAGAGAAATAAATAAGAGAAATAATATTAATTGGAATTAATATTATGATTAGTTTATTAATTGGATATTAATTAGAAACTAAAATAAGAAGAAATTCTGGAAAGTGAATCCATCCGGCGGATGGAAGGTTCAACCGGCGGATGGAGTTTAAAAGGGTAAAAGCGGTGGAGCGCGTTGTCAGAAAGTTCTGGAAACACATCCATCCGCCGGATAAAAAAGTCCATCCGCCAGATGGATGGAGAAATAGGTTGTCCCACATCGGATGGAGGACCAAACCTTTGGCCTCTTCCTCCCCTATAAATAGGGGCTTACCCTTAGCTTTCTAAGTGCACTTTTGAATTGAATAGTTTTCAATTCTTCTTCTCTCTTTCTTACTTCTGCTCCTTGTAAGAGTTTTACGACCGAGAGTCGTGACCTTAGGAGACTTGAGAATTCTCTTAGTTCTTTTGGGTGTGAGCCATTAGAGGTATTCTAGTTTGGGCACTCACCACCAAGTAAGAAGGTTCTACTAGTTCGTCTACGCGCGAGAAATTGTTTTCTCAAAGGTTAGTATTTTTCCTCTTTATCTATTTGTTTTATTGCTTTTATTTATTCAAGTTAAGATCCCTTAGGGTTTAGTTTTCTAATTACCTTAGATTAATTTTTGTTATTATTCCGCTGCGCATATTAATCTAGTTAGGGAATAGAAAACCCAACAGTGGTATCAGAGCCTTTGCTTGATATATACTAGCATTTATTTATCTGCAATAGTATGTAGGTAAAGATAAATTGGAAATGGAATTGTCTAAATTGGTAAAATGAATTTACACTTTAGACCCTATATTTTGAAATGTTTAAAATATACCCCTAAAATTTAAAATGTTTTAAAATAGAGCCGTAGACTTTAAGAGTTTAACGAGAGACGTTACATATATTATGAGCTATAAATATATGTATCATTAAAGTTAAATACATCGTCAGTCAATTGATGAATCGGCTCAATTATAGTGAATAAACAATAAGAGCGGTATTCTTTACTTCTTTGTGCGTTCAATGGAGCTGCCGAGGACTTTGATCGGATGATGTTACGATCAAAAGTATGACCTAATAGTATTAGAACAAAATCCCGTTCTAGATACTATAAAATGTGAATAGTAGGCTAACCCATAAAAACCGCACAACTTTCGTATGGTCTGTTAATGGAGCGTGTGTGGTTTACCGCCACATTAATATGAGATTATATTGAGAGGTGATGTGGAACTCGCGATTCTCGAGCGTACTTGGGCCGGCGACCACGTGGGTTTTGCATGTTTAAGTTCACCATCTTGTTCATGATCCTCGGCATACCAGTTATGAATAGTAGATGAGCATATCCGAGATTAATATGTCGTTGGTAAGAATCAATGAATCTCAAAAGAACTAGGAATTTCATAGAGAATGAAATTGACAAAAGAATTGTCTACCTAAAATAAATTCGCGATATGATTACGGCAAACCTCTTCATAAAACAAATCTAAAATGTGGATCCTATCCTTAATTTGAAATTGGGTAATTAATTAAGGAATATTCAAACTAAACAAAACTGTTTATCTTATAGATGTCTTCTACAAATGGTAATAATCCTCCCGTCCCCAATTCCGCACACAACTCGAACTTCTCACTTCTCTCAGTTCTTGGGAGGGAAAGACTGACTGGTCCAAACTATATGGATTGGATGCGTAACCTAAGGTTTATCTTAAGGTACGAGAATAAGGAGTATGTTCTCGATGAGCAGATTCCCGTGATTGATGAAAACTCAACCCAATAGGAGATTGAGGCACACAGGAAACATTATGATGATGCGAATAAAGTGTCTTGTATCATGGCATCCTCCATGAGCTCCGAATTACAAAAGACTTTTGAGAATACTTGGGCTTATGAAATGAACCAACAGCTTAAGGAAATGTTCCAGGAAAAGACGAGCAAAGAACGCCTTGATGTGGTTAAGTCACTCATGGCTTGCAAACCTAAACCTGGAGCATCTATCTGTGCTTTCGTCTTGGAGATGAAAGGGTACTTTGATAGGTTGGAATCATTATATATGATGTTTGACATAGAGTTTTCCATTGCCATAATTTTGTCATGTCTGCCAGCTGTCTACAATCAGTTTGTAATATCATATCAGATGAATATGAATGATAGAGAAGGCTCAATAATGGAACTCCATAATTTGCTGCAAACCGCTGAGCAAGGAATCAAAAAGGATGATGTGTCCTCTAGCTCAGCAGCTCATGTGTTGGCAATTAGTCAAACTGCAAAGAAAAGAAAGAGGTCAAATTGGAAAGCAAAAACTACAAATGGAAAGTCCAATCATGGGTCCAAAAGATAGATTGATTCTGATATTGCACTAGTATATGATCTGAAGGAAGCAGTGTGCTTTTACTGCAACACTAAGGGGCACTGGAAACGTAGCTGCCCGAAATACCTGAAAGACCTTGAGGATCGAAAGGTCGAAAAGAGTGTTCACTCAGGTATGTTCATGATCGAACTCCATAATACTACAACTTCTAATTCGTGGGTTCTGGATACAGGGTGTGGTACTCACATTTGCACTATATTACAGGGTCTAAAGGAAATTAGAAAGTTGAAGCATGGAGAGCTTAATCTAGTCATGGGAAATAGAGGAATCATGCTTGTTACCGAGATTGGAAAGTATGAGCTCGTGTTGAACTCTGGAGTTATGATAGATTTGAACAATTGTTGTTATTCATCAGATTTGACTAGAAACATTATTTCATTTTATGTTTTGTTTAAGGATGTGTTGAGTCACTGATCGTCAAACTCAAGATGGTCACCGATCTCAAAGATTAAGGGGGAGACTAAGACAATGTCTACAAGCAGATTGTTGAAGTCATTAGTCGCTGATAAGCGAAGTCACTGATGGTGTCTTATACTCTCATGTCTCTGACCCAATTAATGAAGATCTCTCTAAGAAGAAATGATTTAAGTCAAGCTCCTGTTGCTGATGCTTATGTTCGCTGATCTTTTCTCTCTCTCACTAAGTTACTGAAGGAGAACTATGCTCAACTCTGTGTGTCACTGATCAATATCAGCGAGAGTATTACTCTCTGTACATGAAGTATGATTCAAGTTGAAGATAGTGTTGCTAAAGGTTTTCTTGTCGCAGATTGTATCTTAGACCATTAGAGGAAGAATTTATAAAGATCAAAGACTCAACTATGTGTGTCGCTGATACTCATCTATCAACGAGAGTCTCCAAGTCTTCTTGAGTTCTCTCTTCTGCTGAATAAAAGAAGTCGCTGAAGATTAGCTGTTCAAGTCATTCTTTAGAGCATGTTAGCTCGCATCGAGAATGAGGAGAATTGATATATCTATCAGTGACTGCAGCATTAAATGCCGCATTAAATAAGAAGTCAACATTCGGCGTTATTACGGCACAACACGTGTTCCTCGAAACTTGAAAAGAGTAACGTGGAAGCTTTTGATTGGTCTATGGTACAAGGTGATATTTCCCAAGACAGAATGTCGTGCCATGATGTATCACATCTCAACTACCTCTCCAATCAAGCAGCGACACGTGTCGTTCAGATCCGGAAATTGAGGATTTCAGCGTCTATAAATAGCGTAGTATGTTGTACTTCATTTTGTGTCGATTACTTGTATTGTCACTTGTTTGTCAGTGACTAGTTTGTCTAAGATACAAGTAACACCAGCAAGTGAACTAGTAGCGTGTTTGTCCACTACTAGTTTACTTCAGCGAGTGAGCAAGTTAGCGTGTTTGTCCACTACTGCTCATCTCCTTTGTAATAGCTGTATTGTTTGATTTAGATTAGCTTTGGCTAATCTATTCCGCAATCAACAAGAGATAAATTTTATCAATAAAAGAATTTATCTTTCAGCTACATTTGTATCAGCAACTGAACTGTTTATCTTATATATATACTTGTGTTCATATTGTTGTTACTTTAATACGGTTAAAAATTTGTTAAACAAAGATAACACATTATATCAATAAAAAGGAAAAGTTTTTAATTGTATTCAACCCCCCCCCCCCCTTCTACAATTAACTCACTGTTAACGATTCACAATCACTAACATAATAGTGATTAGGGACTCACAATTGGTATCAGAGCAGAGTTGGTTTAAAATATAATTTAACCAGATCTGCAATGGAATCCGTTAAGTACAGTTGTGTTGATTCTGAGTACCAGAAGGGAAATGGCTCCACTACAAAACCTCTAGCCTTTGACCCATCAAGAATTGAAACCTGGATGTCCAGGATGATGATGTTCTTAGACCTTGTTGATGATCGTCTTTGTTTTATAATAACTGACGGTCCTCACACCCCCACTGTCATTATTCCTGCTGTTGCAGCTACTGCAACCACTCCTGCCTTACCAGAAATGGTTATGCCAAAAAGGGAGGAATAATGGACAGATGAGGATAGGCGCATGGTCAGGCTGGATAAACAAGCTAAAATATACATAAGCATGTCACTTCCTGATGAAGTGTTTGAGTCCATTAGATTGTGCAGTACAGCGAAACACATGTGGGACACTCTAAGAAATATCTATATTGGAACCCCCGACATTATTCGCTGTAGAGAAGTAAATCTGACTCATCAATATGAACTGTTTGCCATGGAACCCAATGAGTCACTGGCCTCCACCTATACTAGATATCAAGCTTTAATAAATAAAATGGAAAAGGCTAATATAGGAAAAGACCAAAGATTTGTTGTCGAAAAATTTCTAGAACTGTTGCCTAGAAAAGTTTGGGGAACCATTGCAACATGTACTCGACAACGTAATGATTATACTTCTCTCAATCTAACTCAAATTTATGGTATATTGTTAAACTGGGAACAATCTGAAAAACAGGCTGATCAAAGTGAGCACATTCGTGCTGCACTAGGCAGTCAAAAGATTTCTAATGCCCTTGTAGCTGAGCTAGAAGAGATTGATCAAAAGCAGAAAGTTAAGATCACCCAGTTGAGTTCAAAGTCACTGATTGCAGATGAGGAAGGTTGTGCTGCTGACAGTCAGTCTGAAGTCAGCTATGAAGAAGGACAAGAGAAGCTGGAAAGAGATATGGCCATGATGGTTGCAAATTTCAGAAAGAACACAAGGTTTAACAAATTTGCTGGCGCACCATCAAGTGACATCTCAAAGTCAAAAGGTGACTGCTACAAATGTGGCAAACCTGGTCACTTTGCAGCTGACTGTAGATCCAAAGCTGTCAATCCTCTCCCTGAACAAAGGCCCAGCTTCAGAAATGACAAGTACAACAAGTACAAATCAAAATACAAGAAGCTGAAAGCTATGTCCAAAGTTGGCAAGAAGAAGGGAAAAGGATTCGTCGCTGAAGAAGGATCCTTCAGCGACTCTGACTCAACCTCATCATCTGATGAAGAAGAAGCTATGATTTGTTTAGATAGAGATTACTGCATGATGGCTGATGATGCTGACTTCCATGAAAACATCAAAGAAGTAGCTAAGAAATGTTCAGCATCTGGCTGGGATCCAGAGACTCTCTATAAGGTACATTGTTTTAAATCAGCTTCAGTGACTGAAAAGGAGAATATCTTTGAGACTTTGATAGTTGATCTATCAAATGCTCATGATATTCAGAAGAGGCAAGAATGCATGATCAATGACTTAACATCTAAACTTAAACTTCAAGAAGAAAATTTGTTGAAAATGAAAGATCTAAAACTTGAACTTGATGCACAAATACATGCAAATCAAATGTGCGTTCAAGAGAAAATAAGTTTTGAAACCAAATTTTCTCAACTCAATGAAGTTATAAAGTCATGGTGCAAATCTGCATTAAATGTAAATCAGTGTGTTAATAATCAAATTCCAAAACAAGTAAAAGCTATTTTGGGAGGTGATTATGACACAGCTGCTTCTCTGGTTGATGCCACAAGCATTGATCAAATATTCAAGCCTGATCAATCCTTTTCAAACTTCGTTTTTGAACCAATGTCAGTCTTCAGCGAGCCTAAACCAAATCACTTTGTTAAAAGCTCGCTGGTCACTGACAACTGTGATATAGCTGCAAGTATTGATGAACTGAAAGACTTGAGCATAAATGAGTCAACAACTAATCCAGTTCCCATCAGTATTACTGCTATTAATCAAAAGTCATTCAGCAACCTCACTTCTGACACTTCAGTGACTGATGATCTTGTCATCAGTGACTTGGAGTCAAAGAAACAAACTGAGACAGTAAGTCTGAATTCTTTTAAATCTCAATCAAATAAGCATTTTGAGCAAAAGAAGTCTAAAGCCACAAATAAAAAATGCTATAAGTGTGGAAGTAGGCAACATGTGTCAACAGATTGTTCATCAGTACAAGTTTGTGTCCAACCAACCACCAGCAGTGAATCAAATGTCTTGCTGGTCAGTGGAAGCCAAGTTCAAGGCTTGTCCACCATGAACCCATCTCAGGATGGGTTCATAAATTGAACTAACATTTCACTCCTGATGTAGGGCATTCTTAGAGAAACAATCTGGTATCTGGACAGTGGGTGTTCCAGACATATGACCGGATGTAAGTCCCTGCTCAGCGACTACCAGGATGAAAGAGGTCCTGACGTAGTTTTTGGTGATAACAACATTGGTAAGACCAGAGGGTATGGGGTCTTGACCAATGGAAATGTGATGTTTAAAAAGGTGGCATATGTTGAAGGACTGAAGCATAATTTATTAAGCATCAGTCAGTTCTGCGATGCCAAGAATAAAGTGCTATTTGATCATGAAGCTGGAGTTGTTTACAACAAAAATGGAAGTGCTGTCCTGGGTGCTCAAAGAAAAGGAAATACATATGTAGTCAATATGGACTCAGCACAATCAGGAACATGCTTTTATTCCAGAACCGTTTCAGAAGAAAAATGGTTATGGCATAAGCGTCTCTCTCATCTGAACTTCAAGGCCATCAGCAAGCTCAGCAAGAATGACTTGGTAAATGGTCTTCCAAAGCTAGCTTATGACAAAGACAAGCTATGTTCAGCATGTGAGAAGGGAAAGCATCAAAGCTCTTCATTCAAAAGCAAACAAACATCTTCAGTAACAGAATGTTTTCAACTGATGCATATGGATCTGTTTGGTCCAGTTAGTTCTCCCAGTCTTGGTGGTAAAAGGTATTGCTTGGTAATTGTGGATGAATACTCCAGATACACCTGGGTATTCTTTCTCAAAGCCAAAAGTGATGCAACACAGGAAATCATATCCTTTATCAAAAAGATGGAAAACTTAAATGATTGTTCAGTTAAACATTTAAGAAGTGATAATGGCACTGAATTTAGAAATGTTGACCTTGAAAGCTTTTGTGATTCAAAAGGTATTTCTCAAAACTTCTCTGCACCAAGAACACCTCAACAAAATGGTGTTGTAGAGAGGAGAAATAGAACCTTGATTGAATCAGCAAGGTCAATGCTCATAGATGCTGTTCTTAAGACCTATTTCTGGGCTGAAGCAGTCAACACTGCCTTCTACACTCAGAATAGGTCTCTGATTGTCAAGAGACATGATAAGACAGCCTATGAGGTGTTAAGGGGGAGAAAACCCGACATAAGTTTTCTTCATGTTTTTGGCAGTACCTGCTATGTCTTAAACAAGAGAGATCACTTAAGAAAATTTGATCCCAAAGCTGATGAAGGTATATTTGTTGGTTACTCAATCATTTCAAAAGCTTTCAGAGTTTATAATAAAAGAAGGGAATGTATTGAAGAATCAATGGATGTTACCTTTGATGAATCTTATGATGAATCACTCACTGATCCAAAAGATTATGAAAACCTTATTTTTAACACAATCAGTGATGACAAGCATGAGGTTCATCCATCAGATTCTGAAAGGGAAGATGATGTCCCTGAAGATACTTCTGGCTCTACTTTAGCTAAGAATAATTCAGAAACTTCATCTTTGCCTGTTGATATCCCATCATCATCTCATCTTTTGCATCAAAATAACAACACTCACTTTCCAAATCAAAACTTAAACATTAATCATGCTTCTAATGCTGATGTGTCTGGTGGATCATCTCTGAATAATCAAGGCACTGCTGAACCTCAGCGAGTGACTAAATAGACTAGACATATTGATAATCAATTGATTATTGGTGATCCTCAATCCAAGGTCCAGACCAGATCAGCATCTGCTAACTTTTGTTTGTTTGTAAGCTTTGTGTCACTAATTGAGCCCAAGAAAGTTGATGAGGCACTCACTGATCATCACTGGATAGCTGCCATGCAAGATGAGCTATCTCAGTTTGAAAGGAATAAAGTGTGGAAGTTAGTACCTCAAGTAGCTGGGAAATCTGTGATTGGAACAAGATGGGTGTTCAGAAACAAGATGGATGCAGATGGTGTTGTAATAAGGAATAAGGCTAGACTGGTTGCACAAGGTTACTGTCAACAAGAAGGAATTGATTATGATGAAACCTTTGCACCAGTTGCTAGGCTTGAAGCAATCAGGTTGTTCTTAGCATATGCAGCTCACAAGAAATTCAAGGTATATCAAATGGATGTGAAAAGTGCCTTCTTGAATGGAAAGCTGCAGGAAGAAGTGTATGTGAAGCAACCACCTGGATTTACTGATCCCAAGCATCCAGGTTATGTCTATAAGCTGGAAAAAGCTTTATATGGACTAAAACAAGCTCCTAGAGCTTGGTATGACACTCTCTCCACCTTCTTAACTAACTGTGGGTATGTCAGAGGTAAAATTGACAGCACACTTTTTATTAAAAAGGATAAGAGAGATGTTATATTGGTCCAAATTTATGTTGATGATATTATTTTTGGGTCTACTAACAATGACATGTGCAAGGAATTCAGTAACCTCATGACTAAAAGTTATGAAATGAGCATGATGGGTGAACTAACATTTTTCCTTGGTCTGCAAATTAAGCAAACCAAAACTGGTATTTTTATAAATCAAGGAAAATATGTTAAAGATTTATTAAAGAAATTTGAATTCACCAACTGCTCATCCCTTGCTACACCAATGTCATCTGCAGTAAAATTACATGCTGATCCTGATGGTAAATCTGTAAACATTACTGCTTACAGAGGAATGATCGGGTCACTGTTGTATCTAACTGCTAGTAGACCAGACATTATGTTTTCTACTTGTCTATGTGCTAGATATCAAGCTGATCCAAAGGAATCCCATTTGCTCGCTGTCAAAAGAATATTCAGATATCTGAAGGGTACACCAAATCTTGGTCTCTGGTACCCATCTGGTTCAGATTTCTCACTGAAGGATATTCAGATTCTGATCATGCTGGATGCAAAATGGACAGAAAGAGTACCTCTGGTAGCTATCAGTTTCTTGGAGAAAAGCTTGTAAGATGGTCAAGCAAGAAACAAAATTCTGTCTCAACTTCTACTGCTGAGGCTGAATATGTCGCTGCTGGAGCCTGCACTGCTCAAATTCTGTGGATGAGGAATCAGCTCGCTGACTATGGTTTTGACTTTGGCAATGTTCCAATTTATTGTGACAGTCAAAGTGCTATTGCCATAGCAAATAATCCTGTGATGCACTCAAGGACAAAGCATATTGATGTCAGATATCACTTCATCAGCGACCACGTTATTAAAGGTGACATTGAACTGCATTTCATTCTAACTGATTACCAACTCGCTGACATTTTTACAAAACCTTTAGATGAGAAAAGATTCACCTTTCTCATCAGCGAGTTGGGCATGCTGAACCTAAATGATTAAAACCTGTTTGTTTAATAAACGGTAATTACAGAATAAATAGTTTATATTTTTTTTAAACACGCTGACCTATTATTCTCACTGATGTAATCAGCAAGGACAATAAGTTAGCATTGTTATAATCAATAAATTATATACTTTGTAACTACACATGAAGATTCCTTATATCATATAAATAAACTATATCTTATGCTTCATATACTTGACTAGCTGATTGGATTAGTATTCTAAGTTGTAATTTGATCAACGACATCAAATGTGTAACATAATGTCTATTTTATTTTAAGATATAATTTATTTTCATCTTGCTGAGACATAATGCTTCAGCGAAAGTTTTGTTATTATTTAATGCAGCATTTATTTCGACATATATTCCTTACAATTAATACATTTTGTATTTAATTTTTTTTAACGATTTATATTCTTAATAAATACTTTATTAAAATATCTTATGGGAACTCGAAAAGGTACACTTTTTCTGACACCTCGTATACCTTTCCGGCACACCTCTCCCATCACCATTTAATGTTACCACTTATCACCATCATCACCCTACTCCACTATCACCAACCACATTTTTTTTACTTTCTGACCACGTACATACTCGTTTTGACCACACATTTTCAACATCAGTAACCGTATATAAGTAGCGAAACCCTTACCTTTTCACTCTTTACGCTTCCTAATTTTTCAAACTTCATCTTCTTCTTTTTTCTCTGCAAATATCTCATATTTTATATCTTCTACTTTTTCTTTCTCTAAAAATGGCAAGGACAAATTTTTTCAACAATGCTTACACACCGACCCCAGAGATTAAAGTTCTTCGAGCCTCTGCGGTCAGTGAGACCCTTGTCATTACAGTTCCCAAATCTAACTATTTGGGAAATGTAAACTGTCCTAAACCTGAGTATGCGGAGGTGATAAACTTTTTGAAAAACCACTTTATCCTCCCTGCTCTTACCTTGTCTCCTGGGGAAATGAACCCAGAATGGCTCAGTGAGTTCTGGTATACCTGCACTCACTCTGTCGTCTCTGGTGTTTCCCAACTCCAGGGCTTTATAGACAATGGTACCCATCCCATCATCATAACTGCCAACACCATCCGCTCCATTTTACAACTGCCGACCTATGAGTCGTATGAGTCACTGCCAGAGAGCGACGTTGCCAAACAAGGCCTCGTCGAGCTCACTGAGATTGAGTGTAAATACTCAGTCGATGGCAGTGGCAACCGTAAGTACTCTACGGTCCATAAAACAAAAATGGATGGTGTTTGGAATGCTCTTTTCACAAACTTTATCCAATCTTTGGGTACAAAATCAGGGAGCTATGATCAATTCAGCTCCTTGGAGGCCCAGATCAGTTGGTCACTGGTCAACTCTCTACGAGTTGACTATGCAAGTGTGATCTTTAACGAACTGATCACCAAAGTCGCTGAGCCTGCCAGGGCAAAATATGTGCCTTACCCTAGGTATCTCTCACTGATCTTTAGGGATCAGTTTGCTGCCTATGATAGGGTATCATTTCAGGGATTTGAGCCCACTCTGGTAGGATCTCAGATTTTTGCAAAACCAGCGACTGTGGTTTTACCTGCTTTCATGAAACATCCGGGGATCCTTGCACCCCAGCCTGTAACTTCTGTACATATGTCAGTTGCTGCCCCCCCCCCCCCCCCCCCATCGACCACGTCACTGACTACACCCCCAGTGACTACTGTTGGTCAACCACCAGTTAAGAAACCACCAACTGCTTCCAAGAAAAGATCCAAATTAGGGTCCCTGACATTAAAGGATCAGGGACATAGTAAGAAGAAGACATCTACGGATGCCAGTGGTGAATCAGTGACTGTACGTTCAGTTGCTGAGGGCACCACTGCTGAACCCTCAACTTTACCTGCTTCACTGGACTCCCGAAAGTCCAGTGACTCTACAAAGGGACAACTACAGACAGCTGCAGTGGATCAAACCACTGTTAGCAGTGATTCGGGTGTACCCCACACCCTCAGATTGAGTCAACCCAGCCACTTGTCATCCTCACAAAAGGGTGACATTTCACTAAAAGGGCAAGTGACATCAGTGGGTGATAACACACTCATAGCTGATGTCACACCACTGGCTACAGACCCGGGCCATCTCTCATCTATCACTGCACCGACTGTCAATGTCTCACCACTGACCCATGGTGAGATACAGGTCGCTGCTTCTATTTCCAATGAACCACCAGCTAAATCACAAGCTGATGATGAGGAAACCATGCCTATGGACACCTCTGAGGACACCCAACCCATTCCTCCACCCACATCCAACTCTCCCATCAGAGAGCTCACCCCCACCTCTTTCTCCAGTGATAACATCCAAGTCACTGCTGATCAGACCACACCCACTGATCAGGTAGCCCAATCTACACCTACCCCCATTATTATTACCTAAACTACTCCCCCAAACACCTCCACTCACTCCACATCAGATCAGCTACTGATGGAGTACATTGCCCAATCCCAAACACAAATTAAGATGCTCACTGAAGACCGTGAGGCACTTATTGGCAATGTCTCTGTCCTTCAGAAAGTTGTTGCTGCTCTCACTGATGTATACAACTCCATTGAACCATGGAGCACATCTGTTAGTGAGAGGGTACAAACAGTAGCTGATGCTAGTGCTGCAATAAACCATGCAGTCACTGAGCTAGCCTCCACCTCCACCAACAACTTCACTAATCATGCTGCTGCCATTGCCCAGCTCACCACCAACCAAAATGACTTAGCCATTTCTGTATCTAACTACCTGTATAACACTGATAAAGTTATTAAGGTACTTCCACAGGTTGTCTCACAGCTCACAAAGACAAGAGCTGAGGTCGCTGCCCTGCGAGAGGCACACGTAGATTTCACTGATCAGATACTTAGGGCAGTTGATCAGTTTGAGCGAACCAGTCAGGGGGAGAGTGAAGAAGAGGACTTTGTCTCTGATCCTGAGATGCCCCGTAAGATGACTGATCCGCTATCAAACAAGGCTCACAGGGACATTGTGCTCACTACTTATGCACTTCGTCCTATCGCTGAGCAACCTGAACTGGAGGCCCTTGCAGTTGCTGAACTGCATTGGGTAGATATGGAGATAGCCACTGATATGGTGGATATCACTGAGAGCTTTCCTGAGTTCAGTGCTGAAGAGCTCAGGAACTACAACGGGCTGGTGCAACAATGGGCGGTGGATGATACTGCTAGGATTGAGGGTACCTCAGTGAGCTACGAATTGGCTCGCTGGGAATGGATGAATAGGGAAGTGGTAGCTGATGCATCTGATGATGAGGAGGATGATACCATCATGCATGATGCTGATGATAATGATGATGATAACAATGATGATGGCCAGGGAGGTGGTCATGGAAATGGTCAGGGTTCAGATGATGAAGATGATATAAATATGGAGGATCAGCAACCCATATCTTCTGTTATCAAAAGAAAAAGGACTAGTGACACCTCTCCTGCATCTACTCCTCCATCAAAGAAATAACAGGTCAGTAACCCTCAATTACACATTGTCATATCTGAGGTAGCTGTACCTTCATCTCCACCAGCAACCCTAAATCTGCCCTCACCTACAGCAACTACAACTACAACAACCCAAATAACCACACCTACCCCAGCAACAATAACACCAATCTCCACAGCAACTCCTTCCAACACTACCACCTCAGATACCTCCCCTACAGCATGCCTTTCCTCTGACTCAGTCTCAGATACCCCTTGTCCTGATGAAACTAAAGAACAGAGAGTTGCCAGAAAGATAAAGGCAAGACAGGACAGGGAGCATGAAATGATAATGCAAATAACCTTTCAGGCTGAGTTAAGAGAGGAACAAGAAAGGAAAAGGTTGCTGAAAGAGCAATCAGATGCTGACAGAGCATACCTACTGGAATTGAGCTTTAAAGATGCCAATGAAAGGGCCAGACTTCTTAAACAAAAGAAAGATCAAGAAGAGTCTGATGCTGCAATTGCCAAGGTACTAACTGAGATAGAAGAGAGTGAGCTAGAGCAACAAAAACTGAAAACTTCAGCTAGCAAGAGCTCTAAAAAGAAAGGGGGAGCTGTCAGAACAGCAGTGGATAGGAAATGGGATGAAATAGATAGAAAAAGGTTTGCTGCCCGAATGACAGGGAGATCAAACCCTGCACCTATTACCAAAGTTAAACTGAAAAAGTCAAGGAACCAATCTCAACCTCAGCTACTTATACAAAGAGGTTCAGAGACTTAATCAATGCTACTTGATCAAGTATGCAAGCTGCACAAAGAAGAATGGAATGAGATAAGGCTTGCTATCAGCCACTCTACAAGTGCAGCTAAGGTTGATGTCATGAAGGAGATTGATAGGCTCTATCAGAGAATGGTGTCGCTGCAACTCCTCAGATCAGAAGATACTGTCATATATGGTGAGGAAATTGTTCAGCCACCTAGCCCAAGGTATAGGTCAGGAACCAGCAGCATCTATCGAATCCCCAACACTTCAAGGCTAAATCTATCTATCCCTGCTGGTGTGCCAAAACTTGAAGGTCATGAAGTCACTAAGGGGGAGAAGGGTCTGGTATACAGGGACCTAAATGGTGCCCTTAGGTTTCAGAGAGAAGCTGAACTTGAGAAGGTTGATCAAGAACAACTCATACACCTAATCAGGTCAGCTAGCATGCTCCCAACAGATTCAAAGATCAGAAAATCTATTCTCGATGAAGCCTTAGCCAGAAAATTCAGATACCTGCCTTCAAAATACAAATATGAACTTGAAGCTGAGCTTGGCATAGTGAAAGAGGAGGAGATGTGGAGAGATAAATAACTTAGATATTTTGTAATAGTTAGCTTCTGTAAATATTTATTCTATGATATAAATGAGGCTTTGCACAAGAAAATCTACAAGTACAAGTCACTGGGCAACCTACCTACCATCAGAGACTCAAATCTTTTCATTTACAAAAATTTACAAGAACAAGTCTCTGCGCAATCAACTTATCAACAGAGTAAAGGAGATTATTGAGCCTAAACTTTTCCTGCAACTAGTTTGTCTAAGGGAGCTTTGACTTAAACCATTTAGGGGGAGATTGTTGAGTCACTGATCGTCAAACTCAAGATGGTCACCGATCTCAAAGATTAAGGGGGAGACTAAGACAATGTCTACAAGCAGATTGTTGAAGTCATTAGTCGCTGATAAGCGAAGTCACTGATGGTGTCTTATACTCTCATGTCTCTGACCCAATTAATGAAGATCTCTCTAAGAAGAAATGATTTAAGTCAAGCTCCTGTTGCTGATGCTTATGTTCGCTGATCTTTTCTCTCTCTCACTAAGTTACTGAAGGAGAACTATGCTCAACTCTGTGTGTCGCTGATCAATATCAGCGAGAGTATTACTCTCTGTACATGAAGTATGATTCAAGTTGAAGATAGTGTTGCTAAAGGTTTTCTTGTCGCAGATTGTATCTTAGACCAGTAGAGGAAGAATTTATAAAGATCAAAGACTCAACTATGTGTGTCGCTGATACTCATCTATCAACGAGAGTCTCCAAGTCTTCTTGAGTTCTCTCTTCTGCTGAATAAAAGAAGTCGCTGAAGATTAGCTGTTCAAGTCATTCTTTAGAGCATGTTAGCTCGCATCGAGAATGAGGAGAATTGATATATCTATCAGTGACTGCAGCATTAAATGCCGCATTAAATAAGAAGTCAACATTCGGCGTTATTACGGCACAACACGTGTTCCTCGAAACTTGAAAAGAGTAACGTGGAAGCTTTTGATTGGTCTATGGTACAAGGTGATATTTCCCAAGACAGAATGTCGTGCCATGATGTATCACATCTCAACTACCTCTCCAATCAAGCAGCGACACGTGTCGTTCAGATCCGAAAATTGAGGATTTCAGCGTCTATAAATAGCGTAGTATGTTGTACTTCATTTTGTGTCGATTACTTGTATTGTCACTTGTTTGTCAGTGACTAGTTTGTCTAAGATACAAGTAACACCAGCAAGTGAACTAGTAGCGTGTTTGTCCACTACTAGTTTACTTCAGCGAGTGAGCAAGTTAGCGTGTTTGTCCACTACTGCTCATCTCCTTTGTAATAGCTGTATTGTTTGATTTAGATTAGCTTTGGCTAATCTATTCCGCAATCAAAAAGAGATAAATTTTATCAATAAAAGAATTTATCTTTCAGCTACATTTGTATCAGCAACTGAACTGTTTATCTTATATATATACTTGTGTTCATATTGTTGTTACTTTAATACGGTTAAAAACTTGTTAAACAAAGATAACACATTATATCAATAAAAAGGAAAAGTTTTTAATTGTATTCAACCCCCCCCCCCTTCTACAATTAACTCACTGTTAACGATTCACAATCACTAACATAATAGTGATTAGGGACTCACATGATGGTTATCGATTATCATTTGACAATGAGAATGGTGATATTTTGGTTTATTTAAATGGTTGTTTTGTTTTTAAAGCTTCATCTTACAATGGCATATATGAAAATGTTCAATGTCTTAGCAATATGAAAATGTTCATATATGAAAATTTCATTGGAGATCTTAAAGTTGTTCCAACGGTTCAAGACCCCATTGAAATATTCCGTGATAATGAAAGTGCGGTCGCCTTGAGTAGAGAACCCAAGGATCACGAAAAGTCAAAACACATTGAAAGAAAATACCATTTTGTTCGGAGAAAAGTAGAAGAAGGACACGTGATTGTGAAGATCATAAGATCAGAGGATAATCTGGCTGATCTGTTTACAAAACCACTTGGAAAATCCAAACACGATGAGCATGCTAGGAGCATAGGCTTAAGAGATAATGTAAAGTTTTAGTTGTTAGTTTGATTTTTGAAACATTGTAAACAATGTTGGAAATTTGTAATAGACTTGGTGATTAAATAATGGAGATTTATTTATTGGAAGGAGTTCTGCCATTTACTATTGTTTGTCATTGTGTTTCAAGTTTTGCATGTTTAGACACCACTTCCCGAGTAAAACAGTTTTACTTAAACCTCCTCAGTCGTTCACACTCCTGGAAGTAAGTGGTGAATCAAGACTGTCAAGGAGTGTTAGTAGATTGTCTATGGAGATTAGACATGGCATGGAGAATGCTGCAACACTCATGGGTACTGGGATTTAAGTATAGGAGAGACCCGTACTTAAAGAGATCACTTCATGGATTAAATCACGAGTGATTTTAAGATGATAATATCCTCTATTCTTGAAATTGAGATGCATTGAGTTTCTAGTTTTTCAAGTCTGTTATACTTTAGCCTATTCTAACGCTGTGCGTAAATGCCAGTCATAAAGGGTATGTTATGTATGACATGATTAGTTGACTAGTACTATGTAGTCGAAATTTATTTGTTCCGTTTTGCCTAATGGGAAAAGCGATATCTTGGGCCCTCTGATGATTAAAGATTGACTCTAAAGTGCTAGGCCTGGCCGAGACTAAGTTGATGGTTCATTACTCTCATAAAGTCAATGTAATCGGAAATCAGAAAACTAATTATGAATCTTGAGATTGATTAAAATCCATGTATCGATTCATACGATATCATATAGAACAAAGGAATAGTTGATCACTTATCTAAAGGGCTAACTCTGGGATAAGAATCAGAGTTCGGCAGTCGCATTGGATGACACTCTCTGCTTAGTTAATGGATAGGCTTAGACCAATAATAGATGATGAATTTTCCAAGTGGGAGACTGTTCGAATAGTGTCGAGTATCATAACTAATTGGTAAGTACATCATTAAAAGTGAAGTACTTTTTGGGTCGCCCTCAATGAACAGTAAGAGAAATAAATAAGAAAAATAATATTAATTGAAATTAATATTATGATTAGTTTATTAATTGGATATTAATTAGAAAATAAAATAAGAAGAAATTCTGAAAAGTGAATCCATCTGCCGGATGGAAGGTTCAACCGGCGGAGGGAGTTTAAAAGGGTAAAAGCGGTGGAGCGCGTTTTCAGAAAGTTATGGAAACACATCCATCCTTCGGAAGGAAAGTCCATCCGCTGGATGGATGGAGAAACAGGTTGTCCCACATCGGATGGAGGACCAAACCTTTGGCCTCTTCCTCCCCTATAAATAGGGGCCTACCCTTAGCTTTCTAAGTGCACTTTTGAATTGAATAGTTTTCAATTCTTCTTCTCCTTTTCTTACTCCTGTTCCTTGTAAGAGTTTTGCGACCGAGAGTCATGACCTTAGGAGACTTGGGAATTCTCTTAATTCTTTTGGGTGTGAGCCATTAGAGGTGTTCTAGTTTGGGCACTCGCCACCAAGTAAGAAGGTTCTGCTAGTTCGTCTACGCGCGAGAAATTGCTTTCTCAAAGGTTAGTATTTTTCCTCTTTATCTATTTGTTTTATTGCTTTAATTTATTCAAGTTAAGATCTCTTAGGGTTTAGTTTCCTAATTACCTTAGATTAATTTTTGTTATTATTCCGCTGCACATATTAATCTAGTTAGGGAATAGAAAATCCAACAACAACATTAGGTGGCTTGCAAATATTTACGAATAAAGCATAGGTGGAATCCTGCTTACCTTCTAAATGAGCCACTTGCTAGTTTAATGCACACGTCTTCATGTTCTAAAAGTGAGAACCACTTTTTTGGGAAGATTACAAACCCATACCTCAGTCGTGTTGAGTTTCTGAGCCACTATGATACTGTAATGGATTGTCAAAGATATGTTCAGCAAAAGAATGATCATGAATCCACTTACCCTGTTTCAGACATGAAGACTAACTTAAACATGCATTAGAAATTTACACAAAGATGTTATTTCATGATGTTCATGATGAAATTATTACAGCTGATAATCAATGTCTATGTGTTATGATCAAGCATGGTGAAAGTTTTAATACATATACTTTTCGGGACATTTTGCTTTTTATATATTTTGGTGCATTAGACTAGATTTTAGTGTATTACATTATAAAAAAGATGTATTATATGTTTTTAAACAAATTTTATCGTTTTCAAAGGTTGTGTTCAATCAATCAGAGGTTTCTGCTGAGTGTGCTTGTAGGAAGTTTAAGTCCTATGGTTTGTTGTGTCGACACATTTTTTATTTGTTCAAAATGAATGGTGTGCATTACTTTCCAAATAAGTATGTTTTGAAGCATTGGTCTATCGAGGCGATTCCTGAGAAACCTGTACAAGCTCATGTTTTTACTGAAGACGTTTTTGGCCCACAAGCTGGTGTGCATGATATGCTTCGAAATGTCGAACAAACTGCAAACTGTTTAGTTCATGATCCTGATTTGTTTTCAAAGTATCAGTTAGATCATACTGGATTACTTCAAAAGGCTAAAGTTGACATTCCAGTAGCGAAAAAGTTAGATAAAAATGAAGTAATTTGTTCTCTTCTTGGTGTAAAAGAGTCTGGTGAGATTAACGTCAAGTGTCCACCTCCTTTGGAGAACAAGGGTCGCAAAAGACATAAGTCTAAAGCTGAAATTGCAAAGACTAAGGCGATGAATTCTTCAAAGAACAAAGGTTTAGATAATCAATGCAAAAAATGTATGGGATATGGACATAACTCGAGGGGCTATGGAAAGAAGAAGGTTGTTGCTGAATCAAGTAATGTGTGATGTTGTTTGGTGAATGAAGGTTTTTTGGGTTCATTTTTTGATGTTTTTTATGCTTTTCAGACCGTTGCTAGAGATACTTTTATGTAGGTTCCGTATACGGACCAAATCGAGAAGCCTAAAACTTGTATGAAGATGCGGAATTGAACACACAAGTTATGCTAGATATTTAACAAGTAAATGACCAAAACACAAAGTGTAAGTTTATATAAACAATCAACAAGTGAGATTACATACACTTTAACTAGACACACAAGGATCTAAGCTACACAATATGTGAGTTTTCTACAGAGAGTTTCGTAGTGTTGTGTGTGAGTGTTATTTGGTTACTAAAATAGAAGCTGATAAGCTCTATTTATAGTCTGATCCAAACTTCATGCGACACAATCCTTGTGTCGCATAGATTGTCACTGCGACACAAATATTGTGTCGCATACATTGACTCTGCGACACAATCCTTGTGTCGCATATACAGACACTGCGACACAATGCTTGTGTCGCAAGATTACAGAAAATTGTAATTAATCTAAATCTAAAACTGTTTTAATACGTAATTACAATATCGACACAATTACAGACTGAGACCAACTGACAGACACATTTAGATGCACCAACAAACTCCCCCGTGTCTTCAGCTTGGTCTTCAAAAATTTCTTCAATTAGCTTCAGTCTTCAAACCCATCCGGGTGGAAAGTTTCCTCCAGCGTGTACGCCAAAAGTGAAGCATATATCGACAATTTTCTGAAATCGCTTTGCCAAAATCGTGTTGAACTCGTTGTCAGGGTTGTAGCGAATGCGACTATCGAACAGCTTCTTCATATCATCCTTTGACAAATTTATCAGGCTCATTGGGTCAAATATTCTGAATTCTGCTTTTGGTAAACCCCACAACGAAGTAGATTCAGTTTGAGGCACTGAATCCGGTACATAGACAAGAACGGCTTCGCTGGTGTGAGCATCCAGTTCCCAGTAGTGAAATCGTTTCAGCAGATTGAAGGGAACAGATTCCAGCGAGACTTCACGAAGACAATTAGCAGGAGGATAGTGATTTCTGACGATTGGCTGATTTGTCTTTGGGTCAAGCTTTTTCTTGAATGTAAACCTTGTGCCCAGTACCGGTTTGACATAATGATATTTCTTTGATCGTATTTCTGCACGCATGACCTTTTGAATTGCATTTGCAATTCCATCTTTGTGAGGATTGATCAGCTGAAGTTGAGAAAGACGAACAATGTCATGCTTAGGCAGCGTGCTCAGTTTCTTCAACGATCGTCGAAAGTACTGAATACCATCACGTCTTTTGATCATGAACCTTCCCTTGTTCACCTTCCAACTTTTAATAAGGCCGGTATAATCACCGCCAACCTTGTATTTCTTGCAGGTAACAGGAACAGGTTCGAGATTTTTACCTTTGATGAACCAGTTATCCCTGATGGACATTTCCCTGTCAAAAGGAACATGTTCGAATGTATCCTGTGGGAAGATGTCATTGTAATTTGTCCTTGTTGATTCAGGAGCAGAAGTAGCCTGAGAAGAAGATCCTGAGGTAGATCCTGGTACATAGTTGAATGCAGGCCCTGACTCATCGTCTGAAGAATCGGATACAACAATACCTTCCTGTGGATGAGAGGGCTGATCAATATATTCTTCATTTGGGTCAAGCCCTTCTTGCTCAACCACAACATCATCATCATCATTTGCAGCCTCGAAGTCAAAAGGCTCTTCAGGCACAACCCCTTCTTCATTAACCGCAGCTTGAAAGTATGTCAAATTACAATAAGTGTAATCTACAGCTAACGGTTTCGGTTGCCCTGGTAACTCAAGAATATAATCCAAAATCAAAGGAGTTTCATTAATCGAGGAATTAGTTACATTATCAGGGTTTACATTATCATCGCCCTCGGCGGAAACCCTAGGTGTTGATTCTAAAGCCGGTTGGCTTGGCTCCCCCGAAGCAATAGCTTGGGTTTCCAGCTGCAAAATCTTTGACTTCAGCTCTGCGTTCTCTTTTTCCAGGTTAGAGATTCTGGCATCTTGAGCTTCAAACACTGTCAATTGAGCATCCATATCATGCTGCATTTTGTCAAGTCTGCGCAGGAGCTCTTGAATAACCACTGGGTGAGGGGTGATTGGAGTTTCAGTCCTCGGCGGCTCAGAAGATGTGGAAGTGGAAGTGCGAGAGCGCCTGATCAGGGGATCCAAAATGTCAGTATCTGAGGGATCACGAGGCCTTTTACCTCGGCTGGAGGATTCAGGAGGTGGAGAAGGTGGCTGATAGGCATCGATCTCACGATCGAGATCCACAAACTCCTGATCCATAGGATCTGGCAACACCGGCGGTTGCTGAGCAGCAGGTTGTTGAGCTGGGGGTGGTTGTTGGACTGGAGGTGGAACTGGGGTTGGTGGAACAGTAGGCCGAGGAGCTGGATCATTGAACTGCTCACCAGGAGGACCAACATAGGCAGGGTCGACAATATGTCCGAACAGGGCAACCTCACGTTCCGGTGCCTGACCCTGCTTGGCAAAAGAGGTACAAGTGGTGTAAATCCGGGTATTCATCGGCGTCTGCTTGAAAGTGTGGAAAGCAGTCACCGGAAGACCTGGAAGTAGATGATTCAGCAGTAGCTGAGTGAATCAAGGATATAAAGCCCACTTGTCACGGGTATCCAGTGCGTTGTTGACAAAGCCCCTGAAGATATAACCAGAGAAGTTGAAGGGCTTGTTGTAGATTAACGCAAGAAAAGCTGATACAGTCGCGTAACTCATTCCCTCGAGGCCTGCCCTATGGCTGGATAGACAGACAATCACAATGTGAGCCAGATACCGCCAAACCTTGGTCATATAGGTCTTCTTGTACTGGTCAACGGGAATATCCTGATAACCGATCGATAGCATTCCCTGAGCAATAGCAGCAGCACTAAACTGAACGAGCATATCTGGGTTGTCCCCAAACTCAAAGAAATCCCGAATCAGCTGCTCAGTAAAGATGACCTCTTGACCTCGAACCCTAGAAATAATACGAGTATCCTGTTCCTCTTTGTTGACCACAGCATTATCCCAAAACTCAGTAACGTGGTCCCGTAAAATCCGTGTATCAGCAGTAATGGCTTTATAGATTCGAGACCGTCGTAGAAAAGAGATCATGGGTCGATATGGACGCGACGTCTCAACAGCAGTGTTCATGAAAGCCACAATATTGTGACGTGGTTCCCAAAAATATTTCGTCACATCAATTACTGGAAGTGGAGCAGCTTGTGCAGGTTGTTGATCAGCCATATCTAAAAAAATAACAGTAATACAACAAAAAACTCGAGCTGCGTTAGCGTTAGTACACAAAAAAATAATCGCGTTTTATTTTACAAATGTTCTGCGACACAGCAGTTGTGTCGCACAGGAGAGATACGACACAATAGTTGTGTCGCAGAGATATACTACGACACAAGGCTTGTGTCGCATGACACGTGTCACGCGGACAGCATTTCCCTTGCATTTAGCATTTATTGAGAAGTTAATCTCGGATACGACATAAGGTACGACACAAGGCTTGTGTCGTATGTTATGTCGTAGAAAATACGACATAAGCAGTTAAGCTCAATACGACATAAAACTAACGAATCTATGCGACACAACGACTATGTCGTATGTTGTGTCGCATTGATGAACACCAAACCAACCCAGATTTAAGTTTGAGAAAATTTTTTTGAGGTTTTCGAAATCTAACCATACCCTAGGGTTCGCAAACAGTAGGGGATCAATAATATCAAGGTTTCTAACCCTAGAAACCCCTAAACCCTAAATAATTTAAGAGAAACCGTAACCCTAAAAGTTTAAAAATATACAAATTATGCTACGGGTAAACAAGCGATGAAATTGTGAAAAAACTCATACCGAGAGATACACGGAAGGATGAAGAGCAAGAATCAAGCAAAGAATCGCAGTGAAAACACTTCGAAAGCACGAATCGAAAAGGAATACGCTTGTGTCGCAAAATCGCTTTTGTGTCGTACAGTATGTGTCGCGAAAAATTTTGGAAACGTAAATGATTATGTCGCATGGTGTGAATAATTAACCCCGACACACTATACGACACAATATGCGACACGTTATACGACACTGTATACGACACAATTCTTGTGTCGTATATTAAGGATACGACACAATGCTTGTGTCGTATATAACACATAGCAGATTTTGATGACACCAAAAAAAATTTGATTATAAACCCGATTATGATTGTGATATAAGGATTTTCGCGATGAAGACGATTTGTGACTTAAAAATAAAGATAAAGTAAAATTAAATACAAAGATAAAAAAAATATAAAAAAAAAATATAACAAAAACATCTAAAAGCATAATATTTTTGGTGAGTGAGTTGTGATTATTCTGGTTAGGGATCATATCGACATAACATACAATAATTAGGAACAGTAAGTGTTATTTCGATCATCAGTATATTTGTCCTCTTTAAATTTACGTGTCATGTTAGAATCAGTTTTTATAAAAATTATTTCAAGACGATTATTAGTATATTTGTCCACTTTAAACGTGTTATACGCACATCTAGAAACTAATTTTTATTATTCGCATGCATATTTCTCTGTGGTCACCACCATAGATATACATCTTAACTTAAGACATAGACCATGTTTCCATTTTACAGAGAGAATATTAGAATATCAAATTTAAGAATCAAGTCAGCGGTGACAGGTCTGTACTTGCGTACAACAGAGCGACATAGCTTGATTCAGGTTTAAGCAAAACCAGACTTGGTCAAACCATTTTGGCGACCTTGTAAGGTATCTCAATTTTAAAGACTTTGCAAGTACTTTGACTTGTGTTTGCTTAATTTTAAGTATATATAACCGGAAACCAGGTCTATACTTACGTATAACAGAGGAGACTGTCAATATATACCCCCAAATGATATCAAATAAACTTCTTTCAACGAACACATGTCTAGTATAAGTAAGAAATTAAGACACTTGTCATACATCTAATGATGTTGTACCATTTGAAATAGACATTTAATTGTTAAGCTTCTTAAGCAGTTTCAAGAAGTGTAGTATAACAAGCCTACTAATATATCGTATGATGAAGACAACGTTTATAGAAACTATTTTCAGCACGTCAGATAAATCTACTGACACATCCAAGATAAATCTTAAAATTCCACTCAATGCAAGTTACCCGATGTACTATCATATCCCAAGCTGTTTACAGACACAACTTCAACGTCTATTTTAAAAATATAGCAATCATTGCATTTCTTATATACGAAAGAGTATAAAGAGTGGCGATTGCGTATTTTTTTTTATAGAAAGCAAATAAACTGTACAAAAATCAAGTCACAAATCATTTCTTGAGATCAAGAGAAATCATCCCTATCATTTCTACAAGTTCGTCGAAACGAGCACGCGAAAATGCTTTTGTGAATAAGTCGGCCTTTTGCATAAGGGTATCTACATGAATGAGGTCAATTAAGTGTTTCTCATAGCAATCTCGTATGAAGTGAAACCTAATCTCTATATGTTTGGTCTTAGAGTGTTGAACGGGATTGCGAATAATAGATATAGCGGCAGTATTATCAATATGAACAGGAGTCAAGGTAAGAAGTAACCCGTAATCACGCAATTGATGTTGAATCCACAGAATCTGGGAACAACAACTTGCAGCAGCAATGTATTCAGCTTCCGCTGTTGAGGTGGAGACTGTGGTTTGCTTTTTACACTGCCAAGATATCTATCGAGAACCGAGATATTGACATCCTCCTGTAGTTGACTTTTTATCCGAATTGCAGCCGCCATAATCAGAATCAGAATAGGCAGTGAGAGAGAAATCTTTTTCATTTGAGTACCAGAGACCAAGTGATGGTCTATATTTGAGGTAACCAAAAATTCGCTTCACCGCCTTCATGTGAGAAACCTTGGGCTTTGCTTGATACCTGGAACAGATAGACACAGCAAACACAATATCTGGTCTGGATGCAGTAAGATACATCAGCGATCCTATCATGGATCGATAATCTCTCTCCTTGCAGTCTTCCTCATGTTCAGCAGGTCCGAGCTTGTGATCTATTTCGATAGGAGTACCATATGGTTTACAGTCATGGAGCTCATACCGAGTCAACATGTCATTGACATATTTGGACTGATGAATGTAGAGACCTTTATCAGACTGTTCAACCTGGACACCAAGAAAAAATTTAAGTTCTCCCATGGCACTCATCTCAAACTCGGACTTCATGATTTTCTCGAAATCTCTGCACAAAGAATCATTTGTTGAACCAAAAATTATGTCATCCACGTAAACCTGTACCAGTAACAAATCCTTTCCAGCCCTTTTTATGAAGAGAGTGTTATCAATTTGGCCTCGTGAAAAGCCATTTTTCGTTAGATGATTTGCCAACCTTGCGTACCAAGCTCTAGGAGCTTGATGAAGACCATATAAAGCTTTTCCTAACTTGCAAACATAATCAGGATGATTTGGATCTTCAAAACCAGGAGGTTGCATGACATACACATCTTTCAGAACCTCTCCATACAGAAATGCGCTCTTGACATCGAGTTGATAAACCCGAAAACCTTTAAATGTCGCGTACGCCAGAAAGATGCGAATGGATTCCAATATTGCAACTGGAGCAAACACATCATCATAGTCCAAACCCTTAATTTGAGTAAAACCTTGAACCACCAACCGTGCCTTATTTCGAATAACTATGCCTCTGTCATCCTTTTTCACACGATATACCCAGCGAGTTCCAATTCGATCGACATCTTTGGGTAAAGGAACTAAACTCCAGACATCAAGCTTCTTGAATTGATTTAATTCTTCCTGCATAGCCTCAATCCAGTACGGGTCTTTCAAAGCTTCAGTGATTTTCTTCGGTTCAAGCTGGGATAAGAAACATTCTTCTATTTCTTCTTCAATACAGGCAAAAGAGGCAGTTGAAGATTCTTCACGAGATTCATTAGCAGCTACTTGACCTCTAGTTAAAACGCCTTGTTGAAGTTCACCAATGATATTATCAGTGGGGTGGGAAGAATGAATTCGAAGCTGAGGAATCGGATCAGGCACAATGATCGAATCCAGATTAGAAGGAGCGGCTTCTGAATGTACAATAGCAACTGAGTGATCAGTGGCACAACTTTCATGGTCAACTGGTAAGATGATATCAGTTTCAGTTACAGGATTGGATTCAGTAGCCATCTGATCAGCGTCGGAGGGAATATCATCATAGACAATATTCTCAGGTGGTATAGCTCTAGAGGTTGAAGTAGAGACTTCAGAAGAAAGATCTAAACCATGAAGTAGAGATACTACCTGATCTTCTTCACTAAATTTGGGAAGATTAAAAGAATCTACCAACTTGTCATACTCAAACAAGGATTCCGGTCCCTTGCCCTTTGGAGAATCAGTATACTTCATGAACCTTACTTCAAAATGTTCCTCTATTCTCCCAGTAGACTTGTTGAAAACTCTTTTATTTGGCGAGTTCACAGAATATCCCAAAAGTAGACCATCGACCGCCTTTTCATCAAATTTGCCTACAGAGTCCTTGGTAATTAAGATGGTGCAAGGACACCCAAAAGGCTCAAGAAACTTCAAGTTTGGTTTGCGATTATTCAGCAATTCATAACATGTTTTGTTTCGCTTTTTAACCATGGAGACCCGATTTAACACATAGCAGGCAGTGTTAACAGCTTCGGCCCAAAATGTAGTAGGCAGATGCACGTCAGACAACATGGTTCTTGCTATCTCAATAATTGTCCTATTTTTTCGTTCGGCTACTCCATTTTGTTGAGGAGTACGAGCAGCACTAAACTGATGAAAGATTCCCTTTCGAAGACAATACATTTCCAAGGTTCTGTTCTTGAATTCTGTTCCATTATCGCTGCGAAGTTTCTTGATTTTCAGATTACACAGATTTTCCAATCTGTCGAACAGATAGGTTAAAGTATCAGGCGTTTCATCCTTTCCCGCCAAGAAATATACCCAGGAAAACCTTGAGTAATCATCAGTAACAACTAGACAATACGACTTTCCTCCAATACTTTTCTTGTTCACAGGACCGAACAAATCCATGTGAAGCAACTCCAATGGAGATTCAATAGAATTCACCTGCTTAGACTTATGGAACTTCTTGTGTTGTTTCCCTTTGAGACAGGAAATGCATTCATCATCTATTACAAATGACTTTTTAGGCACACCTAACACAAGATCATTATTAATAAGATAATTCATTCTCCGAAAATGAATATGTCCCATTCGTCTGTGCCAAAGCAGTGAATCTTTAGAAGATGCTTTTGATAACAAACAGGTATGCTCCTTGGTAACCACAGTATGCATATCCAAAATGTACGAGTTGCGTACACGAGGTGCTCTCAGTAACACCCATTCCTCGGGAATGACAAATCCCGGCTTCAAAATTAAGCATTCAACATCTGTAAATGCAGTAGTGAACTTCTTGTCGCAGACTTGAGAAACACTGATCAAATTGTGTTGCAGTTCCTCGACATAATTCACTTTATCAAAAGTCACTTGCCCGTTAGAAAGAGTACCCTGACCAGTTATGTTACCACCTGTGTCTCCCGCAAAAGCAACATGTCCTCCACGATATGGTTTAACATTTGACAGAAGAGACATGTCACCAGTCATGTGCCGTGAGCAGCCACTATCCACGTACCACTTGCTGCTTTGTACATGTCCTGACTGCTACAGCACAACATAGGGAATAGGTTAGATAGAAATGGAGACCCAGGCCTTTACAGACTTGGGTACTCCAGAGATCTCATCAATAATAACTACATCAGTTAAAACTTTGTTTTTCAAGAGATCAGATGTATTTTCTGATGCAGTATTACTTGATGATGAGACATTTTGTGACTCTTTAGGTCTCCAAACTTTCACAGGAACAGTATTGGGTTGCCTGTTAACAATGTTAGGCTGTTTGACCAGTGGTTTACTGAGCCTAGCAGCATTGACTTTCGGGATAGAAGTTTGAGCATGTGAACTCCTTTTTGAAAATGATTTAACAGTTGAATTTCTATAAGTAGGCATTTTGGGAACACCTTTTGCAAACTTCTTTCTTAAAAGCAATGGACATTGATTAATCAGGTGACCCTGTTTCTTGCAGTAGAAACATGATCGTCTTTCCCTAAAGGTTTGGTCGTTACAGTCTAGAAATTGAGGTGAGATAGACAACTTATGTGAGCATGTGAAAGTGGATGTCTCAGAATGTGAAACAGAAGATTTAACAGAATTCTTGATTGATTTGTCATTAGTATTCTTTAAACCTTTTCTTTTAAGTTCAGCCTGAGTCTTAGCATTTCTTTGAAAACTTTCATCAGTTAACCCAGAATTAATGGTGTGATGTTCGGGCTTAATATTTTTCATTTCACATTGAGACACACACTTACAAGGAATATCCTCAATCTCAACCTCTTCTTCAATAGTTTGTAAGGGAGCAGGCTGAAAACTACCAAAGGGGGTGAACTTGACAGTTCCTGAGGATGCAAACTTAACAGGCTCAAAAGGCTTCACTGGTTTAGCCTTGATTATTTTAGTTTTCTTTCTATCATGTCTGACCTCTATGTCAGCTTGATAGAATTCAGGCAGCTTAACAGCAGGCAAACTAACAGATTCAACTACAGGCATCTCCACTTGCTTAACAACAAGTTCATTAACTGGCAGTTCAACCGGCTTTGTATCTACTAAAGTAGTAGGCACAAAATCTTTAATTTCATCCTTAGACGGTCTACATAAATTTATATCTAAAGATGGAGGCGGTTGATTATGATAACCTAAACCAGACTTATCTTTAGCGTTAGACCTACCCGTCTGCAGAATCTCAGTAAAGACCATGGATGAAGTGTTGATATTCTTGAGTTTTCGTTTGTAATCAACAACTTCGGCTTGGGAGGCAGCCAATTCCCTTTTTAAATGAGCAATCATCTTTAAGTAACTGTCAATTTCATCTTGATTACTGAAAATAAGAGCTTTTAACTCTTTTTTATCTTCTATAAATTGATTAATGTTACTTTCAAAATGTTTCTCATTATTTTTCAAAACTTTGTTTGCCTCCATCAAGTTCAAGATATCAGACTTCAAGATGTTATTATGTTCCATAAGCCCATTTACTTTACCAGTTAAACTAATACAAGAATCACAAGAAAATGATGCAAATTGTACCTCATTGTTGATGGCCATGAAGCATTGCTCTTGAGCCTCATGAGCAGAGAAATCATAAGCATCACCATCTTCAATCAATAATGCAGCCTTAGTAGTAGTATTCTCAATCTGTTTTGGAGCAACAGATGGCTTTGTGAAACCAGTGGCAGGCTGTCGACCTTTCTCACATTCTCGGGCAAAGTGTCCAAGATTCTGACACTTATAGCATTTGATTTTGCTTTTGTCGAATCCCATTGGTGTTCGGTCAGCAGCATCTTCAAGAGATCTCTTTCCAGTTCTTCTTAGATAGTTCTTGGCTCTGCGAGTGAGCATAGCCATATTCCATCTAATGTCTATTCTTTCTAACTCATCTGGATCAACCTGATTGAAATCTTCATCAGTCAGTTCTAAGGTACTGACTCTCTTAGAGAGAAAGTCTTCATAAGATGACAGAAAAGCGGTGAACATTGCAGCATGCTCATCTGTGGTGGCTGAGGAAGGAACAGACGATGATGAACAAGGTTTACTTGAAGAAGCAGTATAAGTTGGGAGGGCAGAAAATGTTCCTACAGCTGGATTACTGTAAGAAGAAGATCTCTGAGAATTAGCCTCAGATGAGATGAAAGCGATTCCACCATTACTTGATTCTGATGTACGAGCAGTGGATCTTGTTTCCTTCTTTTGAATATCCAAAGCACCAGCTTCAAGCTTTCCAACAAGATCATCTAAAGACAATTGCATTGTCTTAGGATCATTTTCCAACAGCAGAACTCGCGTTTCCCAACTTGGAGGAAGAGCAGCTAAAGCCTTTTTATTAATCTCAGAATTTTTTAGATTATATCCTCCAGCTTGTAGTTCGTTTACAGTACGTGTAAATCTACAAAGCATATCTCTGACCGTCTCATTCTTCTGGATATAGAAATAATCAAACTGAGTTTTGACTAATTCCAGTTTGCTCTCAATGAACTCCGAATTGCCACTAAATCTCTTCTCAATTGCAATCCAAAGATCATAAGCGATTGTTTGTGGAAACATATCCAGAACGTCAGTTGGGAGTGACATAGTAATAGCAGAATGAGTTTTGCGTTCAATTTCCCATGCTTTTCGTTCTTCGGGAGTGTATGAACGAATGGGTTTGGGTGGAGGAACGCCCATGTGTTCTCCAAGAGCAACCGGTGCTTCATATCTTTCAAGAAGAGCCAATTCCATGACAGGATCAGTGAATAAAACAAAAGATATAAAACGTTGTTTCCAAGCTCGATATTCCATCCCTGGTGAAAAATAAGGAGGTTTATTTGCACTACCGATTGTAGCATTATGTTGTAGAACTGCATCAACACTT